>CAHIKZ030001413.1:1975000-2322500 GCA_903632075.3 Acanthosepion pharaonis | reverse complement strand
TGTTTCTTCTATGTTTGTCCTGATGTCGTTGTGACAATGTATGATCTTGATTTGTCACATTTATTAGTGACAATTGCTGGTGCTCAGGTTTTGTCATCTAATTGTACACAATCACCTGGTTTCAATCAGGCAAGTTCTTTTCCTCTATATCGATTGTAATATTTACAGCATGTCTTTTTCTGAACTATGGATAGATTTTCTGTATGTGGATAAAGTAATGCAATTTGGATAATAATGTTCTTAGATGATGGCTCATTAGATGCTGCACAAAAGATTTTCTAACTTTATCTTTTAATGTATTTCTTAGTTTGAGTGATAAATTTACAGTATTTACCTCCAATCTTTTCAATAATCCTAACTCCACACATGCATCTTTTCCCAGGATTCATGAAACTTTTAGATTAATAACTTGAGATGTCAAGTGTCTTACCTTGCTGTTTTCAGTTTTACTTGATCTTTAGGTTGGATGATATGTTAACAGTAAGTCTTCAGTCGGACTATAGTATACTAGTATAAAATGTATGCAGTACATTCTTGGGTATTATGTTAGCTTGTGCTGTAATATCAGGCATGAAATTAATAGTTGTGTCTTTTACTACTATATTTTGTGTCTGTTTGGATGTCACTGCATTTACTTCTAGGTGTGATGCCAACTAAAAATAGGGAGTGGTATGATGAGTCAACATATTCCTTGGAAACTTATTTCTGTTACACCTTGTGGTTTACAGTGACACATGATGGCAAAATAGTTGGGTTTGTGGCATTTTCCACATGTTTTTCTGTGTTGTTTCAGAGAATGCTTCCTTCTTGCACATTTACGGCTGGCTTTCTAATATTGCAATGCTGGGTATTTCAGTCAGGATTTTTTATTTTATTTTTCACTCCTTTGTTCACTGTTATTAGTGGAATTGACATTCCTTCATTTATACTTTTAACTCAGTTTGAATTGACTTTAAATGTTCAGCATTTGTCTATTGCTTTTTTTATTGTTAAGTTTGAATCACAGTCACACAAAGAAATAATTTGTGAGTATCTTTTGTTTAAGATGCCACATACAATTCTGCCTCTGTCTAAGTCATCCTGAAGCTTACCAAATTCACTTAGACTTCAGTCAGAACTGATTCAAATTTTTCTCAACTGATTTCTGCTGAAAGATAAATATCGGATGTTGATTTTTTTTTTTTTTTGGTATTCCTGAAATTTATTTTTAACACATTGTATTTTGTTCTCATCATCAGGGTTTTCAAATTTGAATAAGTTGAAAATTTGTTGAGTTTATGGTCCAACCATGAGTAGGGAGGTGGCAAATTGTATCTGTTACTCTAGCAGTGAGTGAATAAAATCATATTTTTGTTCTCAAACTTTATAATTTTCATCCAGATTTCCTTTGAAGTCAAGATTCTTTGACAGTTTCAAACTCATTTTCTTTTCTTTTTGTTTTCAATTCTGGTTTACTCTTCTAAAGTTATTTCAGCATATCCATGCACAAGTCCCTTCTTAATGGTGGGATGAATTTCAAACAAGGAAATAATTCATTCCTGTTTCCAGCTAGAGATGTTTAACCAATTTTCTTTTCTTGTATGGCTTCTACCTGGGTTGCTTTATTCTTATACCATGTTATGTATCATGTTAATGTTGTGCCATGCTAGACAACTGTGAGTAACAGTGAATGACGAAACAAAATGCACTGGGTGCCTATCTGTAGTAACCCATGGTGTGAATAACTCTGACTGCATGTAGCCACAGACACTACTCTTTATTGAAATGTGATTGTTCTCTATAAATAGTTACAGGGGAATTAACTGTATTTATTTATAAATCACAAGTATGGTCAAAAGTTACTATTAAATTGTATATATGTGGCCAGGTTTGAATGAAACTGAGGAGCACATGTTAAAGATATTATCTCTGAAGCTGTTGACTTTTAGCAACGGACAGCCTTTTTCTCTTTCAAAATGGTTTCTCTCAGTCACAACTAACTTGACACAGAGAGAGAAGCCACCAAATGTTCATACTCTAGACATCTGAATGAACATAATGCAATCTGATGACTGTTGAACTCTAAAATTCTGAAGTTTTCATTCTCTGCCATTCCCTTCAAAAGAAGAAAATATCTCCCAAATAAATTCAGATCTGAATCAGGGATTCTCAAAGAAGAGACACTTGGCTCCCAGGAGAGTAATTTCTTCTTAGGGGAGAAATTTTAGTAAGATGAAGATTTTAACATTAAATCTAATGGAAGTTATATGAGCCAGAGAAATAAAGATTTCTTTTCTCTGTTGACTGCAATTAAAGAATTTTTTCATAACGAGTTTTACTAATTACAACTGTAAAACTATAATCGTGAAAGTGTGAGTAGATGAAAATGGAATGGAATGGAATTAATTTAACCTGGGGTTGCAAGTTTTGGAACGTCACCTGGTACTCAGAGAACCATTGGTCTAAATTAGGGCTTCCCAACATTTTTTTTTTTGCATGATCACCCACTTTAACATAGAAAAAATTTCCAATGCCCACCTGTATAGTAAATATTCAAAAGGATACCAAAATTGTTTGGTAAAAGTTTGTTACTGGTTCATAAACTGACTTTATGACATAGTAAAAAATACAAAAGGGAGGTAACAAATAATGCTGACTTACTTGGTGGTTGCTGCTGCTACTATCATATTAAAGAACAAATGGAACCAAACTATATATATATATATATATATATAATTTAGTTTTATGGTCAAGGTTAGTTTTATGGTTAGTGTTGCAAGTGTTGACTGATTTTTGTTCATAATTATAAAATTAAAAAGAATACACACTACTAGCAAATAATAAAATTCAGTGAATATTTTTTGTTCTTCTTGGTCTTTCTTATTTGATTTATATCTGAAAAAAAAAATGTTATTTCATTTGAAGAACTATTTAAATGTTAATGACCCTTCTCAAAACTATAGAAAATACCAAAATATTAGTTGTTTGTGGAAATATTTATATCTTATCTAGGAATATGACCCAGTTATTCCAATTTAGCTGACTGTTTTTTGTTTTTTTTTCATACAGGTTCTTTGCATATCTCCTTTGAATATTTTTTTGAGTAACATATGTTGAAATACCTTTTTAATACTCAAAACCCTATATCTCCCGTCATTTTCTGTTCAGTTGCTCATTACCCACCCCACAGTTAAAATCATCTACTGACGAGTAATATTGCCCAGGTTGGGAAATCCTGGTCTAATCTTGCATGATTTGACCTGATAAACATTGCTAATCTCTATTGAAGACAGAGACCAATGATTTCAGTTGTCTCTTGCTAGTTGATTTGCTGGATAACTGTAACTACCAATTATTGGAGACAGTGTCCTTCTAATTGCCTATAAATCAACTGTACTGGGTATGATGATAAACTACATCTAGCAGCAAGACCTCTGATTGGGAAGTTTTGAGGAGCATGGAACCACTCTTTTAATTGCTGTTCATCCTGTTCCACCTGACCTGGGGTGGTAGTACCTGTTAGGGTCCTAGATATGGGCAAATAGTTAACCTTCAAACTGGAGTCAAAACACTATGAAAGTATAAAAATAGATTTTTATAGTAAAAATACCAGCAATAGATTTTTTGAAAAAAAAAATATTACCAGCAATACATTTGACTCTCGACCTCTTTACAAAAATATGTCAATGAAAGCTGATTTACAAACTGATCTCTTACAAAGAATACATATTCTATTCATATGAACCTATCCTAAAAATTTTGTCAGCATTAAATAACACATTGACGTTGATTTGCTGTAAAACAAAAATAAACCAAACCAAACTATAACTCAACTCCTGTAATTTGAAATTCAATATAATTGCCACAACTAAGTCTTTTTATATTAAATTTATTATGGTAAATATCAAATTTTCATTTATTCAGTTAGAATTTAAGACTTTGAGACTGATGATCATAGAGATATTGTGTGAATTTCTGGGATATCATTATTTACATGCAGACTATTGTCCTCATCTTTGTTGTTGTCATGATAATAAAGATGAGGACAATAGCCTGCCCGTAAATAGTGTAAATAAGTATCAGCTTTCTTTTCACAGAGCTTGTCAGCTGTCATTCAGGTAATGTGTACATTTATGGAACAGTGAACTGTAATTCATTACATTTAAGGTTTTATTTGTGATGAAATCTTAATGGCAGTTTGAAATATAGTTATGGTTAGATAAAAAAAAGAAAAAGATCCCCTAAACCTAGCATTTTAAATATTGATTTTCAAGATTGATAGGCACTTCCCAATTGCAAGACTGGGTTAACCTATGTACAGACGTAGATAATTGGATCATGCTAACTCTGGAACTAGGTATCCTTCACGGAACACTCAGTGGGGAATGACTTCACTTTTTATGAATTGCAAGAAAAGCATGCTAACCCGTGTACACTGGAATTTACAGTTTTTTGTACAAAAAATATTTACTGAGTTTGGTTGGGGTTGTAAGGATTAAGAAGATTGTGTTGTGCAACTCTTGCAAGTGAAGAGAAGCTGCCTTGAATGTCAACATTTGAAATCCTGACTTTTATTGAACTGGAACACTGACCAATGATGGCAGTAGGAAACAGATTCCTTGTAATTGTTAGGATTCAGCAGTGCTGTGCCAAAATAAAATAAAATAAAATAAAACTAAGAATTTAACAAGATGACGAGATGAGATTTTAACCTTCAATTTTTATGACCACTCAGAATCTAGGATTAATATCAATGTTTGATTTAAATATCATCTGGCATGATTATTTGACTTGTATGTTTGCTTTTAATATATATGTGTTTTTTTTTACTGGGTGGTAGATAAGTAATTTGCAGCTGTGGAAGAACAGAGTCCAAGTAATTAGTCACTTATAACAAAATCTGTTATTGACTGCAATTTATAACAACTTTTCTTTTTCTTACAGCAATTTGTCTCTCTCTGATAAAGCAGAACAGTTAATAACTAAAATAATCATCACATTAAGAAATATTTTGGGGAAAATAATTTTTAAAGGTCTTTTTGAAATTTGAAATTAATATTAAAACTGAAATTTGAAATAAAATATTTTAAAATATTATTTATTTGAAGTGAAAACTTTTTTTTGAATCATTATATAGTAAAGGTAGATACCTGAGCACCCATGTCAACACTAAATGTGACACAAGGCCAAGGTTTAAAGTGACTTAATGACAAAATTGTGGAAAAGTTTCCCAAGCCACCTCAGCACTTCCTCTTTTGGGAATGACTCAGGTCCAGAACAAACTTAGCCCTTTCCTGAAAGAGAGGTGCTGAATGGGGGAAGGCCCTTTGAGGCTTGGGTGTAATATTTTTTTTAAACTTCCCAATATGAGCCAGTTTCTTTTCCCGTACTTCTCACCTGTGGAACTCACTTCTGGTTTCTTTCTTCCCAGTCAAGTTTGAGCTTCAAAAATTTAAACGCAATGTTAATTGTTATCTTTTGCCTTCTTAATTCCTGTTCTTTTATTATTTTCTCTTCTTAATAATGTTTTTCTTTTTCTGTTTTTCACACTCAGTAACCCTTTGCATCTTAGTGGCTTTATTGTCTTGCATGGGGTGAAATGATTAAAAAAATTGTCTCAGGCAAAGCAAATTAACTGACAACAAGCTGCACTTGTCGAAATTTGATGAGTGTTAATAAATAAGTTACTTATTACCCAATTCCTCTGCTCTTCTCTGCCCTTTGCTTGTATCATCAAATTCTCTCCCTTATCCCTTTGTTATTGCCTGTCCATATTTTTATCAAAATGTTTTACAAGTATGGACTAATTCATATGTGAAAAGGAAATAAGGAATGCACAAATATTTTTTAATTGGGTCTTTTATCTTTCTTTTGCTCTATCTTTGTAAAGAAATTTTTAATGTCATTGCAATTTTGCATGCCATTCCATTCCTGCCTGCCATTTAATGTTTGTATCTTGATAGCCAGCCAGTAGGCATGTTTCTTTTTCTTTTGTCACCAATCCTTCTGCATCACTCTCCCTATATTTATTTCATCTGTTTTTTTTTTTTTTTCTTTTTCTCTATCCTTCTTCACCCCTTTTTCTTTTCTTTCCCTCCCTCACTTTTCCTGATTCTTTTCTACTTTATATCATTACAAGCATACCCGTGCTGCTAAAAATGACAGCAATTGTTAGAAAGTTTTAATAGAAAGATGCAATGAAACAAAAGTCTTGAAATAATGTATTGAGAATTCACAATTAAAATAGAGGCCAATGAACCATTTAATTAATCCTTTCCCTTCATATTTTTTATACATTCAATGGTATCTATGATTTATTGTTTACTAATAGTATTATATAAATTGCTTTTTGCTCAATATCATTTCATGTTAAGAATTTTATGCATTTAATATAACAGTGAAATGGAAATATCTTGGAAGAAAAAGCTTAGTAACAGAATGAAAAAGACTGCAGTGACAAAGCCTATTTCAAGACCAAGTTGAAGCAAGATGATCACTTAAGACAAAGGTATCTTAAGTACCTCACATGAAAGGCTTGGACAAATAAGGCTGCAATGTAAATAATATAGGAGAAAAGGAACCGATTAATTAAACAGTTCATTTCACTCAGGAATAATTTTATCTAAATGTAGATAAATATTTTATTTGTATAGATTATTAAAATAACTAAGGGAAGTAATCACTCATAAATTTACTAACTTAAGTTGTTTTACCTAATGTTGGCAATTAATAAGTGTCATAACATATAGCAATAAATACTTGTTGGATAATGTCAGGTTTAGCACAAGGCCATTTTCTTACAGCTCACTAAAGAAGAGAAATTCATTGTCAATAGTATTTATGACTAGTATATAGGGAATTACAGCTTGATTTCATTGTGAATAAAAGAAAACAAAAAATGAAAAATACTAGAAAGAAAAAGAGTGAAGGAAAAATGGAGAAAAGAAAGAAAAGAGAAAGAGAGAGAGAGAGATGGGAAAGATGAAATACAAAGAGAAAAGAGAAGTGAAAAATGGTGGAAAGATAAAGAAAGAGAGAAAGTAAGAAAGATGAGTAAAAGAGAAAAGCAGAAAAGTAAAAAAGACAGAGAGAGGGAGAAAATGAAGAAAGAGAGATAATGAGATAGGGATAAACAGGAGAAATGTCACAACAAATACAGAGAGATGAGGAAGAAAGTGATAGAGAAAAGAGGAAGAAAGACAAAGAGGAAGAAAAACTGAGAGAGAGAGAGAGAGAAAAAAGGATGAAATATAAAAAAATGAGGAGAGAAGAAAAAAGGGAGAGAATGAGAGAGAAAAGAAAGTAAATGAAAGAGTGGAGAGAGAAGAAGATAAGAATTTTTGTAAACAAAAGAGGTATTTAAAAAAATTTACGATGTTTATTTTCTTACTCCTCCTTGTTAATAAATGAATAATTTACAGAAGACAAAATACTATTCAGCCATATTTGATTTGAGTATCACCCAAAGGATTGTGGGATAGACAGGAGTTGGCTACTCAGTGATAAGGAGGTATTGTGTGCAAAAAAATAATTATTCAAATTATAATGAAACTCCACAAAATGGTTCTTTAAATGGTTTCTTTGTGCAAGTTGTGAAAAAAATTGGTCAATTCTTCATTGAGAGAATTTAGGGAGTGTCTGTAACCTGAATTCAGAAATTTACATTGGGTGGAGTTAAGGACATGTAGATTTTGTTTTTATTCGACAACTTTAAGAAGAGTACAGATTGTGTATGTTCATCCCTCCATTAAAAAAAGGTTAAAAGTGAAGAGATGTTAATGGTAAAAAGAAGGTAAAAAGTAAAAAAAACAAAAAACAAATCAATAAATAAATATTTAATTTAAAATATTCGACAAGATAGCAAAGTTGGATAAATAAATAGTAAACTGATTAGTCAGTTATAAGGCTACCATAATTGGGCACCTAGTGAAGCTCTTTCTCTCTGTGCTGAATACCTTTAGAATATAAATGATCATGGTTCTCCACAGCTTTCTGTTTTTGTTGCAAAGTAATTATTGCTTCTGTCTTTGTGATACTTGTTTCACTATCTGTAAATGGATAAATCAGATTTGTCAAGTACATTACTTACTATTTGCCTCTATTTCTTTTGCATTCAATGTACTCTATCAGTGTTAAATTTTCCTAACCTTCTTTCCTTATTATGTCCAAAATATTTCAATTGTCTTTTTCTAATTTTTATTATTTTTTTAGCACCTATTCTCCTTAAAACTTTCTCATTTCTTACATACTCTTTCCATGATATTCTCATTATTCATCTACAGAACCACGTTGCTGTTGTTTCCTTTTCTTCATGTAGGAACAAAATGTTCCACATTACCTATGATATAGAAGATTAGACATTAGCCCACAATTCAGCACTCTTTTCTAAGTACATTTTTCAATATCTTAATACTTTGCTCAGTTTCTAATAAGCATCTTTCACTATTTCTATGCACCTTCAGATTTCTGAATTATACTTCTTTCCATCATCTGTTACTATGCTATCCAGATAGTTAAATTTTGATGTCCCAGATATGAAATTTCCTACTGTAGACAACCATACATTGTCTTTTTAAAGTTAATAGTCAGTTCTTTCTTCTTTCTTTTTTTTACTACTGCATCAAATAGTTCTTTCAGTTTTTCTTCTGAATTTGACATTAACACAGTGACATGTGTATAACACAGTGATTCCCAAACTTTTTTTCTCTGGGTCACAAATTTTCAAAATTTAGATTTGCTCATGCCTCACCAAATTTTATGTGATAAAAAAAGTACATTTAAAAATAATAAAAAAAATCACAGAGAAGCTTAAAGGGAGGTAACTGCAGATTCGAAGTCAGAACATTATCATTGATAACTATTTCATCCAATTTGCAGACCCTAGTTACTATATTCTTAATATTTGATATAATGCAAAAATATCACAATGATAAAATCGGTTGATAATTATTTATAACTATTTATACTGGGACTCATGCATGCAATTACAAGGAATCCATAATAATATTTTAAATTTTCATGTGTTATCCTCTTCCACGACACCTATGAAGCAGACAGCACCATTTTTCGGAACTATTCGCATACCATTTCTACAGAATGCATGGTTGTCAGTAAATCCAAGATGCAAACTATGAATTGGAGGCACCAAAATCATGCAAGTATGAAAATTTAAATATCTAGCAGGTGTTTTAATAAAGGATGGAAAATGTGACACTGAAATCTGAAGGTGTATTGAAATCGCAAAAGATGCCTTTTAAAAGCTAAGTATCAAGAAACAGGAAAATTTTGTTAGAAACAAAAAAAAAAAGTACTGAATTGTTATGTAACATCAGTATTCCTATGTGTCACTGAATGCTGGACAATCTCCTCATAGATGAAGGAGAGACACAAAGCAAAAGAAATGTGATTCTTCAGAAGGATGCTGAGAATACCATGGACTGAACATGTAACAGCAAAATTTTAAGGAAAATGGAAACAAAAAGGAAACTTCTACTTAGAACCAGAAAGAGATTGTGAGAGTTGAAGTTTCTAAGATGCATGATGAGGAAAGAGTGCTTGGAGAATTTGATACACACAGGACATATTGAAAGCAAGAGGGTCAGAGGATATCAGTGAATAACCTGCCTAATGTGTAAATAGTTGATTATAATGATTAGGAGTCATAGCAAAAAGTCAAAACTTACAAAGAGCTATAAAAGACAGGAAGTTGTGGAGAGCCATGATCATTGACATCTTGAAGAGACAACACACAGAAGAAGAACTCCTCTTCCTATTATTCTATATTCACTTCATGCTTTCTCTATCTACATGCATTCTATTTGTTCTCAGGACAGGTTATGGATTATTTGAATTTCTTTTTCTCTCCTCTGTTCATTGTCCTTAAAATCTACTTTATTTTTTCCATCTTGCTTCATGTATTCCCTGAGTATTCAGTCTTTTTGTTTTCTGTTTTACATTTTCTAACTTTCCTCCACACTGGTACAGTGCCTTAACTTTGCATATGGTGATTGTAATCCTACCTTTGTTGTAGACAATCACCATTGATAATGAAGTGACACCTGTTTCCTCTGTGTCTCTCCTTACTCAGTAAGGAGTTAGCTACAACACAGATGATTCTCTTCATGTTGTTATGTGATATTTGTGTGCTGTGAATTGCCATGATTGCATTTAGGAAGAATAGTGGACTAGTTGATGTTATGAAGACACTATTTTTAGCTATCTGACTCTTAACTCTTGCAGTTCATATGCCTAAATCTTATTTTGCTTCCAATAAGGTTGCTAACTATCCTCCTTGTCCATACTGAGTGTGGATTTAGATGCTAATAATCTGGTAAAAAATGAATGACTATACTTTGACTTGAGGTTTCACAAATAATAATTGTAACTATTTATATTCTCTTTTCCATGACTATTTCAGACTGTCCCACATTTGTTGCAAGAGATACATGGATCGGTCTTTAAGTTAGTACTAATGAGAGTTTAAAGTGGCATGCAGTTTGATGTGTGCTTGATCAAATTCATCGTTTAATTCAGCAATTGATGTGTCTTGGTGGGATGGTAGTAAGAGCCCAAAGTTGTAGCTTTTCTGTTGAAGACATTTCATTTCCTGGGCAGATGGCTTAGTTGACTGTAGAGGTCTCATTCTTTGAAGAGCTATTCCTAAATTATGCTTGATTTTGGCCAATCAAAGTTCCAGGTTTCTGGTTACTTGCAAGATTGGTAGATTTATTTTACTTTATGTAAATTTTAACTTAGTTTAATTTTCTTTAGCCTATTTACTTTTTCACTTCTTTATCTCTCATTTCCCATCATGCTAGTATTTAG
The DNA here is from genome assembly GCA_903632075.3 of Acanthosepion pharaonis. Classification (NCBI taxonomy): domain Eukaryota; kingdom Metazoa; phylum Mollusca; class Cephalopoda; order Sepiida; family Sepiidae; genus Acanthosepion; species Acanthosepion pharaonis. Next base: position 2,311,697 of record CAHIKZ030001413.1, on the reverse strand, counting down.
TGATGCACCTTTGATGGTTGTTGGTTTTTGGTGATCCCCAAAAATCTAAGCTACCAATAATTTGATGAATGGCTGCTGTTATTAGTTCTACTACTACTAGTGGTATCCTCTCTATATTTAATGGTAAGTTTTGAATTTTGCTGCTTAATTAACCATATAAACCTTGGGCTGAGAAATGAATATAAAAAACAGAATTTCAATCTGAAATTGTTTCATTTACACATGTAAAGACTGTATATGACATGACTCTCTTATTATTATTATTTACATCATATTATGATGAATAATATTCATCGATAAAGTTTCATTCAGATGTTATACTGGCAAATTATAATGAGATATTAAAATTCTGGTACTTTTGAAGCATAATTTTAAACTGGGCCTCAAAGCTGTTGAAGTGGTTCCCAGATTTAAGAAATGGAAGGAAACATAAATATTTGACTGTGCTATGCAAAACTGGTTTAAACATTTTAATAGTGGATAATGACCTTTGAAATAAAGCCCTAAAATAGACGACCATCATTTTTCTGTTATATTGCTTTAAAATGCAAGATAGACAAGAACCTGATCATCAGCACTTGAAAACTTTCAAAAAAGCTAGGACCATTGAAAGATATCATATGTAGAGAATTAAATCTGCTTAAAAAAGCATAAAGTCAATTAAGTAAAAAAAGAAAATACTTTAATAGTTTCTATGCTTAATCCACGGCTATTTAAGTGTGTGTCAACTATTCTTTATTTACTGTTGATTGTTGCTAACAATTTTCACTGAAAAAATATTTGTTTAGTAGAGGAAAATAAATGAGACATATTTTCTGTTACAATGAATTTTCTCTTACCTGAGCCAGGTGTTAGAAATGAATGACGAGCTTAGATTTTATGTTGAGAATAACTGGACAAAGAGTCAATGGAAGAAAATGGCAAATTTATTATAAAGACTGTTTATCCTGAAGGCAATATAATTAAATTTACATCCTCCATATTTGCCTACTTTGTTAGTTGACATTGATGACAGGGTCAGTATCATTATTCACTGTGAGCAGGAAATGAAAAGTTTATCGCATGATAATAATTTTGTTTTTCTATCAATTTTTCCTGACTTCAAGTGACATCAATAAAATTAAAGGTAAAAACCAATCCAACAAGTTTTATGAGTAAACATTTTGTACAAACTGGACACACACACATACACACAATAGCAATAGCATTTTGAATATATTGAGAAATGGTTGTGTAGTTTTGATGCACCTTAACAATAAATCAGAATGGACTCATATACATAAATAGCAGGCTCACTTAGTTGGCAATGAGGCATTACTGAATGAGATTAGTAGGCATCCATTTATCTTGTGAGATAAAGGTAGTGTCTTGTTTGGTCAAAATTCAGTCCTTTGGTGGTGAAACTGGAATGAGTTCTCCAGGGCACAGGCCTGAGTGTTGAGCATATGGAGGTCAAGCACTGCCCAGAATACATGCCCTCACTCTCATGGGTGAACTTATGTAGGGTAAAACTGTTGAATTCCCAAGAAGGAGTGAAAAGATTCTTCATGAATTATATAAGTTTTTAGGCAAAACATTTCCTTAACAAAGTCAGTTAACATCTTTAAAACTCAGACTTAGCTCCCTACAAGTTCTGGGTTTTTTCCAAAAGCTCAAAATTGCCACTAGAAAGATTAAGAACAATGTGATGAGGCAGCTGAGGGTGATCTTTAAAAAGGGCCTTGTAGACTGTCTTTTAAAGTAGGCCACATGTTGCAGGTCAGGGTGAAAAGATAGTGAAAATTCTGAGCTATCCATTCCTGAATGACCATGTAGCAGGGAGCAGTGTCCTGTTAGGACCCGAATGGTCACCTTGTCTCATCCAGGGCCTGAGCTCCATTTCTAGCACCTCAGTGTAAGTGGTGGCATTGTCCCAGTGGTCATGCAAAAAATGGTGGAGGGTGGCATGACATGGCAAACATTGTTCACAATCTCAAAAACATAACAGATGATTGATTGATTGATTGATTGGTTATTTTACTGGCATATCATACCACTATGGGTCATTAATGACAAAATGGTTGGTTGGTTGATTTTGTTCAGTGGCATGACAACTTCCATGAGCCACTTAGTCCAAATATTTTGTACTCAACTTTATGGCTTCAACTACAAATGTTTTGTATGCAATTTTATACTTTCAAGGCAAATGTGTGTTGTTTTTTTAAATATATAGTTTATAGATTATAAAATGTATTGTTTTTTCATCTATAAGTGCTGAAAGCAGCCTACTTCTTTCAGGTAGCCTATTATTTGAGAAACAAATACATTTTTGAAAAGCATTGTGATGTTGTGTACATCAGAGTATTTGTTGCATATTTTCTTGTATTCTTTGCAGTCTGTTAGGATGTGCTTAACAGTGATCAATTGATAACAAGAGATGCACCAAGGTGCATTTTCTGATTTGAATAAATATTTGTGTATAAGATATATATGTCCAATTTGGAGTCTGCTTTGAATTATGTCCTGTCTTCAATCAGGTAATGGTTCTCTATTTTCCACTCTGATGTCGACTGATGTTCATACACTTTGTGGTTTGTAAAAGTATCCCAAATTGTTTACCATTTTCTTTTAATGTATTGTATGATCTTATTTTTGTAATCTGTATACAGAAGTCTAATGTTTGTTATTGTCATTTTGGTTGCCTGCTTTGCAAGTACATCATCTTTTGATATAAAAGATGAGGCAAGCTTAATGAGAATTGTTGTGGGCCAGTTAATGTTCTTCCCAACTTGTTTTGGGCATTAGTAACATTGGTGTTTGGAATTGTGAATAACATGCTGTCTCCTGAAATGCCCACAACATATATGTGGAATCAGGATGTGAGTCCATGTAAAGAAATGAAAAGAAATAATAAGTACCACTATATATATGTACAAACAAATGATAATGTATTAATGACAAAGGTATACAAGTGACATAGACAAACATATGTGCAACAAATGAATGTGAAAACTGTTTTGGTGCAAAGTATGTGTAGTGAGTGAATGTGTCTACATACACGTGTGTGTGTATGCATTGTTCATGAGTTTCTCAAAGGAAATGAATAAGTGGATAAGGTAAGAAGAGAATGAGAAAAATATTGCAGAGTACTTATAGTCTTATAGTCCTGAGAGCATCCCCTATGAGCAGTTTCAAAAATTAGGAGGAGGTAACCTGAAAGAATCACTGTGTGGTCCATTTAGAACCATTGGTCATTCATTCACTCCTTTTGACTTGACTGATCTTTTGTGATTTGTTTACCATATTCCACATATCTACAGTTTTAGAGTTTCAATAAAGCACTCAAAGGCCCAATTCTTTAATGCTTTTCTCACACCCAGATCAAGATGTGTAGTTGGCATAATGGTTACTGGCATGGAAAGTAGAATCGTTGAAGTGAGTTCAAATTCTGAGTGAGTCTTTTGCACTTAGCACTAATGCCCTTAGGAAAGGCAGGGATCTCCCCTCAGCTATGGATTAAACAGCAGGGATCTCTAGCCAGAGTTAGCAATCAGCCTAGCATAAAAACAACACTGAATTTGAAACCATGGAGAAAGCAATGGAAAACTACTTCACTATATTTTTTAAGTCATGGCAATTTGCAGATATAAAATAAAAAGAAGCAGTGGTAAGCTGTGATTGATTTTCTTTTTAAAATAAAACCCAGATTATATATTATAATTGCTTTACCTATTTAAAATCTTTGCCTCAGACTTGTATATCCCTGTCTAACCAAGCAAACCCTCCCCTCCCCAAAAAAAACAAGAATCAGTACCATCATGTTTGTTGTCCCCCATCCGACATAAGTACTGTAATAGTTTGGTTATGTTAAGTAGCACGTTGTTCTATGTGAGGCCATGAAAAACTATCATTAAACTGTTTATACTTCTACCAGTTGTTTTATTTTTGACAAAATCTGTCAGGGACAATGATATGTCTGCAATTTTTTCATGCAGTTCAACTAAGCAGGTATTTTCCTCATCCATTATTTATTGCAGCACCGACCGATTGACTGAAAGAATAGCTGGATGAATATTTATTTCTTTACAATAAAGCAAGATTTCTACTGCAATAGATCAGTATTTATCTATATTTCTGAGATGAGGTATTAAGTACATTATTTACATTATTCTGACTATTGTCCTCATCTTTGTTGCCATATTTATTACAACAATTTGGCCGTTGTACGCTCCGGCCTTCTTCAGGTGGTTGGAATGTCGAACTTAACCCAAGGACACATGGTACAGTGGATAAAGGTGTTGGTTAGATCCAGTGACAGCACCCAAAGAGTGTGAGTTCAATCCCCGGTTAAAGCAGTGGAGAACATTCAGAGGGAAATTAACAGGAGATAACTGTTAACTGACGTCCATTAAACATGGCACATGGAACTAGAACAGTCTACCCCAGTGAGCGAAATAAAGGGTTCAGTTCGACATTCCAACCACCTGAAGAAGGCCAGAGTGTACAATGGCTGAAACGTTGTAATAAATATGGTGACAAAGATGGGGACAATAGTCCAAATAATGTAAATAATGTGCAACAGATCAGTAACCACAAGAAGCAATCATAGTTTAATGAAGTCAAATCTATGCAAATATGAATATAGTTATAATCAGGAGAATCTACTAAGTTTATAAACTGGCTTTTATATATATTCCGACAGCCAGACACCAGCACATGTGATTTGATTATAGCGGTGAAGGCTTTGTGCAGAACCCTCCACACTTTTTGAAGGGCCGAATACAGAGACTTGGTGCACCACGTGCCACAGGGTCCCAAAATGACCCTCCGCAAGTTTTGAATTCAGAGCTGTGTGTGTGTATATATATATATATATATATATATATATATAATAATAATATATATATAATTAATTTTGTAGATTTCAAAGGACATGTCATTTCTCCTTCAGTTTGGAATGCTATAAATTATGCTAATGTTGTTTAACAATTAAAATGCATGCAAAACCTGATTAATCAATTAAAATCAAACATGAAAAAAAATACCAGAATTTTCATATCTCATTCTGCGATGAAGCTTTAATAAAAGTGAAACATGTTAGAGTGATAAACATTTCTTACTTGTTCCTTATTCTACCACACACACACACACACACACACATATATAAGGGGACATTGAAGTCAACACCCAGAGGCAACAGTCTGTTTCATGCTTAAATGCAATCATCAGACCATGTGTATTGTGTTTTTGCTTGACTATTTATATATACAAGTCAGTGATGCATTGTGGGTAGTCTATTGTATTATTCTAACAGTTATTTTGATGAGTGGTAATAATTATGTTTCAAATTATTCTGGGACTATTGGGTGGAAATAATTAAGGATTTATTTTTTGGGTTATTCTAATGTTAACTTATTTTTTTTTTTAATTTATCACTGATTATTTTATAGTTGGTTGTTATTATTATGCTTACTTGTGTTTATGTGGGGCATTTGTGGTTTGTTAATTTGTTTATAATTTACTTAATTTATTTACTTATTTTTGTCCACTTTTATATTTACATACACTATTATAGAATGTGCATATGTGTTTGGGCAGTAGTTTTTAATCAATGCATGTTTTATTAAAATGGCAGATAAGGATTTTTTTTTTAATTTGATTTTTTTAAAAATTATGCTAACATTCCTGATAATGATCCTGAAAAAAAAAGGATTTTTTTTGTTAGTCTGTTTTGAAAAAAGTGGAAAGGATTCATGAATAAATGGATAGGATCTCTCAATAGAAATACTTTGAAGACAACTAAACCACCACAACTTTCTATGCAGGACTCCTTTTATAGCCAATATTAAATGGCTGGATTATTTTTGAACAAATCACATATATAGTTCTATCTATTTTCTTTTTACTATATTTTTTTGAATCTGCATATATTCTGTGGCAAACTGGAGAGAAAATATTAAAAAAATTAAACAGTCCTGGTTGGTCAATTTCAGGAATATGATTTATTTCTTTATGGCTTTTCAACCCTTTGCAGGTTATTTAAAGCCAAAATATATTTTGGATTGTAAGAATAATTAATTTTTTTGCAAGTGAATTTTGCATTGACAATTCTTTGAGAATAACAATGATTTTTCCTGATACAAGTCCTAGTATTTAACCTATTGCTGGGGGAAATATCGATTTGAGTAAAATACGTTTGAATGATTTCTTGCTGTTTCACTATACATTTTATATGTGAGAAGATGTTGAAAAGTTCTTTGGTTTGACTCACTTTTCAAAATCTGAGCAAATGATCAAAGACCAAATTTTTTTTACTTTTCAGTTTGGCTGCAGACTTTTCAGCATCCTTCTAGTATGTGCACATGTATGGTTAGTAAACACATTATCCATAATAACTGACAAGTATAGCAAGCTTAAACCTCACTATGTGCCAAATTACTGTGGCCACTTACCAGACTAAGTTAAGCTTAGTAAATAATTATATACATATGCATTTTAGATTTATATGTTTATATACATTTCTTACACATATAAGCAAACACAAACACATAAATTCTTTTGTGAAAAATAATGGTATCTTGATGATGTTCCTGCTTTCCTTCCTGTCCATGGAGCTGATTGTACTTGGCAACATGGTAACCAGTGTCAGGAAAGAATTCCTGATTTAACTGCAACTTTATGATTTAGATCATCTGGGTGCCATATTAAGTTGTTTGTGGTAACCCTCAGAGAAAGGGATTTACTTGGAGGCACCCATCTCCTCACCAGGTAGGACAACTACCAGTAACAGGGAAGAATTCTTGAGTGACTGCATTTTTCAGCATTAATCATTGGGACATTTTAGTGATGAGACCTTTGTCAAGATGAATGGGGGTAACATATTTTATGCAGTTGTTTATTACTGTAACAGCAGAAATCTCACATTATATCACAGTTATCACTGGGCAATGTGTCCATGAGTTGGTTGAAGTAATCCAGTGACTTGATCTAAAGAGTTGTGAGTTCAAGACCTGGCTACAACAGAGGTGGACAATAACTTGGAGAGTCGAGTTACTAAAGGGAATTAACTGATAGAAGAGGCATGGCAATCTAAAATCTACCATAGTGGATGAAATAAAGGGTTTGGTTTGAAATTCCAGTCATCTGAAGAAGACTGGAACATACAATGGCCAAAACATTGTGAATATAGCAACAAAGATGAGGATAACAGTCCGAACATTGTAAATAGATCTATAACTTCTAATTACCATAATTTCTTTTTACTTGTCTGCATTCCATCATTCATAGTGGCACATCAGTGACAATAATCTAATAATAATTAATGTAAGTAATTAAGCTTAGTTGTAATTAGCATTTGAAAATAATTACAATATAAATCCTATAAATATTTAACATGGAGAGGAGGCTGCTGAAGATGGTATTTAAACTTGTTTGAAAAAAATTCAATTCAGCCATATTTTCTTTATCATTGTTTCTTGGTGTTAATATTTTTATGTATGTATGCACACACACACATTCTTAAACTGTTAATAATGAGATAAAAATTTGATGTTTGATTTCAATTATTCACTGGTTAACATTAACTTTTTTCTAAAAGTATTGATCAAAGTATTGTTATTTTTCCTCATTACTGTGGTGCAGTGGTTAACACATCTGAACTTAGTAAACATCTTGGATTGGTTCAGTTCTTTACAAGCTGGTCTTGTAAACTATTACTAGTGTAGTGAGTTTGATTCTAAAAGAATATTTGTGACCTTGTGACAAATTCATCTGAACTTACTAAATGTCAGTAAGGAGCTTCACTGTGGAGCAATAGTTAACAATTTTTACAGGCCATTACTATTATAGTGAATTTGATGCTCACTGTGTGCCCCAAACTTATAGTCTCATGGCTAATTAAATTAAGTATATAAATTGTTAATAGATAAAAAATATAGATATACAAGAATGTGAAAGTACTAACAAAAAAATATAGGCTGTGAAAATAATGAACAATGATATATGGAAATAGATAAGTCAACTGACAGAGATAAACAAATATATAGAGATTAAGAATCTTGTCTTTCAGGCCAATTTGATAATGTAAATAGGTTGATCCTCACTGGGTGCTCTCTATTGTAGCAAGTTAAGTTTAATAAGTAATGATAGATATAAAAAGTGAGATAATTATGAATAAAAGTAGATAGTGAGATTTTGTCTTTCTAGTTGTCTGACTTTTTATCTCATGTAAATAAGTATTAAATAGTAAAAAGATTGATATACTGAGAAAGATGGAGATAGATAAACAAACCATGACTAATATACAGTGAGATATAAACAGAGTAAGATAAAGATTGCTTGATAAGTAGGATTGATATCAAGAGACCAACATGGACAAAACAGACAGAGAAATCTATAACTGCATATTGATAAAAAAAATGACAGATAAATACACAAGTAAAAAAAAAACAGGTATTAAATGATAACAAACAAATAGCATGATAAAGAAAGATAAAGAAACAGAACAAATAAAAATATAACTAAATAAAAATTATTACTTATATAATTAAAAACAACAGTGTTGTATATAATGTTTTGAAAAATACATAGAATAATAAAATACCTTTATTTCAGATGCTTAGACAATATAGGAAATAATATGTTAAATAAAAAATTGTGTTAAAAGCAACAAACAAGAAGGTAAGCGGACAAAATGTCTCTGAAATTTAAAAAACTGACAAAACCATCTCTAATAATTTTTTCATAAATATATATATATATATATATATATATATATATATATATATATATATATATATATATATATATATATATATACACACACACACACACACACACACACACACATATTATGAAAAAACATTAATTTTACACAAGTAATATTTTCTTTCAGATATATTTTTCAATGTTAATACACTTAATAAATTAATCATATAAATAAAACCTTATATAATGAAAATTTCAGATCAAAAACAATTCTATAACTACATGTCAGGCTACTGATATATATATATATATATATATATATATATATATATAGATAGATAGATAGATAGATAGATAGAGAGAGAGAGAGAGAGAGAGAGAGAGAGAGATATGATCTTTCTCTTGTATATACACAACCTTAAAACAAATGCAAAGTGAGTTAATAAGCAAATACTGAACTTAAATATTTACAGGTACTTTATGAGTAGCAAAATATACTGTTTTGGACCAGAAAGATTGTATACCATTCTTCCGAGTGCAAAGGGCTTGTTTACAAGGAAAAGAGTATTTGAACAGTAACTTCTAGTAGTACATATATTCAAAATGGATGACAGTAACTCTGAAATCAAAATTTGACTTTTTAATATTGTAATCTTTATTTACATCACAGAAATATGATTTTTAATAAACACTACAATATTAATAAACTACTCAATACTTTTGTTTGTTAAACAGACTTATCTTGATTCATTAGGTCCTAAAATTGTTAGCTTCATAAGGTTTTATGTGAGAACAAATAACACAGAAAGGAAATTTTTGTTTAAGAGAAATAAACTGATTGAACATGAAATAAAAAATCCATCAATAAAGAGACACAAAATAGACAATTATATAGTCCCTCACACACACACACACACACACACACACACACACACACATAAACACAAACATATCTATAAACATTCTTTATATATCTACTATTATTATAAATGAGAAAATTGATTATATATATATATATATATATATATATATATATATATATATATATATATATATACATGCACACACTCACACGTATATATATTTTATTTATTATAATTATATCTAGGATGCCTTGTGGAATTTAGATATCTCTTTTTCAAAGAAAGAATTAATTCACAGAAATGCCTTCATTTTCTGGTACAGTGATTTAAATATATGCCTAAAATGTCTAACAAGACACTGGAGATGCTGCATGGCTTGAAGTTGAAAACAGTTATTCGGTCTTTAAATTTCTTAAACTTTACACACATTCAAAACGCACACACTCACATGCACACACACACATGCACACACACATACACACATGCACATACACACACACTCCTGTGTGTGTCAAAATGAGGGTGTTTTGCCTGAATATATTCATTTCAACATAAATTGCAGTCTCTGCAGTCTGAATGGTTCTAGAAAAAAAATTGTATATTTACCTGGATTACCTGGATTCTTTTTGTTTAACTTAGGGATTTGTTTCCTTAAAGTCCTTATTACTTCAGGGACCCACATTATTGAAGATTTAAAACCTCAGCCGTTAGATTAGCAAGTAAGAGCAATCTGAGTGAGTAGGTGAGAAGAAGTCAGCATTGTTCAGAATATTTTATGTTGAACAAAAACAAAAACAAAAAAAGTAGAAAAAGAAATAGGAAAACCCTTCTGAAAAATGAGAAAAAAAATTATTTTTTTCAAAACCTGTTTTCATTGTGACCGTAAACAAGAAAAATTGGGACAGAGAGTCAGAAGGCACTCCTTTACTCTTTTTTTCTTTTCTGTCTCATTGTGCATTCATGTGTGTTTGTGTGTCCAGATGCAACTATATATCTGTCTTAAATATGTACAGTCCTGAGGGTGGCTATATATATATATATATATATATATATATTAATTTATTATTAATATAAATTATAGTTGTTATTATTCATCAAGCACTATTTTATTAACATCAACACTCAATGTGGGATATTATATATATATATATATATATATATATATATATATATATATATCACAAAAGTGAGTACACCCTCACATTTCTTCAAATATTTAAGTATATCTCTTCATGGGACAGCACTGAAAAAATTACCTTTTGACACAATGAAAAGTAGTCTGTCTGCAGCATATATAACAGAATTAATTTCTTTTCCCTCAAAATAACTCAAAATATAGCCATTAAAAACTAAATCCCTGGCAACAAAAGGTGAGTACACCTCTAAGAAACTACACCCCTAAAAAGTGAGTACACCCCCCCAAAACTACACCCCTAAATGTCTAAATTGAGTACTGCTTTTCATTTTCCCTCAAAAATGTCATGTGACTCATTAGTGTAACTATGCCCATGTGTTCATGGGGAGCAGGTGTATTCAAATTTGTAGTGCAGCTCTAACACTCTCTCTTACCGGTCACTGAAAGTTCCAACATGGCACCACATGGCAAAGAACTCTCTGAGGATCTTAAAAAATGTATTGTTGCACTACATAAAGATGGCCAAGGCTACAAGAAGATTGCCAACACCCTGAAACTGAACTGCAGCACAGTGGCTAAGATCATCCAGCATTTTAAAAGAGCAGGGTCCACTCAGAACAGGCCTCAGGTAGGTCGTCCAAAGAAGCTGAGCGCACGTGCTGAGCGTCACATCCAAATGCTTTCTTTGAAAGATCAGTGTAGGAGTGCTGTTAGCATTGCTGCAGAGATTAAAGAGATTGGGATTCAGCCTGCTAGTGTTCAGACCATACGCCGCACACTACATCAAATTGATGTGCATGGCTGTCACCCCAGGAGGAAGCCTCTTCTGAAGGCAATACACAAGAAAGCCCGCAAACAGTTTGCTAAAGACATGTCAACAAAGCCCATAGATTACTGGAACCATGTCCTATGGTCTGATGAGACAAAATTTAATTTGTTTGGTTCTGATGGCCTTAAGCATGTGTGGCGGCGACCAGGTGAGGAGTACAAAGATAAGTGTGTCATGCCTACAAGTCAAGCATGGTGGTGGGAATGTCATGGTCTGGGGCTGTATGAGTGCTGCAGGTATTGGAGAGTTACATTTCATTGGGGAAACATGAACTCCAACATGTACTGTGAAATACTGCAGCAGAGCACGATCCCCTTCCTCCAGAAACTGGGTCATAGAGCAGTGTTCCAGCATGACAATGACCCCAAACACACATCCAAGACAACCACTGCTTTACTGAAGAGGCTGAAGGTAAAGGTGATGGACTGGCCAAGCATGTCTCCAGACTTGAACCCAACAGAACATCTTTGGGCCATCCTCAAGCAGAAGGTGGAGGTGCGCTCAAATTCCAGTCTCAAATATCCGCGACTCACCTTGTGAAGCTTCTGGTGAACCTGTGACTCCATGCCCAGGAGAGTAAAGGCAGTTTTGGATAATGATGGTGACCACACAAAATATTGACAGTTGACATGTTGTATGTTAATATTGACAACTTTTCCTAAGGGGTGTACTCACTTTTGCTGTCAGGGATTTAGCTTTTAATGGCTATATTTTGAGTTATTTTGAGGGAAAAATAAATTAACTCAGTTATATATGCTGCAGACAGGCTACTTTTCATTGTGTCAAAGTGTCATTTTGTCAGTGTTGTCCCATGAAGAGATATACTTAAATATTTGAAGAAATGTGAGGGGTGTACTCACTTTTGTGATATACTGTATATATAATTTCAAAGTAATCCAAGCATCTCAACTTCAGTCACTTTCCCACTGACGTTATGTGGCTTCCTGCTGTTTTTTCTACTAAATTTTCATGGCAAATGCTCTGATGTGCTTTTTTTCCTTGGTGCCCTGAATACATGAATTTAATTGTGCTACTCAATTGGCATCTAGGTCCCACCCTTTTAGTGTTCAGATAACAAAATGCAACTGCCACTTCTACTTCAGCAGTTTCCTTTCTCACACTTCCCACCTGTGGAACTCTTCCATTTTCTTGCTTCCCTGATAACTGCAATCTTCAAAAATTTAAATGCAACATCAATCGCCTTCTTCTCAAATCCCATTCATTTTTGTCCTTTCCTCAATACTCCCTATTTTCAGTCTTCTCTTTCACTTTCAATACCTGAACACTAGTGGCATTCCTGGCTTGCTTGGGGTGAAATGATTAAAAAGAATGCTATATTTATGGGTAAAAAATATCAGGGACATAGCATAGGTAAATATAAAAGTGGACAATAATCAGTGACAATCTGTTTTATGCTTGAATGCAATCTTCAAAATTGAATAAATTTATCACTATGGATTTTTAAGTTTTTTTTAATTATTCTTATATATATATATATATATATATATATATAAAAAATATAGTTTTAAGTTGTGCTATATTTATGGTATAAAGTGCTCAATATCAGAGATAGAGCGTATGTAAATATAGATATAAAATTGCACCTAGCATGAAACAGCCTGTCACCTCTGAGTGTTGACTTCAATGTTCGCTTTTATATTTATATATTTTTAAAAATTTTTTGAATTTGTTAGTCTGATGAATTGGATCATAATTATGATTCCAATGTAATAAATTATAACCATGGAATATTAGTGTTTAAACCTTTTATTATATATATATATATATATATATATATATATATATATATATATATATAAAAATTAACAAAATCTCGGCTAATACATCAACCCATATGACAGCCAACTTGTCAGTATTGTGTGAATTTGTTTGCAAATCCGGTGCAGGATTATTGTCTCATATGAAATATAAACATAAAAAAACTGAACTGAAAGACAGTCATACGTCAAAACGATTTATCCATATATATATATATATATATATATATATATATATATATGTATATGTAGGATTTCACTGCTGATTCAATGGGAGTGTGTCTGTTATGATTATATAGTTAGGTCCCCTCTGATGTGTTACCAAGATCAAAGGCTACCAAATAAATGCTACACAAACAGTTCTCAATGTATTTAAGAAGTGGTGGAAAATAGTTGTTAATTTTTCATGGTATCTCATATGTATATACACACATATATAAATATGCATAAACACACACATATACACACTGATGCATACACACCTGACTGAGAGTGCACACATATATAAAAAATAGATGTATATATAAACATGCACAAGTGTATGCATGCACATATATACATACATATGCATTCATACACAAACAGATATAAGTCAATGAGGGTATACATGTGTAAGTGCACACACACACATACACACACACACACACACACACGTACATTGCAGAGACCAAGAAACAGATGTACACATACATATGTCCACATGTACGCGGATATGAGGGTGGGTCAATAAGTTTGTAGCTTAACACTCTTGGTTGATGGTTTTGTTTGTTTTACCGCATATCAACCTCAATGGGTTATAATGCCAACAATTTTTATTGCTAGTAATATTTTTTTTCAAAAATGTATTGCTGGTATCAGTTATTTTTTACAAAAAAGTATTCCTGTTATTAAAACTTATTTTTACACTTTCATAGTGTTTTGACCCGAGTTTTGGGGGTTAACTATTTGCCCATAGCTGGGACCTGAACAGGTGCTACCACCCCACACTCTTGGTTGAATTTTGATCTGGAATAATATAATTAAATGCATTGTCAAAGGAGATGATATTCAAAAAGAAATATTTATTGTACAAAACAGATAGTTTTTTTGTCATTAGGTTTTGGACTTATTGATAAACATACAAACATACATGGTGCATCAGTGCATACACATACATACATACACATACACACACCCACACCCACACATACATACACATACATAGATAGACATATGGGGAAATATGATACCTAAATTTTTATATATCAGAACAATGTTAGGCAATTGAATAAGCAAAGTGGAAAAATTGTGTGTAAGAAGTTTCATCCTTTAGAAGGACTTCATCAGACTAAAGTAATGTTTTAGTAATAGAATTATATATGTTTAAGGGGTGGGGGAAGATATAAATATAAGCATTGGTCATAATTATGCACCAAAAGGAAGTGCTGAAGATGTTGGATGCTAAATTGAAAATTTTTAAGTTTTAAATTTTTTTATACATACATACATACACACACATATATATTAATATACATACATTATATTTTTTAAATATACACACATATATATATATTTTTCACAACAAATACTCAAAATTTAACCGCATTGTTTAATTTTATAATTATTCATAATTATTTTACACATACATAAATATGTAGGTACATCAATAAATCTGAAACTTAATGGTGAAAAACATATTTTACTTAACAAATATTTATATTTTAACATAATTTCTTTCTATGTCAATGCTGCACTTCATTCAATGGTATGTTTTAATACCATACATCAAACATTATATATTGAAAATTTCATATCAACATTTAGCTAATAGGCATTACTCTTGCAAATAGATACAAGTTCAGTTCACTTTCACAATTCTACATTTTGTGTGTATGTCAGGAGTGGAGAGTCTGCTCCTGATTTGATAAAAGAAAAACACATATATAAGTCTTGAATGAAAAAGCACTTTTTGTTCATATGTGTATCACCATAAAGATACTTCTATGAAAGCAAAACATCTAAGGTCTCAAAGATATTATCATATTTGATGGTATCTATGTCAACCCACTTTTTCTTTCAAAATATGGCTAAAAATATATCTATTTATATGAGAAGTTGAGGTTTCTCATAGGCCATTTTTTTTAACTAGACTTCACAGACTACCAATATTTGTATGTAACTGAATGCTAGGAGAAAGTCTTATCAAATATGGTACTCATTTTCCAACAATACATAAAGATACATGACTCCTGCTATGATTATTTTGGACTGACATGTCAGAAGTAATATTCATGTGTTTTCTTCTTTTTTTTTTTTTTAAAAACTTCCATTGTATTTGCTGTTGCTGTTTTTTAACAATATTTCGGTTGCCCAAGGTTCTTGATTTCTTCAGGTGATATTGTTTTGTATCTTTTTTAGCATGATATAGAAACTAAAGTAAAGAAAAGATTATAAATAGTATTGACGAAAAACAAACTTCACAAAAAGAAACTACATCTGCAGAGACAATCTGAATGATTGAAAAAAGAAAAAAAAAAAAAACCAATAATTAAGAATAATAAGCCCTCTACCTAAAAATATAAAGTAAATAAAATTAAAAAAGTCAGTATAAAATGATGAAATAGTTATATTTTCCCACTAATTCTAGAATTGTCCTAGTCTAAGTAAAAGCTACGATTTTAAATACTGATTTTTAGACAGCATATCATCCCACCTTGGAAGATTACCGTAAAAAAATCTTTCTTCTTTTACTTCTGAAAAGCTAAACTTCATAAAAATCAAGAAAATAGGACTATTTTTATCAAGGGAGGCAAATAAATAAACAAATCCAAACTTGTCTCCCTTTAAACTATAATTAAAAACCTAAAAACAAAAAACACAATTAAATAAAATGGAATGAAACGATAATCAATGCTGTGATTTAGGATTGAATATTATATAGATTATAAAATAGCAGCTAGATAAGAATTTGCCTTTCCATATTTTCTTATTTTCACAAATAAATAAATAAATAAAAATAAATGAAATTGTGTATTCATCAAAATTTATATTTAAAAAAATTTGTAAAAGAAATTTAATTTTGTATTCTGCTGTTAAAATAAGGAAAAATGTGTGTCCAACAACAATGATGATTGTGGTGGTGGTGATGAGGTCACTTTACAGTTGAACAAAGGTCAACAAGCTTATGTTATTACTATGCTAAAAAATTTTGAAAAGGTCACTTGTGAATTATAGAGGCTTTGAATGTTTCTGTAAAATTTTCTTGAAAATTGCTACAGAATCTTAGACTGTTTTATCATTTAGAATGTGACTTTTATTTTTTAAATCATTCACTCCAAGCAAGGTGGGAATGTCACTAAAACACAGGGGATTACAGAGAATGAAGGTGAGAGAAACGACTGGGTATAGAGGGGACCAAGGAAAGGATAAAAGTTGAATGCAGTTCAAGAAGATTGAAGACGGTGATTGACATTGCATTTAAATTTTTGAAGATTGTACTTATCAGAGAAGCAATGAAATGAAAGAGAGTTCCACAGGTGGGAAATGCGAGAAAAGAAACCATTGGAGTAGAAGTGGCAGTTATATTTAACCAATTCAACAGTAAAAGAGTGGGACTTAGTTGCCAGTCTAGTAGAAAACTTAAACTCACACAGACTGGGCACCAGGGAAAAAAGCTCATCAGAGCAGTTGTCATGAAAATATTTGTAGAAAAGACAGAGGGAAACCATATCACATTGGTGAGAAAGAGACTGAAGTCGAGATGCCAAGTCAGGATCAATTATATTGCAGATCCTTCTTTGGATTTTGTCAAGAACATAGAGATGAATAGCAGGAGCACCAGACCAGATATGGCAACAGTATTTGATGCACGAACGAATGGCAGATTTGTAAATGTACAAGATGGACTCTGATGAGAAAAACTCTCTGGCACAACACAGTGACCCAACTTTCCTTGACTTAATTTTTTAAAAGCAGTTCATAAGTAGCAAAATATAATAAAATTCTTCACTGACCTGAATATATTCATTTTATCCATTAAAATTCAACAAAAAGGATCACTGATTAAAATAAGAATATCTTTTAATACAGCAAAAGTGAAAGCAAGGAAAATTTCAACTGAATATGGCCAATGAGTAACATAAATAAAAACTCTACCTGAGGGGATGGGCAAATAAAGTGACCAAAATCTGCACTTGAGGATGGTCTAAGAATGAACCAGACAAAACTTCCACTTGAAGTTTACTAGAAGATAGAGTGACCAAACATTCACTATTTGACAATAAATGAAGCTGCAAAAACTTCTATCTAAGAATGGCCAGAGAATAAATTGACCAAAACGTAAACCTGGGGATAGTCTGAGAATAAAGTGACCAAAACTTTTACCATGAAGATGACCAAAGAATGAAGCAGGGGAAATGTTATGAAAAGAGCCACAAAGAAAGAAAACAATGACAAAGAATTTAATGAACATTGCTAACAAGCCTGGTCAATATTTTATAGAGCAGTGATTCTCAACTGCCATGCCACAGCACATTAGTGTGCCGCCTGATCCTCTTAAGCGTGACACAAAATATTGTCAAACATTAAAAAAATAATATGAAAAAACATTAAGCACAGATTTCACACTAAATAAGCTGCACAAATAGTTAAATAGAAACATTGAAATAAATTAAGTTCATATTTCTGTGTGTATCCTTTAAAAATCCATGGTTTTATTTCATAACATTTAAATGTATACCCTTTAAAATTATTCCAAGTGGGCCATGATATTTTTATTTGCTTCTAGGCATGCTAT
Source organism: Acanthosepion pharaonis (assembly GCA_903632075.3). NCBI lineage: Eukaryota > Metazoa > Mollusca > Cephalopoda > Sepiida > Sepiidae > Acanthosepion > Acanthosepion pharaonis. The sequence goes on along the minus strand of CAHIKZ030001413.1, from coordinate 2,293,633 downwards.
GGCTTAAAAAGGGTTGAGAAACAATGTTACAGAGAAATAGAATTGTATTTTGATATCAAATGTTGACAAGCCCACATTTTTTTCAACAGAAAACTTAACAGACTGAAACAGACAAACAAGGCTCTTGACAAAGGAGAAAAGCAGCTTCTCCTTTAATTAATCTTCTTTTGAACTAAAAAATTGATCTAGGATGATTTTTTAATAATTAAGAACCTAAATGACATATATATTTTTTTTTTATCTATGAAAGAACAAAAAAAAATCTCATTTTTATCTTCTGCCCTGATTTGAAGCATATCAATGAGTTTGGAGAATTTTCACTTTGTTGGACTTTGTTTCTGCATGACCAGCAACAAAATTAATGCTCTACTACTCAACTTCCATTTTAAAAAAACAGTTTCAGTTTGTTGGCTGACCTATAATTATCTGATTTATGTATAAAGAATCTGAGTCAAATCCAGTAGAGTAAGCAGTTATCTTCTTGATTTATAATCAATGTTTAATAAGAAATGATCTAAAATCTTAAATAATGGTTTCCTTCAACATCAAGTATAAGCCTGTCAAAATTAAAGGTCTTGTACAAGACTAAGCATCTCCTACTTATGACCTTGTGCCAGACTAATTAACTTGAACTGTTTGATCAGAGGTCATTATTTCAAGGATTATGGCCATATCATGTTGAAACACTGTTTCCCATACAATCACCGAAGTTAAGCAATATTGAGACTGGTCAGTACCTAGATGGGTGACGTTTGGAAATATCACATGCTGTAAGCTTGGATGTGTGGGTGATGTAATGGTTAATAGGTCAGAATCATTAATTGGAAAGCAGAGTTCCAAATTCAGTTGGGTTTGTTATATTCACTTATGTGCAAATATCCTTGGGAAAGGTATGAAGCCACCTCTTCTCCTCCAGCTATGGGTTAATTAGTAAAATGTGTATAACTAAATTATTATTATATCAAAAAATAGAAAAATTCTTACAATCTAAAAATATTTTCTGGCTTTGAATAACCTACAAAACTATAAAAAAATGAATCAATAAAATCTTAAATCATTATTTTGGTTTAGTATGTTTCATTCTTGCTTTCCCCATAGCTGTGACCATGTGCCAAACTAAGTTACATCTAGTCAATATCAATTGGCATTGGAGGATAATTGCTTATAATTCAAGTCACCAAGCATGTTCAGATAGATAGATAGATAGATAGATATCAATATACTGAGATAGATATCAAAGGACTTAGATAGATACCATCACTCATTTGCATGAAGGCAGAACCAGCTCTTGTCATTGACTGCTATAAAACACTATTGGAGCCCTTAGGTGACTGTCTCATAACACTATTGGAGATATGCATGATGGCGTTATAAGATAGTGAATATTAAGCCAGAGGCACACATTCTTGTATTGTCGCAGCAAGTAATTATTTACAGTGGTCTGTACTGTCACCTCTGGAACAGCATTTGCTCTGCTAAGTGCATTGACATTATATGATCTGCTATTGATACTCTTAAAGTATACTGATCTTGGTAAGTGTCTTTACTTCATGGCTATCCAGAACCTGGTGTAGAAATGTTCATTTGACCAATATCGGCAGCACTGATGTGTCACCCACAGAATATTCTCTAAAATGACCATTCAATCTCTTGAAGGCCAGAAGTCCTTTTCTTCTCAAATGGCTCAAACTAAATAAAAGAAATACATGTATATCTATTTTGCATGATACCTGTTTGTACTGAACTCTTTCACAATGTCAAATTTTATTGTGTCATCATCTGGCTCTTGGTATATCGGTTACTACATCACAAAATGGCTGAAGATTTGGAACATTTTTACCAGAATATCTACCAGTCATTAGGATGCACATATTATCTTTCACGGTATTGCGATTTTATTTTTTGTCAGTATGGTATAAGTTGTGATCATTTGCAAGACCAGTTAACCAATTCAACAGTAAAAGAGTGAGACCTAAACATTTATCCACAAGAAGTTGATTTAGTTTAGTAAAGTACAAGGTATTTACTAAGCTGAAATCTACAGCATCCATTGAAGAATGATCTTACTGTAATAGCAAGACCAAATTACTAATCATTATTCTTAGTATTTTCCTACTTGTTCTTGTAGGGATCTCAGTAATATCAAATGATATAAATAGAAATTAGGATGTAGGCTGAGAATGATGCTCCAGAGAAAGGCATGAACAAAAAATTTCCATATTCACTCATTAGAATAATTTTGAAAAGAATTTGAGGTTTAATGAAGAAAAAATAGGATTATCTCCCTTACATCGTATTTTTAGGATTAAGGGGCAATATAATTTTTTTTCTAATTTATCACTGGAAATAAATTTTACTGCTTAAAATTAATTTCATTTTGGGTCCAATTTCTTCAATGAAAACAAGAAGAAAATGTTATTTTGAAAACAAAAAATCTGATTACTCAGAAAAAACAAAAAAAACACATCCTCTCATTTTCATCAAATGATAAATTCTGAATGAAACAGTTGGAGTTGACCTTAAGCATAATAATTTCATTCAAAATTTATCATTAAAAATAAAATTGCAATAGCCTGAAAGATGGTATGTGCATCCTAATGACTGGTAGGTATTCTGAGAAAATATAACCCACATATCAGTGCTCCAAAATGACTAGAAAAATTCCCTTCCTTTTGATTTGTGAAAATGAGTTTCATTTGTAAGTTAATGTTTAACATTGACCATTGAAGGTTAAAATCTTTTGGCAAAATTTATTACTGAAATGTAAAATTATGTTTTAATTTGCAGGAAATCTGCCAGGAAAGCCTCCAGCTATTTGACCTATTCATGAACAATTAATCTTCCTAGAGCAATAGCATTTTCTTTGCTTTCCTTTCACCTTTAATACGATCTGCAATGACCTTTTTTTGCTTGGTAGCTGTGATAGCTACATATCCCTACCAGTGTTAATAGATGGTGTTTGGAATCAGGTAAAAAGCAAAGATTTCAAAGACTGATTTTTAAGACAGGCCCTCCCCACTTGGAGGACTGGTGCAACACAATCTTCCTACTCTGCATTTGCCCTTTGAAAAACCACCTTCAGGCCACATGTGCTTTAGACTGCTCAACTATGTTCTTTATTAAGACTCGAATAGCCGGTCCAGTAGATTTTTAAAAAACAGAACTGAACAGCCAGATTACCAGCACATATGATTTGGCTATAGTGGTGAAGTCTTGTACAGAACCAACCACACTTTTTGGAAGAGCCAAATACAGAGAACTGATGCACAGCATGCTGCAAATATCCCCAAACGACCTTCCTCACAGCAAACATGATTGGGATTTGAACTTGGCTTTCCAATTCCTCAATTCAAGCAGCTACCCACTATGCCTCCAGAGTGTGTATGCGTGTGATGTCTGAGTGTGTGTGTGTATATATATATATATATATATATATATATATATATATATATATATATATATGCAATTTATTATATATATTATTTATATATTATATATGTGCAGGAACTTATAAATCTAGGAAAGCGCTCAATATCAGAGATAGAGCTAACATATTTAGTTGAATTGATGTGAGTTTGTGACCCTGGGTTTTACGCTTTTGCGATCGTCAGACAAACTGATTAATTTTTTAAAATTTTGGATTTATCTGGGGTTGCGTATATTGGTGTTTTTATGGAAGTGGGAGGAAAAATTGTCGTTGTGACGCCACTCATACTTACGCAAACATACATACACACCAGTACACCTGTTGACATACATAGACACGCCCATGCGCGCTCACCCACCGGATCTCATACAAACATAAACATATGTGAACAGTATGGGACTTGGCATATATATGTATATATGTGCCATTGTGTACATACGTACACATTTGATTACTGTATTCAATGATGGATTGTGTAGTGAATATTTTTTTTATTGTAGCGATGTCAACGAGCAGTCCGTTTCTCTATTTTTGTTCACAGAATAATATTTTCTCGCACGCACGTATATAAGTATGATGGGGTCTATGTAAAACTATGATAGGTAAAAATTGCTATTATTTTTAATTTTTTAAGGCTGTTTTGTATTTTAAAGCTGGTTATTTGCTTGTTTTTAGTGATTATGCATATGTAAATGGTAGAAATTCCAATTTGTAATACTTGTTAGTTTTTATGCAGTGGTATTAATTTTGCTTGGGGAGAGAGGGGTAATTTATGTTGATGGTGATTGCAGACTAATATGGCAATAGTAATTGTGATGTGGTAGTAATAGTTGGGGGTTGATGATAATAATAATTGTAGAAGCAAATAGTTATTGTAAAGGTGGTAGAAGTGATTAGTAATGGTGGTGGAATGATAATAACAATAAATGCAATTATTATGATGGTTGCTTGAAATAGAGAATAATTGATGGCGTTATGGTATCAGTGGTTTCTCTTTTCATGTTTATAGGGTCAATGGTGATTTATGTTTTTTTTTTTTAACCGTTTGGTATAAATTCTGATAATAGGTATTTATTTTCATGCCTACATTTGGAAATTATTTCTGATCTTATATTTAGTAAATTCTTTTGTGCAGTATGAGATATTATTGCTACTTTTTCGTGTAGGCATTTTTTTGTAATGTTGTTGTAGACAGGTGCTTTTTTCAATATTTTCCAGTTTATTCTTGGTGTAATATTTCTGTCTTTTAGATGCCATTTGTATGTGGATAGTGTAGTCCTGTTTGAGTATTTTCTGTTGGGGAATAAAAGGTTGTGGTTGTTTTTTCTCTTCTTGAATGGTCCCTCAGTGGCACTGATGTAGTACATTGTGCTGTTGTTTGCACTTACCTGGGCTTTATATATTATATTCATTTGTTAGCAATTTCCCTGGAGTGGACATGTTGTTCTATTTCTGCAGTTGCATTGAGGTTCCTTGGTTGCATTATTGTAGGTAGTTATTTTTTTGTTGTGGCTTTTTATTATTTGTGTTATATTTTTTGTGTAGCTGTAACTGATTTTAATGTTATTTTTGTTGAATATTTTTGCTAATTGGTTTGTTTCAGGGAAGTGCTTATCTATTAAGTTTAGGAATGTCCTCCGTATGTTTGTTTTGACGGTTTTGTTGTATGGTAGATTAAACCAGATAATATTTCTTTTTCAGTTTTTGTGTTTTGGTTGTGGAGGTGTATATTGTAGATGTTGTGTGTATCGATTTTCTTTTAATGCTTCCTCGTATGGTGTTTTTTTGTTATTGAAAATGTGTATGTTAGATGAGTTTTCAGATAGTCTGCAACTGATTGATATGGGTAATTGTCTGATAATTGAAGGTGGATGGTTGAAGGATGTGTGTACGTAAGTTGGGGTGTCATTATCTTTTTTTGTACGATTTGTATGTATTGTTGTTCAGGTTAAGAGTATGTATGTACACAATGACACATATATACATAAATATGCCAAATCCTATACTGTTCACATATGTTTATGTTTGTGTGAGCTCCAGTGGGCAAATATGTGTGTGAGTGTGTCTACGTATGTCAATGGGTGTACGGGTGTGTATGTATGTTTGCATAAGTATGAGTGGCATCATGACGACAATTTTTCCTACCACCTCCATAAAAACAACAATATACACAACCCTAGATAAATCCAAAATTTTAAAAAATTAATCAGTTTGTCTGACGATCGCAAAAGCGTGAAACCCAGAGTCACAAACTCACATCAATCCAACTAAATATATATGTATGTATATATATATATATATATATATATATATATATGTAAGTTAGATTCTTTAAGAATGGATGCAAGGAAGGATGGAGAAGTAATAAAATGTTTTAGGCATGTGTTTATAGTTGGTAATAATGTTATTATTAAGTTTTCAATATATTTTCTCCTTAAAGAATTATGTTCTTTTTTAAATAGGCTGACATTAGGAGAATTAAAGTCATGTCCAGCATCATTCCTGTACAATACAAGAGAGACTTAGATCATTTGTTCATTCTCATCTCACATATATATATATATATATATATATATATACACACTCACACACACACACACACACATATATATATATATATATATATATATATATATATATATATATATAATATTCTATAAAATTTATTAATTTCTATGGTTATAATCCAATTCATCAACCTCAAATTCAAAAAATTTTTTTTGACCATAGAATTACAATTAATGTTTAAATATTAATTTTATATTTATTTTTTTTGCTCTATCCTGGGCAATGAGCTCTACCTTGATTCTATCCTCTTGGAAATATATATATATATATATATATATATATATATATATTGACCACTAATATTATCTATCTATGATGATGATGATGTATTCTCCTGTTGATCCAACAACCTCAATTTGTTTTTATGTTTGTGTCATATGTGACACTTGCTAGTGACCTGCATACAAGTCGACATATTGTGCAACAGTGAGGACCTTGGGACATAGCCACAGGAATATTTGCTAATTCTTTTCATTGTTGTCTTTCATCTCTTAGCTGGTCAATACGTCTGATTTTGAAATTTCTGATTTTGAAATTTCTGAATATGACAGACTAACTAGGTTACTAAAAAAATAACTAGAAATATTTGTGCTTGTCTTTTCAAAATTGACCTGGACATGGACCATGGCTCTCCAACAGTTTCTTGTCAACTGTCAAACTGGCTATACATGAGAACCATTTTAGCTATTCTGTTGTCACTCATCCTTGCAATATGACCAGCCCAGTGAAGTTGTGACTGCATTAGTAATATATAATTTTCATGTTAGGATTGAAATTAGGAATGAACTGTCCACAGTTCATGTTTTTTTATTAAGTACTAGCAGTAGAGCCCGGCAATGCCCAGGGATGTAACAGTAAGAGATAGATCAAGTATCGACCATCATAAAGACTGAAAAATAAAATTGACAAAGATTATTGTTTAATTATTGTTTTATTGTTTATTTATTTTTTTTTTTTACGAATTGGTCAAACCCAAACTCAAACAAAAACATTGTTTTCAATCGTTATGAGTCTACCGATTGAATAGAATTTTATTATAAACAATTATCTTGTAAATGGAATTTTTAAAGCATTCTGAATGTAAAAATAAAGAAAAAAGTGTGCAAGACAATAAGAAACAATCCAATCCCATATATAAATGAACACACACACACACACACAAACAACCAACCTGGGTTTTATTAGTATAACTCGATAACTTGATATTAATAAGTATAACTCGATATGAGTTGTCCCCCTTTCATTAATGCCTCTTAATCATGTTTTCAAATTGATTTCGTGCAAAAACAATTGTGTTTTTTCAATTTTTGGCGCTGTCAGAACCACCACAAGGTAATTTTACGTAGTCCTGTGAAGTTTTGTTGAAATCGGTTGAAAAATGTAGGAAATCCGATCCAATATATAAACGTACAGACACACACACACACACACACACACACACACACACACAATCTGCGTTTTATAATAAGTAAGATTTTGAACTTTCAATTGACTCCAGTCATTGTCAAGAATTAACGTCTCGTGATGACTATTTACTGCTATTTTAAATATGATGTGTTAGTTATTTTTAATTTTTAAATGTATTTGATTTCACATGAATGTAAGATTAATTTTTTAATATGAATGTTTGTGATGTCATGTGAATATAGTGTTATATAACATTATACATAATGAAAAAGTTAATAAAAATTCCTCAACAAAGAAACACCTTTGGTTCTTAATAAAACTGGCACATGAAGATATATTATCAAAAAAAAAATTTTTTAAAAATGACAACACACAAAGACACAATATTTGAAAACTGATAAAACTCACATAGCATGAAAAATAAAAACTCTCTGATAATGGCTTATAAAAACCCAAACTATTCAGATATTGACAATTTATCTTTAAACTTTCATCAGAAGCCAGAAAAAAATCTGAAATGTAATAAAAATAAAATAAAATTCTTAACAAAGAACTTTTGCTGGTCTTTAACCAAACCTTTATGTATATATAAATACACACACACACACACACACACACACACACACACACACACAATTTTTTTTAGACTGATTCAATTTTGAGAACAATGTTTTAAAGTGAAATCTTTTTTGTTGAATTTATGTTTTACTTACAATCTTTATTTTGTTGAATTAATCTGATAAAATGGATAATATTTAAAAGAAAATTTGGCTTTCTATTTGTCAAAACATGATGGACCTGATGACATGTTGGAATTTTTGCCTTTTGTCGGCAATGTTTTAAAGGCTTTGGTGATAAGGCTTTTGTTAATATAAGTTTATGGTTGAGTAACTTATTTTACAGATACACTTAAACCCAGAAGCAAAGCAGGCATATCTGTGGGTGGATATGGGATGTAGTTTGTATGCATGTTAAGAGATTGGAAGATGAAAGAAAAATCACAGATTAGAAAATAAAGGAAACAAAAATACAAATAAATAACAAAAAAAATCCTTGTGCCAGACATGGTTAACCTATGTAAATAGTGATCAAATTATGCAACTGAAAATACTTCCACACTCAGTAACCCCTTGTGTATTAATGGCTTTACTGATTTGCTTATGGTGAACTCGATTAAAAAAAAACACTCTATATAAAACTCAAGTGGTCATGAGAGGAAAGGATTTTGTGAGTAGAGGTTGTGACGGGCTTGCACATAATACTATTACACATCACGACAGAAGACGATAATTTTTTACTCTTTTTTGTATATTAGTTCCAGTCAGAATTGAGTTAGAACCTCTTGCTCTAAGTAAGATAATTATGGGAAATTGGTTTCCTTAAGTGATCAGTCAACCATCATGGTATACCAGTGATAAGTCATAATGCCAAGATAATTGAAAGTAAGGGAAAATGCAGGGAGATGTAAATTCATGCCTTTTCCTAGGGCATTCATACAGAGGTAGGTACCTTTATGAAATTGCTAAAAATCAGCATACTGTGATGGAAAACATGCTCCAATTGTAATGAAAACATAATTTTATTGTCAAAATCATTGTTATTATTAAGAGGAAGGATCAAAGTATTTTTTGAATATTTTATGAATTTTTTTCACTCCTTTTTAGAACATTGAAAATTTTGATTAAAAAACTTGTTTTTCTTGCATTAGCTGTTGTACTAACTTTTAGCATAATGGTTACAGACACATTCATTTCGAAATTCTTGCAAAAATCAAGTAATTGTTAGATTTTAATGAAATTTTCAGGGCTTATTCACAAATGAATGAAATTATTTTTTAAATTTTTTTATTAGAAAATCTTGGTAAAAATATTTTTTTACCTGTTTCACCCCTTTACTTAATTTTATAAAAACTTGAGAAATTCAATGTGATAATTTTTAGTGATAATATTAGTTAAAAGTAGAATTCTTTGAAGAATTTAAATCACCAAATTTATTTGCAAACTCAGACCCCTGTCTTACTGAAAATCTGTTCTAAATTGAAAAATAAAAAAAAACAATAAAACTAAGACATTATTTAATTAGAGAAGCTTTTAATTGCTTTTATGAGTATATATTAAAGACAATGTTATCTGAAGAAGAGAAATGAATTTTTATATGATTTGTCTTCATTTTTTTACAATTTTAAATTGAATAAATTATAAAGATTTTAAATCTTTTAAAATTCAGTTTCAATGAGATAACTCTTAGGAAATATTGTTATTAAGTAAAAATATATTTACTAATCATATATTGTAAAGCTTATTACAATCCAATGACCCTAAATATTTTTAAAACAATTTTGATTTATTTCTGTATGTGTATATACATGTAGAATTTGTAAGTATGGATGTTCACAGCTAACATTATCATTAAAAGGTAACATGTTTTAAGGGCTGTCCCTTATTATGAATAAAACCCCTTATATAAATTTTATCGTCTGCTCCATCATGCTTACCTATGAACAAGTTTAACAGTAAATTGATTAACACATCAGAAAAACAAGACCCTCAGGTGAAGAAATGAGTATCTACAACATTTTATCCTATAAGTAAATAATATTTGTTTCAAATCAAATTAATTTAACTTTAAATTTGCTAATTTTCCTCAAATAATGTTTTAAAAATATATATTTAATTTTTGCAAGATTTTTAAAAGCGAGAATTAACTTTTGTTTACTTTTGGTCAAAATCGCCAATTTTATAGATATTACTGAAAAAAAAATTGATTCCAATCAATACAATTTCTGTTTGAAATACACCACAGAGTATTTTGTTTACCGGAAATAGTAAATTTTAAATCCTTTAGCTTCCAATTAAAAGTAAAATGAAAGCTTCAAGAAAGGTTTTTCATTTTTAAAAATTCATTTTAAACCTTACGTATACGAAATTAGTGAAGGTACCTATACAAAGGTTATAGAGGCAAAACATGAGCCCAAATTTGAACTTTTTTATTAATTGTGTTTGTTTCTGTTATACTATTTCATACATATTTTTGCTCTATTACTAAAAAAGAACAAGCAATCAGACTAGGACTTCTTTCTTGCTTCTGATACCGAGTATCTCAGTACAACCTGTCTCATGGTACTTTGTCTCTTTCCCTAGAAATATCATAAATAACTCAATAGGTTCCTTTCTTGCTTCTGGTAGCATTTAACCCACTACAACCTATTTCATGTTAACTGGAGTAGAGATGGGCAACACAAAAGAGTAACCTTCCTCCTTGTTTTAGACTTGCTAGTAACCTTCTAGATCAGTGTTCCTCAATTGGTGTTCCCTTGGACTCTTGGGTTCTGCAAGAGGTTGCTTGGGGTTCTGTGAGAAACAGTGATAAATAGGCTAATGCCTTTTGGAGTAATTTTTGTTTAATTTTACATCCATAATTTTACTATACACATATATGGTATAATGTTGCAAAATCCTTGGTCATTATGATAAAGGCTTCAACCTCTTATATTATTTAAAATTATAATAATCATAGGGAATGTATTCAGAGATATCTGTATGGCATCAGTGTGAAAACATCTTCACCGGTTAGTGGACAGGACCTTTACATGGTGGATTCATGTATCATTGAGTGGCTCATTCATTTATCCCTTGTTTCCTGTTTTAATGAAAACTCTATACTTCTAATGTTTCCACTTGAATTCTGAAATTTTATTCACTAATTATTTATTTTATTTTTTTCTCTCCTCCACAAAGAAGAGTAGATAGGTTCTGCCCATCATACGGTTCATTCTCCTCCCCGGTCTTTTGAACAGGAGTAGAAGTTTATCCCTTGTTTCCTGTTTAGGATTGGGTTTCAGGTTCCTTCTAGTTTACTTCAACTCCATACTCCTAATGTCTCCACCTGAATTCGGAAATTTTATTCCCTAATTAAATCTTGACCTCTTCAAATCTAGAGTTAACCATTATTTTTCCTGTATAGCCCCAAGAACTTCACCTTTTGCCCTTTCTTACACTAAAACAACACCACACAGTAACCATCTATTTAGAGTGGCTCTTGGGCCTTGTACTGGGTGAACATTAGTAAAAAAAAATGCATGTGGCCTATATATTGTGTTTACCATGTGAACTGGTAAAAATATAAAAGAGATAGATATTAATAATGGTATATAATAATTTTTATGCAGGAGTTCTTTATGAAAATGATTTCAAAGGTTCTATAAGGGTAAAAAAGTTGAGAAATTCCATTGTAGTTTATAAGAATGCAGTCAGGTTTGGATATGTTCCTGTTCCTGATACCATAAACCTAATACTGTTTGTCCTTTTGGAGAAGATGGACAATGGCAGATAACACTGTTAATATGTTGTGAATTATTTGGATGAAAAAATTCATCTTTATTGTTTAGACATTTTGACATGCATTCTCCAGACTTCTTCAGGCATATGCTGTTCCCAGTCTGGCCAAAGAAAACCTTTACCTCCAAAAATCTGATGTTTGGTAATTTGGTCAAAATTTGGGAAGTCAATCAACCTAGGAAATTTTCAGCTGACCCTGTTCAAGGTTGATAATAAAAGCCAGGTTATGTAAATTCTGATGAGTAAACAGAAATTATAACTTTTATTCAAAAAATTGTTTTAGATAAAGCATTTTCACTATTGTTATTGCTTTTTATTATTTGGTTTAATAAAATATCTGTGTTATAAATTCCTCTTATTTACATGAAGAGTTTATCTTTCTTTTCTTTACATTTTTGCACATTACATTTGTTGAATGTCTTAGCTGTCTTCATACTTGTTTGTTTATATCAATCTAAAAATATACAAGTTTACATTTATGTAACAGTCTTTTAATAGTGGTCTTAAAGTACTTAAATGTGAAGGTGTACAACAGATATTTGAACTAGAAACATCTTCTTCTTCTTCTTCTTCTTCTTCTCCTCCTCCTCCTTCCATGTGCTCCATCCCTTCAGCATATAGGTGATCATGGCTTTCCATAACTTATCTTCTTCTATCTTATGTGGCTCTTTGCAGTTTTTCTCCTTTTGCCTAGGCTCCCACCTCTGTTCTGCTATCCATTTACACAAAATCATCAGCTAAGTGGCTCACTGTCTTCACCTATCTCACTTGCCCTCAATATGCCCTGTGATGGTTAAATTTTCCAAGCCTTTCTTCCTCATTATGTGTGTAAGGGATTTCAGCTGAAATTAGCAAAAGTAGTCTTCTAAAAGCTAAGCAAAGTATTAAGAAACAAGAAAATTTTGTTATAAATAAATAAATGAATGTTGAACTGCTATGTAATATCAATCATACTATATAGCAGTGAATGCTGAACAATTTCTTCACAGATGGATATGAGATTTACAATACCAGGGATATGGTTCTAAAGAAGGATGCTGAGAATACCATAGACAGAACATGTGAACAACAAGGAAGTTTTAAGGAAATTGGGAACAAAAAGATATTTGTATTTAGAAGTCAAAAAGAAACAGTCAAAATTTTTCGGACATATATGTTGAAAGAGGGTTTGGAAAATTTGACACTGACAGACCAGAGGGAAACAGTGAGTAACATAACCTATTACTGTCTGTCACATGGTACATTTGGAGGAGATGCACAATACCAAATAACACTGATATTATTTTGTGAATTATTTGGGTGAATAAATTCATCTTTATTGTTTAGACATTTTGACATGCATTCTCCAGACTTCTTCAGGGATATGGTTGACAAAACAGGGACTGGGATGGATAATAAAAGGATAAATAGAGCTACAAAAGATAAGAAGTTGTGGAGAGCCATGATCGCTCCTTTCATGAAGGGACATAGTACATAAAAGAAGATCTAGTTTTGCACTTGGTTGTACTTATAAACCTGATCATTGTCAGAGATTTGCAAGTTACTGTTGCAAAATAATATATATCTTTTTTTTTTTTAAAAATAAATTGAACCTAATTGGAAAAGGTGTTCATGTCTTTGCCTATTTTTAGCATATATTTTAGAATAATTTAAGTAATAAACTGTTATTCTTTTAGTTTCTTATTCTAATAATGTTCAATTTGCATTTAAGCATTTTATTGTACCTCCCATTGTCTAATCTACAAGAGTAGTAGGTAAAATATGATAACATTCAAAGCATTAGATTCAAATGATAATCTATAAAATGTTTCTTGTTTCTGCCTTCCTTTATTCCTCTCTACATATTTCACTCTTTCATTTTATCTTCAAATGTCTAATCTATTATGGGGTAGACAGAAGATTAACATATTCAGTGATTTATTTATATTTAAATGATGATAATTAGACATATTCTGTTCTGTTGATAAAACTTAGCTTATTTCTTGATTACTGACAATCCTTTTCTTTTTGGTTTTCAATATTTGAGGAATAAATGATGAACAAGTAGATTAGATGATCTCTCAATTCAGCTGGGAATAATCAGAAAAATAAAAAGAAGCTTTTATTCTATTTAAGTATGTAAGGTTTGAAGCTTGCTATCCTTACATTGCAAAAGTTATATTTTCCAGGTTAGTGTTTTATTAGTATTTCCTTTCAGTTATGTTGTTTTTTGTTTTTTTTCTGTAGTTTCTAGCTTGTTAATGACAGGCATGTGTTAATGTATATTTAGGCATGATGGGGCAATTAGTACCAACAAATACCACGACACTTTAGTGATGGTGTTAGTCATAGTAGTAATAATAAAAATAATAATAAAAAAAAATAATAATAATATAACAACTATTGGCTTACTAACATACATAGAAACAACAAAGGAGTGGATGATACAATTAGTCAAACAACATGAAAACCGAAAAAATATTTAATCATGAAAGACGGTTATAAATACAAATGAGATTTACATTTAGTAGATTCTGTAGAAAACTAAAGCAGAACCCAAGAAACAAATGTTGCAGCAAAAATTATTAAAAAGAAAGCCAATTGTACTTGAACAGATAAAACAATGGTGGCAGGACAAACCTTTGCATGACCAATATCCAGAACATGCTAATAAAGCCAATGTCAATAAACAAGTTAGTACTCATCGATGGTTACAAGTATCTGAATTAAAGGCTAAAAAAGAAGGCTTTATTCTTGCAGTAGAAGACCAAAGTCTTTTCCTTAGGAACTTTCAGGCAAATATCATCCATAATAGTATTGATCCAAAATGCAGGTTCTGTGACAAATATCAGGAAACCATAGACTATCTAATCTCAGGATGTTCTGTACTTGTGGCAAATGAATATAAAAATTATCCGATAGAGTGGGGCAATATTTACACTGGACAATGTGCAAACACTTTGAAAAAAATGTTAACTACACTGGTATGAACATCTCACAGCAATGGTTACAGAAATGGATAACATCACAATTCTATGGAATTACACCATCTTTACAGACAAGAAGATTAAAGCAAATAGTCTGAACTTAATTGTTAAAAACCAAAAAGAAAAAAAACTAGCCTACTAATTGATATGGCTTGCCTAGCAGATTGTAATATAGCAACCAAGGAATTTGAAAAATTATTAAAGTATAAAGACCTGGAAATTGAAATAAAAAAAATGTGGGAATTGAAAACAAGACTAGTACCAATCATAGTAGGTGCACTTGGAATGATAAAAAAAGGAACACAACACATTAAAAAATCCCTGAAAATCTCAGCTTAAGAGAAATACAAAAAATTATCTTGATAAGTACAGTCCACACACTAAGAAGAACTTTGTCCATGCAATACTAGTGATGTAATGGGAGTTAGGAAAACAAATCATGAAATGTAGCCATAACAACACACTTCTACCAGTTTTAGGTCTTCCTGCAGACTTGGCAGGTAGTGTGACCATAGCAGAAATTGAAATATAATAATAATAATAATAATAATAATAATAATAATAATAATAATAATAATAATAATGATGATGATAATAATAATAATGATGATGATGATAATAATAATAATAATAATAATAATGATGATGTGATACATTATTATTTACCCTTATCAAATTAGGTGTTATGATGGGTATATTGGGCTTGATATATATGTATCCCAGCATCACTTTGTTGGCATGCTATTTACTCACTCAATAATAATAATAATAATAATATCTGGTCTGGTGCTTTGGCTGTATATCTCAAGATTCTTGAAAAAAATCCAAACTTATCTGTCCTGACCTGGCATCTCAACTTCAGTCACTTTCCCACCACTGTGAAGTGGCTTCCTTTTGTCTTTTATAGTCTAAATATTTTCATGGCAGTTGATCTAATCAGCTCTCCTCTTCAATCATATAAATTTAAATATACTACTAGATTGGCAGTTAGGTCTCATAAATAAATCAAATAAAATTAGCATACAGGAAGCCTCAATTATATTTATAAGACACAGAGTGATTTTTTAAAACCATGTTTTTATGGTATTTCAATAGTAGAATTATAAGCTGTTTTTAAATGATACATGCAAGAGCTGTGATATTTAAATCAATTCCTGACCACTGACAATCCCTTTTTCTTGACTTTCAATTTTAGGCTAAAATTGAAAAGTGAAGAAAATAGTGTTTATTTGTCTAATTTTTTGTAGCCAGAAATATTTTTGTTTATCAGTAAAGAAAGATAATGACTAAAGACAGGATTGGTCGAGTAATAGTCTAAGTAAAGGGTATGGTTTGTGACAAAAAACAAAAAATAAAACAAAACAAAAAAACAAACTATAACTTTACCTACAGATTCAGTTGTAGTCAATGTTAAAAAAACATCCATGAAGATTATTAAATTTTCTTTAACTATCACAAGAATTTAGAACATACTGAGATGGGGTAAAATGGTTGGTAAACTAGTTTGGTCGAAGATTACTAGAGATTTCAATCCTCAAAGGTTGCCCTGTACTTGTGTGCCAAATTATGTTAAACATGGTAAATAACAATTATCACAGGAATTTGTGTCATAGGTAATCAACAGAGTGGATAAAAATTTTGATGTATTTGTTTAATAACTCCTACTCATTATATCATGGCTTGCATAAACATTTAGCATACATATGTTGACTAATTCATATCTGTTGCCTAAATATTTAAAAATAAAATAAAAAAAAATTGCCTCCTTTTAAAAATGATTTATTATTTTACACTCTGCTTTGACTTGCATATAGGGGACCTAATTTTATTTCTTTTCATTTTATATGCCATGTTTTTTTTATGTAACATGTTCTTTCAGGACATGTGTGTGTGTGATCAAGGTTTTTCAAAACTTAGTAACTGTTGCCTCTGAAGAAGTTAGATCATTAGGTAATCTTATAATTTGCAATATGAGACAAGGGGAAAAATAATAATAACAGGTCTCTATCACTACCACCACCATCACCATCACCACCAGCTAAAACAAGTGGAAGAGATTGTCACTGAAATCTTTGTCATTAGCCATATAAATATATAGTATGACCACTTTTGTTTCTAATGACAGATTCTTTCATCTCCCCCCTGCCCCGCCGTCTCCACAGCATCCTGGTGAACCTCTTGAATGCCTTCCTCCTACTCTACCATCTTCCACATTGGCCAGGATTGACCTAGGTATGTGTTTCAACCCAATTAGTGAGCAGCTGGGAGATATTGAATGCAGAATGTAGGACACATCTGTTGTGGTTTGGATAGTTTGGCTAGGCCAAGTTGCCCAAGGAATTGTAGAAAACAAATGTGTGTGTATATATATATATATATATATATATATATATATATATACACACACACACACATACACATATGTATGTAAAATTTCAGATAGAATATATCTTTAAAAGGACAATATGAATAAAGAGAAAAGGAAAACTTGTCTTAGGTGACACATTTCTTCCTCTAAGTTGATAAAGTCCTTGCCTTGATAAAATCTCTCAGTGGACGAAATGCTTTGGCTAAGATAAGTTTTCCTTCTCTCTCTTTCTCTCTCATATATATATATATATATATATATATATATATATATAAGCAAATATATGGATATAGATCCGACAGTATGAAGAAAAATATACAGAAAAAACAAACAAAAATCTTAATATGCAATTATGCTGTATTAATGTTAATATAAATTAATATTTGGAAATCATCTTCGAATACGTTTTCACAACATCACCCACGTGACGACGACGTGATCATATTTAAACGGAACGCTGATCTTATATAAAAATTTCAGTTATCTGTTTGGATTAGTTGTGCTCTTATGTCAATCGTCTTTTCGTGTTGAATTTTTATATGCTCTAATGTTAATTATGTTTAAATGAAAATGTCCTGAAGATGGTCTAAAATAGACCAAAACGTCCGACGTTGACTTTATATTAACATTAATACAGCATAATTGCATATTAAGATTTTTGTTTGTTTTTTCTGTATATTTTTCTTCATATATATATATATATATATATATATATATATATATATAAAAAAGTGTGAACATAAACTAAATAATGAGATATTAGCAACTATATATGCATGTGATAACATACATATACAGATGAGCAAATAAATATTTATTTAATTTAAGGTGTAAAAAAACAGTGCTCAATGTAGTTAAACAGAGCTATAAAGTATATATTAATATTTACACATATACCTAGGTTTGTAGTGCAAGTCAAAGTTTCATGGTTACCCAATTTATCAGGCACACTTGGTAAATGAACTATTTAATACAGTTATAGAGAGAGATAGGGAAAGAAGACAGATAGGTTGAGAGAGTTGATTGAAGATTGCTAAAAGTGAAATAGATGGAAAGAAAAGGAGACAGAATAGGGAAAAAGGGAGAAATAGTATTAAGCGGTGAGTGAAAAAGGCAGAACGAGAGAAAGAAAGGAGTTGGTCAAAAACTGCAAATGCAGACAAAAGAGAAGAAATAGAAAAGAGAGAGAGAGAGAAAGAGGAGAGTGAAAGAGATACATGGAAAGAAAATATTGTGCAAGAGGAAGGAAAGGCAATATTGGGAGAGTTAAGGAGATGAAAGTGTATGTGTGCAGAGAAAGAAAAAAAAAAGAATATGGAGGATGAATGAGAAAAGAATAAATAAAAAAGAGTCAGTGTGTGTGTGTGTGTGTGTGTGTGCACGCGCATCTATGGAGAGAGAGAAAGAGAGAGAGAGAGATAAAGAGGGAGAAAAATAAAAACCTTCCTGGCGAGTGGACAGAGTGATTGCTGGAGGGTCCATCTACAAAATTCTAGATGCTGAAGGTAACACCAATCAGCAAAGTGACAAACTACATATTTGTATTAATTCTATTTAGCGGTACTAATGTTAATAGAAAAAGATTAACATGAGTGCTACAAAATAAAGAAGTTTTTATTTACTTTTCTTTTTACAACACAAAAACTTGCAAAAATATTTGATAACAAAAATTAATCCTTGTGTTTTGTTTTTTCTTTAAAGTCTCTGTGATAGAGAAATATCAGCAGCTGCATTAAAAGCATTATCACCAAGTTGAGAATTGTAATTTGATACTGTTTATTCAGTGGTCAAAAGAGCAGGATGCAATGAGACACAGTTGTATGGAGTGGGCTGCTGGTGAGACACAGTTTGGTTCATTTTGCTGGACAAGTAAACTCTGTTCTGAAGAAGTTTGAAAAAAGTTCTCATTTATTAAATCTTCTGATGGAATCATGCACATCATGTGTGTTAGCTTCACAAATTTCTTACAAAGCAGCTGCATGTTTATTTGTACACCTGATTGGTCAAAATATGTAGTTGGGTCTTTTATTTTATTAGTGCATAGGCATTTTTTTATATTAAGAATTGTGCCAAAGTTGATCCAATTTTTCTAGAACCTTCTTTGACAGGAAATTGCATAATTTCCTATATATATATATATATATATATATATATATATATATATATATATATATATATATATATACATACATACAGTGCTGTTCAATAAAAAAAATGACTCACCTAATTTTTTTTACTTAAAAATTTTTTTGCCTATTGTTTTTGGGGTTAAACTAATTTTTAATCTTACTAATATAAAGACCCCTTCCCAACCACCTAGTAAAAAAGTTCACTCACCCTAAGGTATTCTATTGATTATAATTTTGAATATAAATGAGATTTAGGGAAAAACTCTATGCAAAAAAAGTGACTCACTTATTTCCTGCAACTAGTAATCAATAGAAACATAACCGAACAGCTTTAAATAAAAAATAATAGAGGTATAATTTATTTATAATAGGTAATATAGTTTGAAATATTTAATAATCTATGGGTTCTCCTTTATTTTGAATAACCTTCTCAAACCTTTTTAGCATTGACTTGATTAGTTTCTGGCAAATCTCATCTCCAAGCATTGAATTCCATTCGGATATGAAATTCACAATCAAATCCTCTTTGTTGCTCAACTGCTTTCGCGAGAGCCTGTACTTTATAATGCTCCATAAGTTTTCTATGGGGTTGAGGTCAGGAGATTGGGGCACCCATGTCATAACACTCACCTGCTTCTCATCAAAGTATTTCTTCATCAATTTTGATTTGTGGCAGGGAGCATTGTCTTGCATAAAAATGAGCTTGGTGGGGTCGATTTTCACCCTTTCAGCAGAAGGGAGCAGACAAGACTCTAAAATTCTCTTGTACTGCTCGCTCATGAGGGTCTTTTCAATAGGTTTTAAGAAACCAGTTCCATGAAAAGAAAAGCATCCCCAGAACATTATACTGAACGGATGCTTGACAATACTTACTGCTAAATTCAAAGAGCTTTCAAAGGTTCTTCTTTGGATTTTAGATCACTTATCCTTTGAATTTAGCTCAACTTTCGTTTCATCGGAGAAGAGAACATCTAGTAAAAAAAATCAGGTGAGTCACTTTTATCGAACAACACTGTATATATATATATATATATATATATATATATATATATATATATATTATGAATAAAAACAAACCACTTTAAGGTTCCATGTAATAAGTTATTTCACCACAACTCCTTTAACAGGGCTCTGGATCATCAGACTTTACTTCCAAAGGTTGAAATGAAAAATGAAAAGAAATTCACACGTTTTTGACGGACCGCATCAAGCTTATGTAAAATTAACGAAGTGAGGAAGTGAGGTGGGAGAGAAGATAAGATATGAGTGGGTTAGATGTACCATTTCAATTCCTTATTCTTAACCCCACTGTGTGTCGGCTAACGCGTATTGTCTCTAGATATAGGTGGGTAAGGGGTGGGGGAGAGGACCGACATTAAAGGAAGAAGCTACAACAACCCTAATAAATTACATTTCACGAGGGCAGGTTTCCTTCAAAATCTTAGACGCTGTTAATTCACATTACTTTAAAGGGCATATTTGGGAGGTTATGGTAGAATATAAATCTAAATGTCTAAACAATCTACGAAGAATTTAATTTGAAGTTCGTTGGAGTTTTGGGTATTTTCTATGAAACAGTCGATTGGAAAAACTCATAGAGAGTACATTGAAAAAGTAATCCATTTTATATTTAGTAATCTTTTTTATTAACTCGTATCTTATTGATTGTTAAGTTGACATCTATTCGTTTGATTTTTGTTCATTAATTAAATAAACTTGAGTTGACATCTATTCGTTTCAGTTTTGTTCATCGATTAAACTCGTAACTTTTTTAATATACCTACATAATTATCAAAGGTTCTTTCAATTTAAATAACTTCATCGTCAATACTAATTGTTAAAGGGTAGTATATTTCAATTTAAATTAAATTACCAATTTAAACTTTACCTCCATGTTATTTAAACTCACTTCCAATTGGAGAATATTAGAGGAGAAATTTGGATAAAATATTACTAGGAGAAAATTAGGTCTTTCTTTTACAATCTTTTATATATCCATACTCATATACACTTCTACACATGTCCGAACCCCTATCTATATCCACATACTTATATCTCACTATACCTATGAGTTCTTATATACACCTGCACACACATCCACACGAAAAACTATATGTATATTCCTGTATTTACACATATACACCTGCAGAGAAACACATACCCACATATCTACATACATATCTACACATACACTTATATATATACATATACACACATAAAATCACCTGCATATCCATATACATATACATCCATGTACATATGCACATATAAGTATACACATATACACATACACACACACATCTGTATATATACATACACACATACATACACATACACACACACACACATATATATATATATATATATATATATATGGTTGCCAAACAAGGCTAAAGAGCTCACTCTGCTCTGCTACTTAAGTCATAGCTGGGTGGGAAGAAAAAATGGATTCATACCTTTCCCAATATATATATATATATATATATATATATATATATATATATATATATATATATAGAGAGAGAGAGAGAGAGAGAAAGAGAGAGATAGATATGTGTGGATATAAACCATATAATTAGATATTAGTAACTGTATATGTGTGCGTTAGCATGCATACACAGGCAAATAAATATTAAGTAAATATTTACTTAATTTAATGTGTAAACTAAACAGTGCTCAATGTAGTTAGACAGAGCTAAGAAGTATATATTAATAAATATATATATACCTACAAATGTAGGGATATATATCTCCCATTGGCTATAGAACTCTCTTGGATCTCCGGACCATTCATACATGTGTCTCTGTCTTCTTCTTTTATTGCTCTCCATCCTCCCAAGACTGTGGTATACTTGAAAGCATTTGTAACAATATAGACAAAGCTATCTCTCTTCATCCATTTCATGTTTGGTGACTTTAACGCCCACTATACCAAGTGGCTTAAAAATTCTATAACTGACCTTGCTGACATACAAACCCTTAACTTCTCAATTACTCAATCCCTCAGACAAGGGGTTGACTTTCTCCCCTGTTTCCCCAACAACCATGATGGTAAGGCTTCCCTTCTCGATCCTGTTTCACCTCCATCCCTGAGTCTTGTACCATGCAGCTCTGTCCTCTTGGCAACTCTGATCATGCCGTGGTGTCTGTCACTATCTCCTTCTACTCCATCCCCAGCAAAGAAACTCTTATCAACAGAACATCTTTCTGTTATCAAAGAGCTGACTGGGACTCATTCCATGATTTCCTTCATGATGTCACCTGGAATGTGGTCTTTAATCTCCCTGTTCAAGAATGCACTTCTGAGGTCTCCTCCTGAATAAAAGCTAGAAGTGTGGCTGTTATCACAAAGTTTTGGCCATTGTACCCTCCGGCCTTCATTGGGAGTATATGGAGCTTGATAGCCTACAGGAAATACTGAACTGAAACTTTTATTTAATCTTTTATTTAATCTATGGGAGTAGACTCTTTTCATACTACTGCCCATGTCTAGGGATATATCATCTTCTTTTAAGTACTGCTCAGTTATTGCTCACCCATTTCCACTGAATCTAAGTACACATGGCCTGGCCCCAGGATTGAACTCTCTATTGTCCAGTAGGACATTTCTGTGATAAACTTGGAGCCTTAAACCTAACATGACTGCTGCTTAGTGCTGCTGATGCTACTAAGTTTGACTGCTGCTGCTTTTGCTGCTGTTGAAGATTTTCTGTCATTTGTCTTTCTTTATTTGCAACTCTCATATTCTATCAGCAGCAGTCAAACATTGCAGCAACAGCACTAATCATCAAGCTGATTAGGTTTAAGGCTCCAAGTTTACCACAGAGAATTGTCCCATGGGACAATAGCCTAGTGGATTAAAGCATTGGTTTGTGAATTTGGTGATGGTCAGAGGGTACAATGGTTGAAATATCATGATAGCAACAACAAAGATGAGGACAATAGCCAGAAGATAAATAGTGTAAATACTTGTGCATGGGAAATATAATGTTTCTTTGGTCCAAAATCAAGTGTCAGAAAGTACCTGAGATATAAAATAAATAAGCAAAGCCTTGGCTCAAAATCAAGGATTTGTATGTTGATAAATTAATGATTTCTTGGCTCAATATCAAGGCTTCATGTATACATATGGCACATAATCAATGATGGTTTCTTGGCCCCAAATCAAGAGTCAAATTGTATATGTGTCATGAATAATTCTTTGGCTCAAAATCAATAATCAAACCAAAGATACATATTGCGAATGAAATATTCTTTGGGTTGGGCTCAAACATTAATCTGTACATGAGGCATATAATAACTGAATGATTGCTTAGTTCTAACTGAAAGACCATCCTGTACATAAAACATATAACTGACTGATTCTTTGGGTCAAAAAGCAAAGATCAATCTGCAGATGGGACATGTAATAAATGTTCAATTTATATACATGACATACAATAAATAAATGATTTCTTGGCCCCAAATTAAGGCTCAGCAGTTGTACACAAATTCAACTTTACTATATATATATATATATATATATATATATATATATATAATAATTATTTATTGTTACAGAAAGTGAAGGCCAGGGCCAGAATGGTTAGTGATTGGCCAGAGTAGCTCATGAACATGGTATTCTGCCAATGATGGATTGCCTTTTTTTGGGTTTTGGATATAAGTTCAAAATAGTGCAAATTCCAAAGTGTTGATATGCCTCTCATACCCGGGTAAGTGATTGGCTAAGATCAACTGCAGAGAGACACTGAACCAATGTGCAACATGCTTTCCTGTGACGTCATTCCTCTTTCTGCCTCTTAGAATCTAAGCTGCCACCACTCCCTCCTAATAAAATAAATGAGAAAAAGAAATGGTCCTTTTTGCTGTTACCATTTTATGTAGTAGCATGGAGACCCAGGGTTTACACAAAATACAACAATGTATATGTTAATTAATTTTCCTTAAAATCTTTATAAGTTAATAGAGACATGTGAATATTTAACATTTATTACTCCATATACTATATAGCCTCTGACCACTAAGTCCAGTGACTTGGCCGAGGATAGGTGAAAGTGGAAAACTGTCATCTCATAACCAGCTTCTTTGGGTAGTGGGAGTTCAACAAATCAAGAAAGCAACCAATCTAGGGGAAGGAAAACCCTGATTTTAAATCACTGCTGCCTTGTAGTCATATCTAAACATGGATAAGGCTATGGAAGTAAATCCAGACAGAAAACCTAGAGCAGAGCCCTGAAGGTAGTTGGCTGTCTACACTGACAGCTTTTTGGCATCTCCTGCCTCAAATATAATGCCCTAAGGGCTCTGTACAGCTGAGAGCAGGTTGGGCATGTAGTCTGGGCAGCACACAGCCTCCATATACCATTGCCCAAGCATGCACTCAGGAGAATTCACTTCAATCTCATCATCAAAGAATTGAATTTTGACCAAACAGGGTCTTGTGAAATAAATGCATACTTACCTACCTACCTGTGTGTGTGTGTGTGTGTGTGTGTGTGTGTGTGTGTGTGTGTGTATATATATATATATATATATATATATATATAGAGAGAGAGAGAGAGAGAGAGAAAGTATTAGGCAAGGATGAATGTGGAAGAAATAGTCAGATATGAGAGAGAGGATGATTGATAAAGAAAAAGAAAGGATGAATTGTTTATGGACTTTTGAGAAAGAAGGTAAAAAGAAAGAGAGAGTGAGAGAGAATGAGGGAAAGAGAGAGAATTTTTTGTATTGGCATGATGTCAATGTCAGGTACCTGGCAACTTTATATTGAAATATAAATATTTTTTTACCATTCAATAAATTCTCTCTCTCTCTCTCTCTCTCTCTCTCTCTCTCATAAATTTTTAACTGTAAATTATTTCAAAATGATCCTTAAAGATTTACATCCTCATATTGGTTATTCAATAGCAGTTGGTCTCATTTCATAGAAGTCATGGTTCAAGCAATCCAAGTATACATCAACTGACTGGTGAAACCAAATGACTGTTCCTACTAAAGACATTAGATTTGTTGTGTTCCACTGGCTAAAAAGAGTTGGTTTAATTCCCTGGAACTTATGAGCTCAATCTTTGGATGAGGCAATGTGGGTGGGGGGGCATCTATTTACTGGAGAAAGCAATAAATACAAAGCAAAATGTAATTACCAAGTTGGAAATTTCTAGGAAAGATGCTGTATGAGACAAAAATCAAACAATGAGAATAATATACCCACCTTGGATGAATATTCAATATTCCTTGAAAGATACCAGATATGACAGACACCTGAGGAAGGCCTGAGGGTAAAGAGGCCGAAACATTGAGATAGAAAACAACCAAAATGAGGATGCAAGTTTGAAAGAATCATTGTTGAATAACAACAGTTCTCAAAAAGATAGAAAATGGAAATGTTCATTTTGTGGAAATTTAACTTACTGCCTTTTTTTTTCTTGTGAAAAAAATTCTTGAATGAATAAGCAACAATTTTTCAAAACTAAAATACTCACCCTCCGATGAGGTAGTTGGAGGCTTCACTCGTAAGAACTCTTCTTTGTCGTTAGAGCAAACACTTGCCATGACGACCCGATGGTTTTGCTTGTCAAGGTAGTACTTTACCTGCATCCAAAAATAAAACATTTTCATTAATTTCAACAGATACAATTTTATACTCAAGTTATATGCTTTTAAATACAGAAAAGAAAAAAGTCTTTTGATGTATTGTAAATTCCCCATTATACTGTATTTTTCATATTTGACCCTGAATTTCTGATGAATAATTTTAAAAAAAAGCAGAGCATATTCTTTTTCCTTAAAAATACAAACAGTAACTACATACCTATGATAATATATAAGGCAATCTACCATTAAATTTATCTAAGCAAAATAGTCAATGTACCATTATACTTATCAACCCAAACTTCAATATTATGCCACATGAATGAATTATTTTCAAAGAAAAAACATGCTTGGCTTTTTTAGATAAATGTTCATGCTCAAATGTAAATATGTTTTAAGGCAAATATGTAAAGATACTCTTACAAAAAAATGTCAGTAAATAAAAGTATCAAATAAAATAGTGGATAATCTTTCTGACTTTTAAATTTTGAATAAAGGAAGAAACCACAAAAATAGTTATTCAGAAATCCAGAAGAATAAAAATATTCTCTGATGTTTTGAAATAATTTCAAATATAAAAGACAACATTTTATTAGACCAATGGTGATAAAAAAAAATTCTTGATAATTGGGCAATTATGTATTTAAATAAAAAAAGGGATAAAGTAAAGATAATTTAAGCATATGTCCAGAAAATTAAAAAAGAACAAGAAGCATTTTGACAAATAAGCTATATATATATATATATATATATATATATATATATATATATATATATATATATATCCCAAGAAATGGTAGATTTGTTTTAAGTTGATTGTAATGCAAAATTGTTATGTACTCATTATGTATGTATGTGTTTAAGAGTTACTTTCCTATATTAACTTAGTTATCAGCTCAACCAAGAAGCCCATCTCACAAAATTCTTTTTGCTCAGGAAAGTGGGTCAGGCTGAGAAGTTGTAAGTATCCCCAGGATTATATATATATATATATATATATATATATATATATATATATATAAAAAAGTGATCATTGAAGTCAATACTTAGGCAACAGGCTGTTTCATGCTAGACATAATCGTCAGGCCATGAGTGTTGTTTTTTTTCCTCGGCTATTTATATGTACAGGTCAGTAGTGCATTGTGGGTAGTCTATTTTGGCAGTTATTTTGGCGGTAGTTGCTTATTTGTTTATTTATTTATTTACTTATTTATTTCGGTTAGATTATTTTGCTTGTTTTTATTTATTTTTTATTTTATTTCTTATCTTATATATTTATTTATTTATTTTAATCGGTGTTTTATTAATGTAGTAAAAATTTGTTTGTATTGCTTATTCAGTAGTTTTATTAGAATAGACGAAATAGAATAAATAAATAAAAAATAAAAAACAAAATCAATGAACCCAAATAAATAAAGTAAATAATAAACAAATTAACAAACCTTTATAGCCAAAATATTAGACTATAAAAATCAAACCAAAAATCGGACAAAAAACATAGCTATAACTGTTATATAATGATAAAAAAAGATTAAAAAGAATACTACATTACTTAAAAATTGAAAACCGAAAAGAGTAAATAAAAATATACAGTATAATAAATAAATAATAAAAAACAAGTAAAATAAATTAATCTAAATTAATCCAAATAAATAAACCAACAAACCAATCCCGATAAATTGTTAGAAAAAACAAGATAATCAATCCAAATAAATAAATGAAGTAATAAACAAATTAAAAACTGCTCCCCCCAAAATAATAGTTAGAATAAACTACAACAATCAACCCCAAAATTGAATAAATATCTTTAATTATCTTCCCAAACCAAAACGAAACTATTAAATAAGCAATACAAAGAAATTTTTGCTACGTTAATAAAACACCGGTTAAAATAAAAATAAATAAATAAATATATAAGATAAGAAATAAAAATAAAAAATAAAAATATATAAAAACAAGCAAAATAATCTAACCAAAATAAATAAATAAACAAATAAGTCACTTCCGGCAAAATAACTGACAAAATAGACTACCCACAATGACCACCACTATATATATATATATATATATATATATATATATACACACACATATATTATTACAGGATATTACATTGAAACCTGTAAGAACAATGCTATATAAATGCACTCATGTTTCAATATGTATCAATACACATTGAAACATGAGTGCATTTATGTAGCATTGTTCCTACATGTTTGAATGTAATATCATGTAATAAAGAATATTGCTCTACTATTGGATTGGATTGAGCCCTATTTTAAATTAACGTCATGAACATTTGAATTTATATTCAATTTGTTCTCATTTCATACATATATATATATGTGTGTGTGTGTGTTTCAAGATAAAATATATTGATTAATATATACTAAATCATTATGGAAGATTTCTTTAGCAAAGTAATTGACTGTTTGCCAAAGGGATATAAATATCTTGAGCAGAAATCATCAAAGTTTTTGGGACCATTGACTCCTTCACTGAATCCTTTCATCTTTCAGTTTCTCCCAGGATTTTAGAATAAATAAGTAATAATTTGGTAGACATGCAGTTTCCATATGCATTAATGACCAAAACTGTAAATCAAATTCTGTAAGACTGTTGTTCTGTATCCCTTCCTCTTGTAAATAACAACCTTGAAATGAAGTGGGGCAAGAAAAGGAAAAAGAAAAATCCTTTAGTGTCATTGTGAAAATCATGCGGAGTACACAAAAAAATTGATAATTAATAGAATTCAGTATTAAATGTTCAAATGAACTGAAATACATGGAAAGTGGGAGAAAAGGTTTTTTGGAGAAATATTAATAAATTTAATCACTTTAATTGCAAAAATCTATCTTCAAGAGTAATAATAATACTTTAGTTATCAACGCAACACTTATGGAATTTTGATGAGTCAAGTTTTGACATGACCAATTTTATTGTTTTCTTTTTTAATTCTCTATCCCCACAAGGCATTTATCAGCCCCCTTGATAATCCCACTGACCATCAAAAGTTGATATGGACAACTTATCAATTGATCTAGAAGATGAAAGAAAATTTTGATTGAATTAATATTTAAAAAAAACAAGGTCATTTTTTTAAGATAAAAAATAAATAAAATGAACTGGCTGTATTTTCTTCTCTTTTTTTTTTTTTTTTAAATAAATCTTGAAATAAAATGACTAATTTTAATGGAAATTGAACAGTAGACCTTATGATGATGTCAGCTATAGTAGAGTTATTGTTGTCAGTAAGATTGCACAGTTTAGATTTTATCAATGCAAGATTTTAAAGAAAAGGTCAAGATTGTGAACTTCTCTTAGGAAAAGAAAAAAGCTTGCAGTTGAGAATAGCTTGTTCATGCTTTATTGAATTGAAAAATGGTCCTGATGCGTTTGTGTTGATACTTGTAAATCAAGAAGAAAAGGTTGAGAAAATGCTGGAGAGGAAGAGAAAAGAAAGTAAAAGAGAAAGAGATAGAAAACTGGTAGATGGAAAAGAAAGAAAGAAAGAAAGAAAGAAAGAAAGAAAGAAAGAAAGAAAGAAAGAGAATAGATGTAAAAGAGAGAGGAAAATAGAAAAGAAAAGAGTAGGGTAAAAGAAAGACAAGCAATAAAAAGGGAGAAAGAGGGGAATGAAAAGAGTCTGGGAAATTGAAAGAAAGAAAAAAGAGAAAAAGCAGAAAAAGAAAGAGAGGTGGGGAAATTTAAGAAGAAAAAGGAAGATAGTATATAAAATCAAAAACAAAGAAAATGAAAAAGAAAAAAAGAAAGGAGAAGAAAGAAAAAATGAAATATAAAAGAAAGTAACTTTCTGGACAGACTTTTGATCAACATCTTTATTAGTTAGGACATTCATATCCTACAGGAGTAGTGAAGGAAAGCGAGAAGGAAGGATTAAACATCAATTGCAAGAACACAGAACACATGGTTATTACCAAAAAGATGAGCCCAAAATACAAATTACAAATTGGAGATACCAAAATCAAACAAGTACAAAAATTTAAATATCAGAGAAGTGTTTTAGTAGAGGACGGAAGTGTGACACTGAAATCCAAAGTTGCATTGGGATAGCCAAAGATGCATTCCATAAGCTTAGCAGAGTATTAAGAGAAAATTCCATTAGAAACGAAGAAAAGGGTACTAAACTGTTATGTGATATCTATCCTCCTATATGGCAATGAATTTTCTCAAAGATGAAGAAGAGGCTTGAAGAAACAGAAATGTGTTTCTACAGAAGGATGCTGAGAATACCAGGGACTGAATATCTGAGTAACAATGAAATTTTAAAGAAAATGGAAACAAAAAGGAAACTTATACTTAACATCAGGAAGAGACAGTTAAAGTTTCTAGGGCACATAATGAGGAAAGATGGATTGGAAAATCTGACACTCATGGGACAGATTGGAGGCAAGAGAGACACAGGAAAACTAAACATAATATACATAGTAAGCTTGAATGAATGCATGATGGAACAAATTTTAGGAGGAATAACAAAAAAAAATATTAAGAGCTATGAAGGAGAGGAAATTGTGGAGTGCCATGATCTCCTACATCCTCAAGGGACATGGCACATAAAGAAGAACAACTTCTGTTTAGTAAGCATGTCTCCCCAGTCAGTTGTATCAGACTAAGAGAAGGTTTGTAAATATCAAAGTACCTCCTGTAGAGTCGTGTTAGCATGCTAATTGCCTTGATGATTGTTAGTTTAAGTATAAAGTGTTCCATAAATGTGGCCCTATACCAGACCCCAATTTACTAGTGTTATGAGGTCATTCTGCACTGGGTTCCTCATTAAAAGTTGAATCTTAACCCTTCATCTATTTAGCTTCATGAACAATATAAATGATGAAAGATCTTCTTGCAAAATGTGAAGATCCAGGATTTTGATGTAAAACTTTGTAAGGTGGGGGGATATTCCTTTTGCCTTTTCAATTGGTTTAGAAGACCAAATTTATCCTTCAAATAATACTTTTCATTTATCATTGAAGAATTTAAAGAATCATTTCTGTCAGTTTTGTTGTCATCATTCATATCATCATTCAATTCTGAATAAGTAATGCTGAAATTATCACTTTCATTATCAGCTTCAGAAAAAGAAATGGCACCTATTTAGAATAGATGATATTTTTTATTTAATTAAAAATTTCAACCATGGGTCCAATGAACCCACTTGGTGATAAGAGGAGACCTCACCCACCAAAATTTTATGTTTTTCTTCTAAATTTATTTCCTTTATATAGATGATAGAAAATGAAGAAAAAAATAAAAGTCAAAAAAAATAATTCAGATAGAAAAACAATAGAGGTGAAAAAATTAGTTTTAAAAAAAATTATGGATCCATTTGGTTCATTGCTAGACTGAGGATTTTAATAAATATATATGCATATATAAAGGCAAAGGAAAGAAAGAGACTGAAGGAAAAAAAAGTAAACACACCCAAAAATACAATGAAAACAGTGGGAAAATTCACCCGTAATGCTTCACACGAAAACTTTTGGTTGCTGATGAAAGTATCTTCAAACAGATTGAACCTGTCAGACTCTACATAAGGAAAATCTATTTTGTTTTCAGGTAACACAGAATAGCTAAAAAAGTAAATATTGACAAAGACACAATCTTTCTACCTATTGAAGCCCATTGATATCTATCTATCTATCTATCTATCTATCTATCTGGGCATGTATCTTTCTCTATCTCCAACCTACATATATTAATACAAATTTAATTAAAGACCAAAGACAATTTTTTAAAATTCTTTTTTTAAACTCTCTGTTTATCTAATCTATGTATGAATTAAATTAATATAAATATTTTCTCAATGTTTATTTCTTATTTATTTATTTTTGTTAATCATTTCACCCCTAAGCAAGGCAATAAAGCCACTAAGATGGTTGGGTCCATGCGTCTCTAACTACTACATGGCCCAAGTAGAATATGAGATATTTAAATAAGTTACTAAACCCAAAATGGGCATGCACTATGTTGATGATATTTTTTTTTATTTTAGCTGAAAGCAAATAAGAAATTGATAATCTCAAAACCACATTTGAAAAAAACTCTGTCCTTAACTTTACCTGTGAACTTAGTCAAAAAAAAAAAACTCCCATTTTTAGATGTTCTCATAGAATTCAGTAGTAACACATTCACTACTTTGTTATGCAAAATCCACTAGTAGAAACTCTTGCCACCTTAATTTTCCTGTCATATTCAATGAAATATGTTTGAAAGAAAGATTTCTACACACACACACACACACACAGATTTAGGTATGATATCTATCAAATATTTAATTTTGAATATAGTTTCCTTTCTTGTCACTGCAGTTTATTAAGTGGTGAACAATTATCTACCATTATTCTGTAAAAATTTCAGGTCCAAATTCAGTGCCTAACTCTATGGTAGGCTGTAGAGTTACTGATGCACCTTCATGTAAAAAACATGAAAAAACACAGGTGATTAGTTTTTGTTATGGTTGACTAGGGGTAGAGAGGTGCTAATAATTTATTTTACTACCTGAGTAGAAAAAGCATAGGAGAGTGGTTTAAATATATGCTCAATACCCCAATCTCTTCTCTGTCAGCTGTTACATGTCAGTGACATGTCCTTTTATTAAGATATCTGCTAACAGAACAAAGCACTGTCTGAAATAGATTCATGTTTTTCTTAAAGTCATCAGTATAAAGTCAATATTAACAAACTCATTTAGAATCTGAACTAAGTTTACTGATTTTGTTTTCAGTCCCAGTAAGCATCATGCCACCCCACACTGCTTATATGTAATTAATTCTTATCTACTTACACATAAAAACTTTTTTATTCATTCTATTGTCTTGGATGTGAAGCTAGCATAACAGTTGTTGGTGTTGGAAGTGGAACTGGTGAACTGAGTTCAAATTCCAGCCTAGTCTGTTGTATTCATTTTCACACTGATACCCTTGGGAAATTCATAAATCTATCTCTTCTTACCCCAGCTATGGATTAAATGGCAAGGCAGACAGGGCCCCTTAGATTTGGGTGGTAGCCAATCTATGGGAAAGAATACTTTGAATTAAAAACCATAAGGAATGCAGCAGAAAACTATTCTACTGTATTTCCCAAGATATCATAACAATTTACAGATATTAAAGAAAAGGTGACTGTGAATAGGCATGATCATCTATGTCCTGAAGAGACATGGCATTTAAAAAGAATGCTTGTTTCCATCACAGACATGTGTTATCTTGTGCCTATGTTTTTCAAATTTTAGCATTTCTTTCTTGATCAGTGGCTCCTATATATTATTGATATCTATGCTTAGCCTGCTGATCACAACATTTGAGCAGAGTGTGCATGCTGATTCTTTCAACTCTCAAATTTCTCATGCTGCTTTCTATCATATTTTGACTTTATCCCATACAAGATCACCAACCTCTGAGAGATAAAGCATATGAAAGTAATGGATGACAATAGATTTAGTCTGAACAAAGTAATACAATGAATAGAATGCTTTCTCTAAAAATATTCAGACAAAAGATATTTTTTTGTTGATACAGTAAAGAGAATATGCAATATCGTATTATACTTATTAACATGAAATACAAAATTGATAAGCCAATTTTAAGTCCTGATTAAGACAGAACATATTTATTTCATACTATTATTCAGGATTTGATGTACTTTTTTTTTATTACCAAATATTTTATCACTGGTTTACCAAGATGGGTGATAGAGAAGACTATAGTCAAGTTAGGGACTCTCCCTTCTCCTGGTACCATGTTATCTCATTTTATTTAGAAAGGAAACAGGTGTTACCTTATAACTCCTTTTGTCCTTGACATAGCATGACGGACATATCTAGCAGGACACTTTGATGACTGACCAACCAAAACGTCAATAAAAGAGCTCAGAATTGATGTAAGTTTTATATTCAATTCTAATGTAAAATGCAAAGTAACAGATGTCTTTTAGTTGTTACTTTGTTGACTATATGATTATTTTTAGGTCAAAGGAAACTTTTGGTCTTCCTTGACAGATGTGAGAATTGAATTTTCAGTGATAAGATGGTGGGTAGAAGCAGTGAGTGTTAGTTCAAAATTGACTCCCAAATTAAACTTCATGTTAAATGCTTTTATAAGTGAACTATGAATTTTGTTTGAGTAATTGTAGGGATGTTCTCTGCAGATTTGGATCACTGCTCTTTGTTCCTCCATGGAGCGGCCATGTTTATACTGTAATAGTAGCAAGAAAACAGGTGCGATCAAGCTCAAACTTCGATCATGTGACCATAATAATACCAACTATTACATGCATTAGCAGAAGGCAGCATGACAAACCTAAAAATGCAGATAATTTTTTGTTTGCAGCATGCAGCATTGATTCCTATCTCCACGCACATATCTATAGATGCTAGATCTCCAATATTTAGAACTCCTCTATAAATATGACAAATTTTAATTGTATATATATATATATATATATATATATATATATATATATATATATATATGTGTGTGTTTGTATTTAGGCATAAATTTTCATTCATACATGTTTCATTAAATAATATAGACAAGTGTTGTCTATTTATTTTATGCAAATTCTTTTCATAATGTCTGATAAGCTTAATAACATTATCATTAAACAAAGAAAGAAAATCACAATATTGATACATATTTTTTAATCCAATCTAAGCTTTCAGCTTACATAAGCCATTATCAAAGATGTCAATTACTGTACAACATATTAAGCAATATATGAGACTTTTTGATCAGACCTTGTACATAATGTCCAAACAAGTTTTTTTTAAGTTAAACCAACAAGGTCTGTCTGTTTTTTATTTTATATTTTTCCAATTTTTGAATAGGATGTACATAATGATCAAAACTCTGGATAAACTGTCCAAAGTTCTTGAGTTATTGTCGTTTTTCTTGCAGTGAGTGTTATATAGTATTTTGCTTTTATCTACTAACACATGTCTTATATTGATAGAGAGAAATATAAAATTCTAAAAGTCATAAAAGAAGAAGCACTCTAGTTTAATTAAAATATATTTCAACACAGGAGACAGTATCTTGAAGTGTATCATATTTAATATATGTACAACATAATAATAATAATACATATTAGGTTGAATCAAATATTTGACAAATTATATCTTCATGTTGCATAATTAATTTAATACAACCTGTTGTTCAAATGTTGCTGAATTTTTATTCTTTATTTTCATATATCATACAGTATTTTTGGTCTTTCACAAAGCACTATCAATTGACACCTCCATAATCTTGGCCTTGTGTGAACAGATGCTGTCGAGAAGTTCCTCATGAAATGGCCAATCAACAAAGTGTGAACATTTGAAAACAACTGCTAGTAAATCCCCAAGATACTGATTTTTTGTACACTGAATTGTAATTGGGGATGAAACATGGCTCTATTTTTGAAATCCTAATAAGAGCTCTAGCCAGGCTTCAGAACTGGTTTTCAGACAAGGGCGGTTTGAACAGAAGATCATGTGTAGTTGCTGAAATTTTAAGAGGGTGTTGCACTTTGAGCTTGCCCCAAATGGTCATGCTGTGAATGATGACTTTTAATGCTCGAAAACTGCTGTGAGTATATGATGCTTTGAAAGCCTGCTACCCAGCA
The DNA here is from genome assembly GCA_903632075.3 of Acanthosepion pharaonis. NCBI lineage: Eukaryota > Metazoa > Mollusca > Cephalopoda > Sepiida > Sepiidae > Acanthosepion > Acanthosepion pharaonis. The sequence continues at coordinate 2,258,216 of CAHIKZ030001413.1, read as the reverse complement.
TTGGTCAATTGAAGATGTGCATTCCTACAGCATGGTAATACTCGAGCACACACCAATAATGTAACCAAGTGCAAACTTGTAACTTGAGGAACTTGAGTGGCTGGAAGTGCTGCCTCAACCTGCCTACAATCCAGATATTGCATCATCAGATTACCATGTTTCCAGAGCTACAGATCATTTCCTGTGTGGACGGAGTTTCAACAATGTGGATGAGGTTGACAATAGGTGCAGGGAATTTATTTGCCACTAATCCAGCCAAATGGCATAAGTGTGGGATTGAGCTTCTGGCACAGCAATGACCATGGAAAATTGAATATGACAGGATATATTTTGATGAATAAATACATTTTGTATGTAATGTATTTGAACTAATAAACCCTGAAATAGGGAAAAGCTTTTGAGTCAACCTAGTATATATATATATATATATATATATATATATATACACACACATATAGTTAGTTCCTCTCATTCTCTATGGAACATTGATTGGGCTCCTTTTGATGCTGCATTCAAACAAAAGCTGACCAAACACAGAAGAGATTGAATCCATTCATGTGCACAAATAGTAGGAGTTTCAGTGGGAATTTGGATTCACAAACAGTCTCCAGCTGTATGTATACATACTTTGAGGATAATGTGATTTAGTTTGAATTCAGAGTTTCCTTTTTCTAGACTGGTTGCAACCCAAAGCTATAGGACCCTGTCTGTCCTGCTGTCTTAGCTAGGGAGGAGAAGAGATGGATTCGTACCTTTCCCAAGGTTAATTGCAGGTTAGAGAATGTAATAAACTTGACTTGACTGGAATTCAAACACCTGCTCTCCAGTTCCTCAATCCCATTACTTCACCATACTTCCACGCAAATTGCTGATATACCCTGAGGAGTGGATGGATGGGTCCGTCTATGAAGCTCTGGAGTTGGGATGCTAAGGTATCATCAATCAGCTAAGTGACAAATCTTTTACTTGTATTGATCCTAATCATATATATATATATATATATATATATATATATATATATATATATATATATATATATATACACATAATTCATTCTTTACAATCTAGCTTTGTACAACCATTTTACACAAGATGTCACTGGATTAATTGGAATCCCAGCACTTCAAAATGTGGACCTATGAACAAGAAGTATTAATGTAAAAATTAAAACTGAACATACTTTCTACATTGTCTTTCACCAATACAAGGTCTGTCCAGAAAATATGCTGCCATTTTATTTTTATGAAAAAAATAGCCTCATTTAAAGCAATGATGCCTTAGTGAAGAGAGAAGGGATATAAGACTTATTCTTACACTATTACAGTGCCACCAGTAGTCACGAGAGCCAAACTTGTTAGATGTTATGAGGCGTTTCATTCTATCTGCAAGCAAAGTATTAGCCTCTTTGAGTAGACTTCAGTTGTGATTGGAACTATAATGCTGAAACACTCAGTAGAAGTGATTCCTGCGAGCTATAGCAACAGAACAGTGATTCTGTGAGGGAACAAAAGCATTGATGCTGGTTTTAACTGATGAAAAAACCTTTGTGGAACAATTCTCAATAGAAAGGTTAAGAATCTCAATCCAAGGGGCATTTCAAAGAAAGTCACAAAATGAATCCCAATTGGTATGTCAGTAGCAGAAAGAAGTCTTGTGAATAAGAGGTCCCGTTCTAATAGATGATGCAAAAGAAATACCAACAGAAACTACTGTGTGGTCCTAATTGTTATGATGCTTGACAAGAGCTAAGATAGGAGGTAAGGAACTACTCGAGTAAGAAGTCTGTTTATCAGATTTATTAGAGAAACTAGTAGGGAAATCTACTATTTGAGTAAAGAGAATGAGAAAGGGAAAAATTGAAAGTCTGAATACAGGCGAAATCAGTAACATTAGAATGCTTAAGTCATTTGATGTGATGAGTATTAAAATCACCAAACATAAAAATGTTTGTAGACAGATGTAGAGACAGAGAAAGAGCCATTTCTATATTGTCTAAAATTTTGTCTAATATATTACAATCCTGAGAAGGAGTGCAGTAATAGAAAAAGCAATAGCTGACAGAGTGCAATAACAAAAGTCAAAAGTACATGAAAGTATCATCAGGGGACTCAAGAGACAATTCTCTTGCCATTGGAAGATTTTCTCAAGATACAAATACTGAGGCCATGCATATATATGATAGAGCTTTTTCCAAAAAAGGAAGATAGCTCATTTGTAGCAATAGAATAATTTAAATTAATTTTGCAAAGAGCAAAGGTATCTAGAAAGTATTTCAAGAGAAAAGATTCTACACTACGTAAATTGGAACATATTCCATGAATATTGGAAAAAGAAAGGTGGGGATAGGTAATTTTTTGTTTAATTTTCAATGTTTCTATCATGAGAAGATTTTGTTAAGAAGAAAAAGGCCAAAATAGTTCAATGGTAATACAAACTGGCAAAAGTTGTCTAAAACTAAAGCATAATGTTGCCTCAGGGTTGCCCACCAGAAATATATACAGGGAAACCTACCCATGACATACCCTGAAATTATGCAACTGCTGATCAGAGCAACCTATCTAAACACTATCATAGAGTTTGGACTCCTTACTACCAGTCGGGATACAGCAACCAGAGAACTGCCAATCCAGTAAACTCACAATGAAAAGTTGCAGCCATTAATCAGTCAGATCACCAAAAAGTTAAGACAGTTAAATCATTAAGGCTATGGTTGAAAAAAGAACCAGTAAAACATATTTCAAACAGGGAACAAGAGATAATTCCTGTTAAATAAATATGGAAGAAATGCTGACTGGGCAATAGGCAAACCTTTCTACTTTTTTTTAACCTGTTCACAGCACAGGAAGCTGAATTCTTTAATCAAGACACCATCTCTAGGAAGGTTGCAGAATAAAGGTTGACAAGAGCTTGGATTGTATGGGATCTTTCATATATACAGTGCTGTGTGAAAGTAAGTGAACCCCTAAGATAATATTAAAAAAAATTTGTCTCTTTTTCTAGTTTTTCTGAGGGTTTATCTTTCAGGCCAAGGGAGAATTACTGAATTATTAAAACCTCTCTGGAGGTTATTCTGGGACTTAGAATCAAAGGAATATTATAACATAACATTAGGTCACTCAATCAAGTTAAAATTAATAAAATATTTGTCAATAAATATAAAAAGAATATTTATATGCAGAATGAATAAAATAGTATAAGATTATTGTCAAATATATATAAGACCATTTTAATTATTGTTGTCAAAAAAGATTTGATAAATAATAGGGGAAAATAACTATGTGAACCCATTAGTCAAAAATAAACAAAACAAAATAGTCATTACGACTAAGTTATATTTGTACATATAGTGTTATGGGATAAAGTATTTTTTTTTTTTGTCAGTGGATAGGTTTAGCAAAGAGTTTAGGCAAAGTAAAAAAAAAAAAAAAAAAAAAAGAGATAAAAGGAAAAATAAAGTAAAATTAAGAACAGTGAGATGGTGGTGATGTCCTCGGTGAAGGGTTAAGTTCAGATATATGTATTCGTTATGGGGCTTAGCAATCTGTTGGTATATTATTAACTATTAAGTTTTAACTTAGTACAAGTTATCATATCTCCTAGCAACTAAAACATCGAGCGGGAAATTAATTTACACTTGTCACAGCAAAAATACTAAGACTAACAAGTTTGAAGACTGCATTGAAGTGTGAAACTGACAGTCAGCATGTAGTGCTGATTCCTATGTCCACACTATCTATATCTGTGTGTGTGTATGTGTGTTTTATGCATACTTTTCTTATTTATTTATGTTGCCATAAAATGGATTGTATGGGATCTTTCATATTTTCATTAAAGGATTTTCTACATTGATTGTTAGAAAAGGCCACTCTTTTTTTGAATCCATGTAGAGTTGAATGTCTTCAAAATTTAGAGTCTTTTACCTACATTCTCTATTTTATTTGTTATGATAAAACATTATATATCCGATCCACTTATGATGTGCATGTTAGTGTAGGTCTACACCCCAGATAAGGAAAAAATAAAATCATCCTTGATAATGGCTAAAAGTATAACTTAAAGTGCTTGTAATTACAGAACATTTGGACAGTTTCTACATTCTCTGTGTTCAGAAAAGAAAACACAAGAAAAATTAAATAAAAAAGCATAATCACAGTACCTTCTCTGTCATCTTAAATGAACCATGTATATATATATATATATATATATATATATATATATATATATATATATATATATATATATATATATATATATAGTTTAATTTAAAGAAAATACATACCACTTTTAAGGCTCCATTAGTTTTAATTTATTTCACCAGATTTTTTTTTTCTCTGGATCTTCAGACTTCACTTTCAAGGGTAAAAAATATATAGATATGTCTTTGTGTGTGTGTATGTAAAATGTGTATGTATATATATATATATATATATATATATATATATGCAATTTTATATATATTATTTATATATGTGTGTGGTACTTATTGGAAAGCGCTCAATATCAGTGAGTGAGCTAACATATTTAGTTGGATTGATGTGAATTTGTCAATTAAATATATATATATATATATATATATATATATATATATATATATATATATATACATACAGTGCTGTGTGAAAGTAAGTGAACCCCTAAGATAATATTAAAAAAAATTTGTCTCTTTTTTCTAGTTAATCAATAAATCTTAATTAAACTATATATTCATTAAGAAAAACCTTTATTAAACAAATTACAACTTTTCAAAATTTTTCATCTAGCTGGAATATCTATCTATCTATCTATCTATCTATCTATCTATCTATCTATGTATGTATCTATCTATTTCATTCTTCTTCTATCTATCTATCTATCTATCTATCTATCTATGTCTGTATCTATCTCAGTCTGTTCATGTCTGTGTTATGTCTATTTCTATCTACCTGTTTTCTGTTTATCTATCTATCTATCTTCTGTAGTCTTAGTTAATCATTGTTAAATATTTCTCAAAGGAAAATATCAACAGCAGAAAAGAGACCACAATAGATCACAGGATGAAAGGGCATTTTTGTTGTCAATACAAACTCAAAGCAGATGAAAAATATTCTAAGTTTCCTTTCATTCTATTCATGAGTGACCCATGTTTGGATTCAACTCTATTGGTCATTTGTTTGTTCTACCTCAGTATTTTCAGGTTTAGAATCTAATTACAGAGTGTAAAGGTCCTTAAAAATATAGACGTTTACAAAATTTAGTTTCCTCACAGTCAAACACACAACACTATGGCACTCAATGAGGACTGGACCTGCAATGGCCAGGTGAGACTGGTAAATTAACCATCACTCTATTTCAGGGCTGCCAAAACTAAACTTTTAGTTAAAAATTAGTATATTTTTGTAAAAAAAATAAGCCTTTTTTAAAAATATTTTTGTGGGATTTGCTACTATGCAGTGAAATGTAATAATATTTGGGGATCAGTATTATGGTTCACAAATGTGGGGTATCAAAAGGTTTGAACTCACTATAGTAGTAGGAATTTGTTAAGCATAGTTTGGTACAAGGCCATAAGTATGGAGCATCCAATAATAATTGAGCTCTGGCAGTAATGAGCTGAATCTGAAATCTCAGTAAGAATTGAAATACTTATAGTGTTAAGGCTTTGTAACATCAGTTTGCTGATAATTGCTCTGTAGCAAAGTGGCATTTTACTAAGCTTAGCATAATTTGACACAAGGTCACAAGAATGGAGTACCTGCTCAGGATCAAATACGTGACTATAGTAGTAGTAGTAATCAAAACTAGCATACTAATTATTAACCTTCAGTATGTTACAAATTTACCTTAGTCTGGCACAAAGCTACAACTGTGGGCAACTTGGTGAGAAGTAAACTCACTAGTATAATAGTAATAAACTATGAGAATATCTTATGAACAACTGTACGTTAGTCAGGTACCCTTTCATTAAGATTAACTTAGTCTGGCACAAGGCCACAGAAATAGAGTATTCAGATGAGTATTGAACTCACTACAGTCCTCATGGTTTTTGATACAAGCTTGTTAACATTTGGTCAGGCATCTAAGTTATTTAGTAATCTTAGTGTAGTCTGCTTCATGAATATGGGGATTGAACTGATTACAGTTGTAAGATTTTCCTGTTAATATTTATAATTTATTAGACTTAGCCTCATCTGAAACAAGTACAGTAGTAACAAGTAAGGATCAAACTTGCTGTAGTAATTTCAGCCTGTGAGACAACATTGCTAACTACTGCACCATAGTGAGATGTTATGAAAGAAATTTATTTTTATAGAAATTGTATCATTTAGTAGATTTACCATAAGTCCAAAAATGGTATCCCTACTTACCAGGAGCACAGAAAAGCTTTCAGCTTGACTAAAAAGGGATTCCAAAATAAAGAATTTTGATGTTTGACCATTTGGTTAGATTTTAGGAAGGAGATTGAGCTGAGAATTTTTCAGCATTTCCTCATATTGCTGTGAACCTTCACCTTTAGTGCTTTGGCATTCATTTAAATAGAATTATTTTTTTTTAAATAACAAAAGTTAGGAAGAGCTAAAAAGGAAAAAAAAAACAATTAAAATTAAAAAAATGAACACTAAATTATTTATGAGAAACGTTTTTTTTTCACTAGCCAGGCTTGATTACAAATTATAAATTTTATTTCAATGGTTTGATTTTCTGAAATTAATGAAAATAAACAAAAAAAAATCTCTGAATCTTTGAGACTAGATGCTGTTATTCATTGCAACATATTGGGTTAGTTATTAGTTCCTTCATCTTTTTTGACAGTGTACCTTCTGGCCGGAAGCTTTTCGTCAGTGTTATGTTATGACTTGACTGACATGATGTTGTTATTATTATAAAAAGACAACAGAAATGAGAAAAATGATCTAAGAAGAAAGAATAATTTATGCAAAATAGAAAAAATTTAAAGGTAAATAAATTAAATTTATTTTTCTAAATCCATTTTTAAAACTTTACATGAAACAAAATTCATCAAAATGGTACCAGAAGTTCAGAGCCTTTAAAAAGCAGACACAAGAGAGAACATACAGACAAAGTCACTCTTTTTCTTTTACAATGTTTAAGTTCTGGAGTGAGTGTTACTGTTAGTGTTATTGTTAAAGGTTAGACTTTTGAAACAATGGCCTGTGAATTTGATAAGCACCTCAGAATTTTAAAATTGTATATATGAACGAGGTTTGGAAATATGAACGATAATGAAATAGAAATGAACGGGCCAAAAATGTTTGAAAATCTCGCAATTGCTCAAGTGTTTAAGATTTTTGGTGATGCAACGGACACTGGCAAGAAAAAATAAATTATTTTTAAATTTTTTTATCAATAGCAGTACCACAGGATGTTTGAGTACATACGCACACACAGGGAGAGGGGCAGATTGCAATATAAACGTCGTCGTTTACAGAACTGCATGGTGATTGTTTTTAAAATCTATTTTTAAAACAATAACAGTTAAAAACTAAAAAAAGTAAAACACGTTCGTTTATGTCTTTGTCTATCAATCAGTTAATTGAAAATTCCTCAAATTAACTATGAGGAACGAGTATGAATTGTTTTTAAAAGATTTTTAAACGTTAGATAGATAGATAGATAGATAGATAGATAGATAGATGGATAAATTAATAGATAGATAGATAGATAGATATAGATAGATAGATAGATAGATAGACAACAGACAAGTAGATATAAGAATCAGGTATATACACTACTTACTACTAATTCTATAAAAACAGACATGAGCAGACTGAAGATAGATGAGATATTGCCAATTAACTCACTCTCTCAAACAGAAGAAGAGTGAGAGATAAAAAATTGCAATCTCACTGTTCATCTCTCTTTCTCTCTCTATTCGTAATTTATAAACAAATTTACATGCTGGAAAATAATTAGAATAATGATAATTAATTGGAATAAAAACAGCTCATAAATATGAAAAAAAATAACATGAAATTATCAGGGCACGCCTGTACATAAGTAACTCGGTAACATTTATGTTTGTAAATATACGACTACCTACCATGATTTTACTTTTTTAATCAAAATCATGAAGTTCATTTTCAAAATGTAAACATATACGCACCACGAACCTTTCCCACTCAAAGTTGTATGTAAACAACTGTGTTGTAGATTGTACTTAAATTAAATTAGTCAACAAAGAACAGACAGACGAATTTCACACACAAATATAAACACTGCGAATAGAGATAGATAGATAGATAGATAGATAGATAGATAGATAGATAGATAGATAGACATTGATTTATTGATAGGAAGGAAGGAAGGAAGGAAGGAAGGGATTTAAGGACAGGGAGACAGATTTATTAATTTTTAAGTCAAGAAAGGAGACTGCTAAAATGATCAGACTGGGATAGAGAGATAAGTAGATAGAGGAACAACTTGAAACATTCGCATTTCTAGATAATTTTTTAGAATAAGAATGCAGTTCATCGAAACAGACACAAGCAAGTAGTATCGACAACTTGCGAACGGAATGTTTTTGTTGTCAATCAGACGAACGCTTCATAAAAAGTGATGGTTGAGTAAAAAAAAAAAATGTACTTACTTGTAAACGAATAAGTTTGTTTTGTCAGCCAAAATGAAAATCTATTCCTTGGAGTTAAAGTTTTCACCAAAACCATTAAATGTGAATGTTTCTTTGTTAGAGTGAGTGAAACAATCGAAAATTGAAGCCCGGAATGAAAATGACGCGTGTAGGAAAGGCGAAAGTTATGAAATGACAGAGAGAGAGAAAAAAAAACGTCGAGAGAAGAAAAAAAAAGTATGATGGGTGAGGTCCGAAATGTAGGTTGAAAGAAAGCGGGGTATAGATATCGAGGGCTAAGTGACAGTTAGAGGAAGAGCGAAGGGACATAAGTTGGCGCGGAAGGCAGCGGCTGGAAATGGGGCAGCGAGTGTATCGAGCTAGAAAACACACATGCGCGCACGCGCACACACACACACACACACACACACAAATAACCTAGCAGACACTGGGTGCTTCGCCAGGGAGTAATAGTTAGAAAACCATTAAAATCTCACTGCAATGAGTTCGATTCTGGATGACCACTATTTGAAATCTTGTTCCGTAGACCAAGAGATAAATATGCTTCTTAACCTGGTCTGAACTTAATATAGCACAAGGCTGTAAAGTTGGCGTACCTACTTAGAATCGAACTCACTAATAATACTCATGGCTCTTCAGCAGATGCATTATGCGAGAGAAAGAAAATAGAAATAAGGAAGTAGAGAGAGAAGGAACATAAAAAAAAGGAGAGAAAGTGGGAGAAAGAAAGAAAATAGGGCGTGAGATATGTTTGGACAAATAATGAAATAGATTTTAAAAATGACGAAAAAAAAAGATTAGAAAAAGAGAAATAAATGTGGGTGGAAAGAGAAGATAACAAATTTGGCGAAGGATGGGTGTGCCTTGGTGTCGTGCGGAGAGGGTAAACAATAGAGGGGAAAAGAGAGAGCGGAGGAAAATAAAGAAAGGAAGAAAGAAGGAAAAGAGAAAGCGTTAAATAGTGCATATTAAAAGTGTAAAGAAAAAGAGATAGACAAAGAGGAAGTTTAGTCAAGTGGGGAAATAACAAAAACGTTTTAAAAATCCTGCCAAACAGCCATACATGTGGGAGGCGGTTGACGCGTCCACCATCAACATCCAACCCTGTTGCCGGACAACCAGGCACCTTACGTTCAACGCTTCACTTAGAGAATATTGTGCAGCATAAAGAATAAAGATTCAACTCTTCAGTTTATACCGACTTATTTTGGCCCATCCTTTAAAAATGTTGAGAATGTCAGCTTATTTCTCTGGAGACAATGTGCATACTTAAACGATTACAAAAAAATTAGTTTCTAGTTTAGTACAGGGCTATCCTATAAAAGAAAATCGATACTTGAAAATGGTCCGCAAAACTAAACTGTTAGTTAACTAGTGCACTACAGTAGAGTGGAGTAGTCGTTACAAATACGTAATAGGCGAACAATCACATTTCAATTTCGTTTGAAGCTGTTTTATGTTCACTTAATGTCCAAGAGAAAGGCCTGAATCTTTTTCTTTATATTTGTCCCATCGCTAAATATCTTAATTATTATATAATTATAGGTACCACCATTAATTAATTATTGTCTCGTCACTTGTATGTCACGATTGTTGACCGAAAAGAGAGTAAACATTTGGGTAAAAAATCATTCTCTCAAGTACTAACTTCTTTACCTAAACGCTGGCAACAGATGTTACCCAAATTTTCAATCTTGATAAAGGGATCAATAAGATTGGGCACCAGACACATTTAATGATTTTTTTCTCCGACTGGTTAAGATACGAACATATACATGTAGATTGTAGAAATTGACTTAATTTCGTCAGACACGCAGCACTGTTATAGGGCACCCAGTGAGAATCAAAATTACTACACTAGTAGTCTAATGAACAAACTTGCTGATTGTTGTTCTACATTTAACAACCTATATTTTAATTATTTTTATTTATTTAGTCAGCCACCATGCCAAAATAATAAGAATTGTACTAAGTACACTAAGGAATAATAGTTCCAAGATATCACTCTACTTCTGGTGCTTTGGTGAAATGAAATTTTATTAAATGTATGAAATAGTCTTAAAATCTTGTAACCATTTTAATTTTGACGTCGGAAATATTTCCCTAAAACCAATGCACATACAATTCATTTCTATGAATGTCTCCTTGGCAACTTCTTCAAGCTACTTCTTGGACTAAATGGCTTTATATTTTAAAATATATAAATAAATACTTTTAACTGGAAACTCTAAGAAAGTTCATAAAATAGTTCCAAGCACACACTGGTGCATTATTTTTTGTTTGTTTGAATCAACGAATTTTGACGTGATAATCTAGTTTTATGAAAAATGAAACGTGCATTATTTCGAATTCATAAAAATATTCTCACAGATTTTGTTGTCAATCTCTGAGATTAAATATTTTCATAATACCTGGACTTAACTTTATTTTTGTTGTTTCGATCATTACATTTTTGCATTTCGGCTGATGCGTTCACTGGCTTTCTTAGTATTATCGAAAGTTCTGTTTGGATTAATATTCTATGACTTATTCGGATTTTTAACATTTCGATCGGCGGACTCACTAGCATTTATGAAATAGTGTCAAAGCTTCCTGAGGTTTATTGAACGTAAGATAGTCAGAAGTAGACTAAGTGTTTTTGCATGATATCAGGAAAGTATTCATTATATCTGATGATTTAAAAGTGAAAAGTCTTAAATCAATGATAGGCTTGTTGAATCATAAATTTTCAAGTTAGAATTTGAAACTCTCCCTCCTCATTGGTGAGCCCCCCCCTTTTTTAAAACAATTGTCTGATATGCAATTGCACCAAAAGTTACTCGGACATTCTACACAGTAAAGATAGAGTGAGAGTGTTCCAATTCTTCACGGCGAAGCAACTGTTAAAAAAAAGACAACTATAACCAAACTAAAATGAGGACTGAGGTACATCTAGAGCAGAATTAAATACACTGTAACCCGGACATAAGAGAAACCCGGATATAAGAGAGATTTTCTCTGGTCCCAAATTAGAGCCTGTGTTAATGTATATAAATTAGACCCGGATATAAGAGACTTCTTGTCCGGTCCCGACAACTCTCTTATATCCGGGTTACACTGTAAATAAATACCGGACTTATTCATCCTATACAGTGAGGTGATTCTGAGAGAATTAGAAATCCTACCAGGATTTATTATCGGCGGCCACGATTTTAACAACGTAACATATACAGGTGATACAGTTATGATAACAGACATAGGAAGTAAACTCCAAAAATTCTCACAGAATATAGTGAAAGAAAGCCAGAATTAAACACTAAACATCAATTGTAAGAAGACAGAAATGCATGGTTGCTAGCAAAAGGGACAACCTAAGATGCAAATTACAAATTGGAGATACCAAAATCAAACAAGCACAACAATTTAAATATTTGCGAAGTGTTTTAACAGAGGACGGAAAGTGTGATATCGAAATCTAAAGGCGCATTTGGGATAGCGAAAGATGACTTCCAAAAAGTAAGCAAAGTATTAAGAACCAGGAAAATCTCGTTAGAAACAAAGAAAAGTGTACTGAACTGTTGGGTAATACCAGTCATTCTATATGGCAGTGAATGCGGAGCAATCCCCTCATTAATGAAGAAGAAACTTGAAGCAACAGAAATGTAGTTCTACAGAAGGATGCTGAGGATACCATGGACCGAAAATGTGAGCAATGATGAAGTTTTAGAGAAAATGAAAACAAAAAGGACACTTATACTTAACACCAGGAAGAAACAGTTGAAATGTTTAGGGCATATAATGAGGAATGAGGGCTTCGAAAATTTGATACTCACGGAACATAATGAAGGCAAGGAGACGCATAACCTAGGTGGCGATCTTGAGTAAATGGATACGGAACAGGGTTTGGGGGGGGATAACGAAAAGACAAAATTTATTAAGAGCTCTTGCTCAAAGGACAAAAGATAGGAAATTGTTTGTATAGCTATGATCGCCAAACTCTCTGAAGAGACACACGGCGCATAGAAAAAGTGTGTGTGTGGGGGGGGGGGAAGATAGATTAAAGTATGTAGTAAGTTTAAAGTAAGTTTAAAGAATGTTACAGAATGAACTGAATAATATAAGATTTTGTTTTCTTTTTTTTCCTTCTCTTTCGCATCGTTCCTCTTCGGATTTTCTTTAACCAAACCTAACACACATTTTTTTTTAAGAATTAAGATACCGGCCGACGACGTTGTATTCATTTAACACTGAATTCACTGGGAAAGGCATAAATGAGTCTCTTTTACCCAAATGTGTGTAAAACAGTAAGGTAGACTGGGATCACTAGCCTTGATAAAACAACGACATGTATTCAAAACCGCGGAGAATGTAACGGAAAACCACTCCCTATTATATTTCCACAAAACAGGTTTGGCAATTTACAGTTTACAGATAATAAAGATAAGGGAACTGTGGAGAGCCATGATCCTCTACAACCTATTTTTTATTCTTCCTTACAAGACCCAAATCTTTATCTTTTTTTTTTTCAGGTAACTGATTATTACCTGAAACACTTCTGCTCTTTCCAACAGCTGCCATACCAGGTAAATTTTACCCATTTGAAATATTGGTCCAACACACTATTCCTAAGTTAATTTCCACCTGCTAATAATAATAAATAATGTAGATATCAATTTGGGCGCCTCCTGTAGCATGATGGTTAGCAAACTTGCTGACCAATTAGTAGAGTGAATTTCAGTGGCTTGTGGCAATACTTAGCTAAGTTTAGTAAATTCCCCTTTTCCCTTTTACTTTTAGTACATTTTTTTCTATTGCCTACATTTTTTTTCTTTTTCTCGTATACTTTTCTTTTCATAACTTCTAACTTTAAATCTTTCTGTCACCCGATCTCTACACCAGTCTCTCTCTCTCTCTCTCTCTTTATTTTGTACCTCTCTCTTTCTTGATAGAGAAATAAGGAGGTAGAAAAAATTCACCATATTGAGTAGTTCAGTTAAATATTCAAACAATGCTGTGTAAAATAAGTGACAGAGAATGTCAAGAAATGGCTGCTACTTGAAACTAACATACCAAAAGGGAATCTTTCCTAAAAAGTAAGCAAAGACCCATTTGCAAAAACCGTCGAATAGTCCGTCAAAGCCGAAAGAAAGGAAAATTTCCAAAACACTGTAGATAATGCAGAATCATTTTTTAGAAAGGTGGAAAATAAGTTGTGTTGTATATTCCATCAACAGCAACCATAAAGAAGAGAAGGAATATAGTGGTAGAGGAAATTCACCACTACTACAGCTGCTGGACATTCAAACAAAGAACATTGACATAATGCGTCATCAAACATATAAAAAATGATTAATGTTTCTTGGTTAAGGCAACATTCTACCCACACCCATCAACCCCAAATTATGAAAATTGAGTGAGATAAAAATGATGCAATTTGTGTGACTACTCGCTTTCAGCACACGAAACTTGGTTGCCAATATTCTCTTTGAATTTACACATGGTGCCACAAGCACTTACTTGATTTTCTTGTTAAGGTTATTTGCAAAGATTGTGAAACTGACAATAAAATTCGATCACCATATCAATAAAAATAGATTTTAGTCATGGTGGCAAATTCTCGGAAAGTATTTAAAGAAAAGAAAAAGGGGATACCTATTTAAAAACTTTTACCCACTAAAATAACGTTAATAATAATAATAATAATAATAATAATAATAATAATAATAATAGAAGCCCTACAAAAGAGAAGAATTCTCTAAAAAGGATCCACGTTTTCTCTGGAATTGGCAATCGGAGGCTGCAGACATGCCCTCTTAGTGGCACATTTTCTACGTCAAAGACATTGAGCGGAAGAGAAAACAATGCTGTAAATTTAGCATTTACACCAGTCACTAGTTCTGTTTCTGCATCCGTTGGGGGAGGAAGTATCTCTTAAGAAAAATGTCTTTATATATATATATATATATATATATATATATATATATATATATATATATATATAAAAAACTTATGTGACTTAAAAAAGAAAACCCGTCACGTTTTTGGTGTATTCTTTTGTAAGATAGAGAAAACAAATCGGAAATCTGAGGCACTTAATAAATTCAAAGTCTAACAAAGGCTTTGGAATTTGATTCCAGAAAAAAAAATCTAATAAAAACATTTTCTCATCAAGAACAGAGAAAAAAATGTCAATTTCTGTGTCGAGGTACCCAATCTTTAACAATACTTACTTAGCTTTGCATAGCATTGGGCAAGATGGAAGAAGTAGGAATAAAAAGACTATAGTGCACCAGCCTTTCAAGAGAAGAGAGTCCACCCGCATTGTAAATCATCATTCAAAGAAACGGTTTTATATCTTGACCAAAAAACTGACTACAGGTGCCGGTTGGAAATGTGCAAATAAGAAATAATAGCGTAATTTGATATCAACGATAACAATAAATGATTTGATATCAGTTAACTTGTTTTGATATCAACAATAATGAATAACATCATTTGTCAACAACGATAACAAATAATAACGTATGATATATTATGTCTGATTTGATATCTGCAAAAGAAAACTGGTGGAATGTTATATTTAATGTCGAGGTGAGCAGCGATACAAGATATTAAAATATATTTACACAAACCTCCAGATGCATGCGCCTTTGAGAAAATATTTTTAGGATTTGAGAGTTAGATATTATAATAAATGTTCTATGAAAAGAAACTCGGCTTTGTAATTACAATTCAAATAGAAACGTTTATGGAAGTTTAATAGGTAATTATAACAGTTGCAACTTTTTCTTTGTGTAGAAGCGCCCGAGGGTCTTAGCAATATTTATCGGAAACTTTGAAATAAAGGAACAGAATCAAAGATATAAACAAATAATATATGTTTATTTAATTGACTTCGATTAGGGCGACGAAATTCCGTTCGGCTAAGTAGTTTATGAGTCAGACTTTGATAGCAGTCATCATCTTGTTGGCGGCTGTCGGGAGTGTGAAATATATTACGACGCCATCTATTGCGTATCATCGACCCTCCATAAAAATGCCTTACGCAGATTACTGCATAGTTCTTCACGCGACACGCTCGGACCGATTTCTGGCTGTCTCTTCTTTTGCAGTCTGTTGGCTGTTTCTTTACATACAATTTTGAAAGGTTCCAGACTACATGGCGCGAAGATTGGTTTTGGCTAACATCAAAAGTCTCTTTGTTCTATTGATTGGCCCAAATTCTTTTATTTATTTTCCGGCGTTCTTTTCTTATTTATAGCGGAAGTTATGCGTAGAAACTCTCTTATTTTGGTAGATTTCTAGCCACAATAACTAGACCCTGGACAAGTGAACTTCTGTTTTGCAGCAGCTGTGCTGTCTTTTCTTCTGCTTCCCCCTTTTATATGAGAGTTACCTTCTAATTAGTCAAGAGAGAAAAAAGATATATGAGTTTTTAAGGAAGGCCTTTTTTTAATTTGAATTTTTTAAAATATTTTATTTTTAAATTTGGGCACGCCACATATAGCATATTATCTGTTAGGAATGAAAGGATTAATTACGTATGGATCTGCACATTTCCCTAAGATCATAGCATCTGTGCATTTTGCCCAGAATAAAACCGCCGCTTGCCTAGGATCAGAGTGTAGTGTTTGTTTCTCTTCGTCAGTCGTACTTATCTTTTAAGGCGGATCACAGGTATGGATTCGGGAATTTCGATTCTACGAAAGTCTTCCATATGCCACAACTATCTTTGCTTAAATTACTGATAACAGTAACCTTCTACTTTGAGTGTCTCTTGAGTTTTTCATTGGTTCAATGTTCGTCCTACGAATTTTACATAATTTCTTACGAGAATTCTGCGTCCTACGAGATAGTACGAGATTTTTGAGTCAGTTATTAGTACTGTAATATTTGAACTAAGTCAGTAGTCCCAATATTTATTAACAGTTTTTTTTGTAGTTCCCTTGACTTCCTTTTGTCCTGTGCTCAGTTGGCATGTCCCGATGGATGCTGGAAAAGAACGTGGGTGCGTGAGCATATGAACAAACTCCATAACCACTTTACCGCTCATTGCCAGCGACCAGTCAATCAATTTGGTCGGTTTCATACAGGTTGCCCACAGGGGTACATGTGGGGAAAAGGAAAAATTACCTTGGCCTCGTATTCATGTCATGATGGTACCAGATTACTCTGACCTTCTCCATTTAATGGGGGTATTTCCGCAGTGAAGGAAAGCGAGAAGAAAGGACTAAACATCAATTGCAAAAAAGACATAATGCATGGCTATTAGCAAAAGCAACAGCCGAACATGCAAATTAAAAATTGGAGATACTAAAATTAAACAAGTACAACAATTTAAATATCTGGGAAGTGTTTCAACACAAGAGAGAAAATGCAAAACTGAAATTTGAAGAGGCATTATGATAGCGATATCTTATCAGATATTTATCAGTAACGTAAGAGAAAAGAAGTAAAAAGCGAAGATTAGAAAGATATGGCGGATACTATTTACTCTAGACTTAAAGAAAGTATCTACGCGGGAGTCTTTTCCACAAAGTAGCGGTTCTGGGGAAGAAGCTTCCATTATGGTAATGATATACGAATAATCTGCAGTTTGTATTGGGAAAACGGTTGGTTTGCGAAATGACAACGAATTAAGTGCGTACACAAAAATAGAAAGAGGAATATCAAAAATGATATAGTTTGTGGAGTTACACCACTTAGTTCCCCCCAAAAAACGCCGCTAGAGAACGCCACCCATAGCGCATGAATAGGCAGTGACAGTTTGTCCTCTCTGTCTCTCTTTTCCGTTATTTTGTTTAGCTTTCAGATTTAATCGCACGTACATAAGAACGCTGCCGCTGAAGCACGTTCGCTTCCCTTGGTCCTCTCGACTTTTGAACTCACACACACAAGCATATTATTAACACATGCATCTATCACACACGCTTGTTACATTTACTTCTACACAAACACCTTCACTATTTTAAATCTTTTCTTCATTCATGTTCATTGTTTTGTAACACGCAACAATAGTCTATTGTCTATGTATACCTTTGTCTTGTTAATATATATTTATCGTTTATATATATAGATTTGTTTTTACTTTATTACCCGAACTCACATTCCGAGGAGTTATCATCGGCGGGCATAACCTTATCAGATAGACTACGCAGATGACAACATATGTTACGCATCGAAATAGCAAGCGAAGTTTCAAAAACGGAATAAGGTATCAAGGAATCAAACATAACATTTGAAAAAAAAAAGGTTTGTACTAAACTGATATGTAATATCTACCTTCCTATATATCATTGAATACTGGACAATTTCCTCACAAATGATCAACAGACTTGAACTGACAAATGTTGTGATTTCCATGAACAGTGCATGTAAGAAATGAGAAAATCCTAAGGGGAATAGCAATAATAAGAAACTGTTGTTAACAATCAGAAAGGGACAGTTGATGTTTCGAGGGACACATTATAAGGAAAGAAGGCTTGGCGAATTTAACACTCACAGAAAAGGGCTGGCCCTAAGGTTGGTGGCATCCCGGGCAAGCTGAACTTCGGCGGTCTTACAAGTAGGATTTTTTTTTAATTTTCAGGAGAAAAACTGAAAATGTAGAATAATGTTCATACATTCATTTTTCTGTTCTGGTGTTTGATCACGACACCACGATAGAAAGAATTAATAATCAAATTCTCAAACATTTTTCATATACTCAAGAAATTTAATATTTTGGCTCTTTATTTAATTTTATTTACTATTTTTACATTTTTTCCTTTTTGTTTAGCGGATCCCAAACACATGACATGGCGGCATAATGGCGCCCTCGGCTTTGATGGCACCCCGAGTTGCCAGTACTTTGAGGCAGCTCTGCTCACAGGACATGCCGAAGGCAAGAGAAGCAGAGAAAAGTAAAGAGTAACCTATTTAAGTTTGAGCAAATGGATGAAGGGACAAGAACTATAAAAACAAAGAATTGTCACAAAAGAGCAAGTATTACTGAGTGCAACAAAAGCCAGGAAGTAGAGGGGAACTATAATCGTCTACACCCGAGAGAGAGAGAGAGAGAGAGAGAGAGAGAGAGAGAGAGAGAGAGAGAGAGAGAGAGAGAGAGAGAGAGAGAGAGAGAGAGAGAGAGAGAGAGAGAGAGAGAGAGAGAGAGAGAGAGAGAGAGAGAGAGAGAGAGAGAGAGAGAGAGAGAGAGAGAGAGAGAGAGAGAGAGAGAGAGAGAGAGAGAGAGAGAGAGAGAGAGAGAGAGAGAGAGAGAGAGCCTTTTTTTCAAACATCTGTAAATGGTAACAGTAACGCAATCAGCATCCATCTTCTTCTGGGTTTTTAGATAAAAGGTTCAAAAGAATTTGAAGCAAACACAAACGAGAATGTAAAGAAGAGATGTTTAAATTAACATGTAAATTGTAAATGTGTGAAAAAGCATAAAAACAAGTGATAAAAGACATAAACTAGTGCAAACTTTTTCTTTAACGAACCTCCGAACTGTTAATTTTTGCGAAATCCGAAAACTTGATTGAAAATAAAATTAATCTGGATGAAAGATCAATGGGAGTTGACACCAGTCTTCAACGTAAATAAAATTGAAATTCCGTCGTGATTAAAATTCAACAATTATTTTTGACAATGTATAAACATAAAACGAGACAGAGCCAGCAAATTTCAGTGTATATTTTTGCCGTAATTAAAAGTCATAGTTGAAGCGGATCCTGTGATTATTGAATGGAAGCCAAAGATATATTTCGGGACATTGGCAATTTGATATTAGTTTGAATAATTATCGATGTTGACGATTATTTCACTTGAAAACTGATATAAAAAGGTCACAGCCTAAAAGGCCCTTGAATTGAATATAAATTACTCTTGAAAATTGAAGATTATTATTATTATTATTGAAGTCCAGTCTGGTTTTAATAAAGCTATACGAAAAAACAAACAAACAAAAAAACAAAAAAAAAAAAAAACGAGTCTAAGAAATTATCTGAAAATTTTAATTAAATCAGAGCTCAATTTAAAATGCATTATTTCAAAATTAATTTTAGGTAAACGGTCGTTATTTATTCCAATATAAAATTGTAAGAGAAATTGAAATTGAAATTGAAAGGTGATATGATTGATATGAAGTGTAATCAAAGCTAAATAATTGGGTACTGGTTTGATTTTAATAAAATTCCATGTTTTAATCGAATTAATCGAACACTTCCTGTCCACTTAGACTGTCGTACTGTAACGTAAACAAATTTCGACATGGAAATTGAAGCTAATTCGATGTTGATCTAAGGAAAAAATCAAAGGAAAATGTGTTCAGGCTTCTTTAATTAAGATCCGAGTTTTAATACATTTATAATAAATCTGTACGTAGGAAAAAGAAAACACATGATCATGAAAAAACAATGATTCATGGGTGATGAAATTCAACACGGAAATGGGAAAAAGCGTTTGAAGAATTATCAACAGGAATTGATAAAAGAGACTCAAACTGGTAGAAATTATCGTGGCGTTCTTAATTGTCCATATTTACATAATGCTCAGCTGACTTGTACATCTCTCTGCTTCTGTTATTACAAAGAAAACATATACTCAGTCAGAAAGAATTATAATTTTAGAAACACTTACCATTTAAGTGTTTGCATCTTAATCAGAATAAAGGTTTAATTTCCCGGGCAACGCCGAGTGTAGTGTATTAATAAACATATTATCAGCAGCGGCACTGGGGGTATAAAAACAAGTGAACCCTTAATTAATTCTCTTTTCCTGTTTTCCTCTTTTCGAAGTGTATGTCATCAACTTTTCACACCGAAGCAAAAAAGGCTGTGGACGCTTCACAAACAAACACAGGCAAGTCAAACTCAAATACATTCATTAACAATTTTCGTTGTGTACTCCATTTATTTCTCGGTAAAGAAACTCTTCAACTTCCCTTTGCTATTTTGTTTAATAAATAAATGTTATTTTGTATTGCAAATCAATCAGTCTCTGTTATTTTGTGCATTTACCTTTTGACCACTATTAATATGTAATTTATACATTAATTATAGAAGTAGCCAACATACTAAACGAGTATCCAACTAGATATTATATACTAGTAAAATTGACGAAATTGTTTATAATACTTCTGCTTAAGTTCAAGATATATATGCACTTTTCCTAAAATCGAAGTGTTACTATTGTGTTGTATGTGTATACATACATTAACTGTTTACGCTCCTCATGCATATCATATAATCAATGCAAAGAGCATATTTTTGTTTTGCGAAACATTACAAAAGCTTAACACTGCATATCTCCACAATGGAATTAAGTTATCTGAAATGCGTCAGGAGATATTGCACTTGGCAATTCCCAACACCATTCTGTCCCAGTTAATATAGCCTCTCCCTGTCTTCAATGTTGGCATCACCAAGACTTTCTTGAACTAATATTTATTCAAAACACACGCCAGTTTGACTTTCGCCAGTCCTTGGTATGGTTGAAATGAACACTTATATTTTTTGTAATTTTCTTGTATTTAACTTGCACTTTTTTGTTTTCTGGCACTTTTCTGTGCCAACCTATTTCTGAATTTTATTATTTTTTTCTTCTCTACCTTCATTGTTTTAAATTTTAATTTTATTTTAACATTTTCCTCAGCTTGTGTGCATATATATACCTGCGAGTATGTGGACATGCCTACATAGCGTGCTAGTACATTATTTAGTGTTAATTCTCGATACTACATTTTAATGGAAGTCCATCCTGAGTGGGTAACTGAATGGGGAAATTTGCCTTGACGGTTTCCCAGCAAAATGGATATTTGGACTTATACTAAGTTAAAACTTTAAAAAAATCTCAAACTTGCACTTTAATTCGCTTTATTCAATATATATATATATATATATATATATATATATATATATATATATATATATATATATATATATATATATAATCTCATGTGCACATATATATAATCTCAAGTGCCACTCGTTTGTAGGTGACTGGATGTTCTTGGTATCTGGTAAGAATTCGAATTCCTTTGATAGAACCCGAAAGAAAAGTAGGTTCATTGAATAAACCAACCCTTTATTACAACTAGAGCATCACCTCCAGTCCTATGTTAAAGATAGTCGTATGCTTTCGGCCATGGAAATGAGAAAAATTCAATTCAATGTCACCGTAATTGTATCAAAGCACCACTGAAACGATGTCAGTCTACTCTGTTCAAACAGTGTCAAGCTCACTGATACACTACCAATACTGATTAGCAAACCTTACAAGGAACAGTGTGAGGTTTACCAATTCTGTTACCTCAGTCCTATTACCTCATCTCCCTCCTAATATACTAGAATGCCAGTTAAACATTGCTTGGTAAAAAGTTCTATGGCCGCTGATTGATTCTCCAAATTAGTTATCTGAATGTTCATTCCTCGAAATAACTGGAAATCAGAACCAGGACTGTTTTATTTTTGTTTTACTAGGACTAGATAGGCCTTCCTATCACCGAGACAATACTCCTTTCTCTTCTCTTGAACGGGAGTAGAGTCTCATACCTTGTTTCCTGTTAAGGAAGGGGTTGCCGGTTCCTTTCCTTTTCTCTTGTCTTCTGATCATCTTGTTTCTTTTCTCACACTTTCTACCTGTGGAATTCCTGTTTCTTTGCTTCCCTGATAACTACAATCTTCAAAAATATAACTTCAATCTTCTATTTTCTTGAACCCCGTTCTGCTTTTATCCTTTCCTCGCCCCCACACCATATCCCCAGTCTTTTCTCTCACCTTCACTCTCTGTAACTCCCTGCGTACTAATGGCAATCATACCTTGCTTGGAGTGAAATGATTAAAAAAAAAATCAACATTGAAAATAATAAAAAATATGATTTGGTTTTACTTAATAACTGAATAAATTGTGTTTTCCTACAATTTTTCTGGTGACGAAGCCAAAGAAACTCTAAAGAGCTTTAGCTATATAAATATTATTTTCTCTATTTTAAATATCTTGTTCCGCTCATGTTAACAACTACATTGTTAAATGTGGAAAAATAGTTACAACAAATAAATTTGTAACTTATATTTCGACTAATTCAGGTCAAAATCGACATGAGAGTTACTGGCTATCAATTTAAGAGATAAAATTTCGCTTTGTCATTTTTGCCTGTTTTGGGAGTGCTGTGGTGAAGCTGGCGGTGGGGCTGATGAATATTTTACCTCTAGTAAAAAATTGCCCAAGAGATTTGTGTGACATATACCTTCGTTCGAACCGTTCTTGATGGTTTGACTTCAGTGTGTGTCTGGGAATATGTAACATTGAATACTCAGTCAGGGTGATTGGTTTTGTCATCGCAACACATGACCACAGACGAGCAGTCCGAAAAAGAAGGATAAAGTTTAGTAGAATTTAAGGTTTCTATTGACTTTATTATTACGATACTACAAACTTTCGCCCCTAGATGACTGCAACTTTTTCTTGGAGAAGGTGTTTTTTAAATGATAAAGGTCACGAATCTCGAAGCCTAAAAGAGTATATTCATGCATGAAAGAATAAAAAAAAAACTTTCGGGAAATCTGGTTCATTTTTAACGTCCCACCCTATGAGACAGACATGGAGACTGTTACCATTTCTTGGAGCGTTCACAAAATTTGTTGTTTCTTTTTAGTGTTCTACATACATTATTGCCTTTCTTTGATCAGACCATTGACTGGCATTGAGGAAGTATTGGCTCGCTTATACAACATGCGGCAGAAACACTTTCCACATAATGGTAAGATGAAGACACCACTGCCACTAAATGTCTTACTATTATGTGCGAGGTATTTCTGCTGTATCCTCTATTATAACTTAAGAGCCTTAATTTTTCCCATTTTTTTCCCTTAATTATCTCAAATTATTTGCAGAGTAAATATTCTCCTAAATCAGTTTCTCAATCTTTATAAGCAACCTCAGAGCAAATAAAAATATCACGGCAAACTAAGCAAAATTTTTAAAGGGTAAAAATTTAAATGTTATGAAATGAAACCATAGATTTAAAACACGAACACACAAATATGAAATTACTTTATTTCAATGTTTCTATTCAACTATTTATGCAGCCTATTTAGTGTGAAACCTGTGCCTGGTGTTTTTTTTTTAGCGATTTCTTCATTGTTTGGTCGAATGTGCGATAAAGCAGGCTCCCATTTCTTCTTCAGTTGGGCGTAGTCTTTCTCGTTTATGATGTTATCTAGTACCATTACTACTTTCACACCCACATATACAGGGTGAAATGGGTAAATAAACATATACAGGGTGAAATGGGTAAATTGTCACCATTTTTTATTTCGCGCATGCGCGTTGTTTTTTTATTTTGTTTACAGTACACTGTAGTAGAGTCAGTTGGGGGTCACAACTCGTCTTAGTGGGGAGACAGTAAATACCTAGTAGAGTCAGTTGGGCACCGTCTTTGAGAAAATGAGCGTCAAGACGCAATTCACCCAGCCGGAAATTTGGAAACGGCATACTGTACTGCTTGGCATTCGTCCCGGAAGCTCCAATACGAACATTTCAGGATGTTTGGGTGTCAATCTGAGGACATTACAGAGGATTTGGAAAGAGTTGGATGATATATCCAGTCAACATCATGGTATTTGGAGTGATCACTAGTGATGGCGCCGATATGCCTCCATTCATCTTTCCACAAGGCCCCAAGCTCAACATGGAGGCCTATATCAAGTGCCCTGAAGGGGTAGTGCTGCCCTGGGTCAAGGGGGTGGCTGCTGGAAGACCCTATGTCTGGCAACAGGACTCTACACCATGCCACACAAGCAGGAAAATCCAGTCATGGCTGTCAGACAATTTCTGCGACCACATCACCTGTTACATCTGGTTACCTAACTCCCCAGACTGCAACCCTCTTGATTATTATGTGTGTGGCGCAGTTGAGCGAAAGACCAACAACACTTTTTGTAACACCAAAGGTGAACTGAAAGCAAGGAATATGACAGCATTCACTAACTTAAACAAAGAGACAACCCAGAAGAGTTGCAGGAGATTCCGAAGTCGTCTGGAGGTTGTGGTTGAAGCCAATGGCGATTTTACTGAATAAATTTATTCTTTAGTATTTCAAGTTTTATTTTTGCGCAATTTAGACGACAATTTATCCATCACACCCTGTATACATAGTAGCCAAATTCTCTGAGTAAGACTTGCTTTAACTCGTGATCAAGAACAATCCCTTTATTCCTGATTTCCAATGCGAGATGTGGACTGAGACTTGCAATTTTTAGTTAAAATTCAGTGATTTAAATTTCGATATCCCACTTTTAACTGCTAATGTGAATGGCTTTCACTTCTTGCAACAAAACACACATCAAGGATAGACTTTTGCAAGTTCTTCTATAGTATCCATTTTAACCATTAGGTATACTTGTGAAGTTAATATTTTGAACATTTTGTCTAGTAGAACATAGATACGCATTATTTAACCGACTTTTAAAATTATATTTGATATAGCTATACAAATGCGAAATAATCTATGAATAATCCTGTTTAAATTACTGGTCATCGTTTTTTTGGAAATGTTAACGATCTTTCTAATATTGCGTGTATGTAGATAGGTACGTAGGTGTATATATATATATATATATATATATATATATATATATATATATATATTATGGGTATGGCATTAATCTGCTTTCAGGTTATATTATAATATTTAATATTTGTTTTGCAACTTTATATGTAATCATAGGGTAAATAAAAAGTTTGATGTTGTTTTGTAAATCCTACTCATGATATCCCCGATTGCCTATTTAACAATACTTATCAATAATAATGTCCAGAATAAATAATTTAAATGGAGTGATATGATGTTACATATTCAAAATAATAGACTGAATATTACTCTATCTTTTTAATATAAGTGACGAGTAAAATAAACACATTGTAAAGGAACTGTTTAAACCTGTTAAAATCTGTCATTTGAAATAGTTTACAGAGATATCAAAGCGGCCGTTTCAAATGACAGATTTTAACAGGTTTGACTGTCTCTCAAGGCGTGAAAAAAGAATTACAATGAGCATTGAAGCAGTTCCTACTACCACTGACATAGATAAACTTCATAGTCTCTAAGTTCATTTACAAAGTGTCTATCAGTAATATTTAAATAAATGGCAGGCTAAACGTCAACGATATCTCATAATTGAACCGACATTTTTTGCATTCGAATGTTTCGTTTCGGAAGTCAGTGGGTTCATACCATTTAATTTAAATGGAACCTAACTGTATAAAGAGTCGTACACTTAGTTTCTCGGAATTTCCTAATGTTTTCTACATAAGTGGTGCACACTATGCAACCTGTACCCAAACATCATTGCTTTTTTTTGGTACAGTTTTATGACAGAGGCTCATTGGTGAAGAAACAGTTTGTGTGGCACATGTTGCAAATATTTTCTAAAAAAGATGAATTTAGCAGGTGGCTAGGCAATCCAGCTAAAAACCTTAGTCACTCTGAGCATTTTCATTATAGGAGATATGTTGAAAATATTTTCTTGTTAGCAACAATCTCGACAAAATTT
This sequence comes from Acanthosepion pharaonis, assembly GCA_903632075.3. Lineage (NCBI taxonomy): Eukaryota > Metazoa > Mollusca > Cephalopoda > Sepiida > Sepiidae > Acanthosepion > Acanthosepion pharaonis. The sequence goes on along the minus strand of CAHIKZ030001413.1, from coordinate 2,232,122 downwards.
GAAGCGGTTGATTCGCAAAGTTTTCCAGAAGAACAACAACAAATGTTCAGAAAGTTGTTGTTGTTTTGTTTTTTTACCCCGTCAGAAACTAAGTTCGATTTTGTGAAGATGTCTGCTGGGGAATCAATTGCAAACATTGATTGTACGTAAATTTGTTGTTGTTTTGCAAAATGTTGCTTTTATTATGAGACACTTAGGAGTCTGCGTTATTTTTAGTTGTAGTAAAAGTTTGTAAAAGCCGATATTTTTTTTAAAAAATCCTTTTCAAAAGTAGACCATTCATGCTTAATATTAGAAATTCAGTTTTAAAATGAAAATAATTTGAGACTAGTAGTGAAAAGCATACTATTCATATAAATCTCTATAGAAATTGATTTCAGCCTGGATTGTTTGCGGTCTGATTCAAGCAGAGCCAATCAATACTGATTAAGAATTAACTGTAACCCTTGGCAACACAAGTAATATTTCTTTTTAAGTCGTCAACCATTAAAACCTAACTCATAATCTTCGAAAGATGTCTAACCTGTTAGTTTTTTAATTGTAGTTTTGATGATTATAAAAAGTAATTGGTCAGAGTGAAGAAAATATATTGTATAATTTATATTCGATTGGTTAATAATATATATATCTTCATCTTTCTAGGTCTGACCATCGAACCGATGATGTCTATAGCTGTGCAGAATAGAGCGTGTGCACAGTAACCTATGCGTGATTGGAAAGGTCATTGCACAGGAACAATCCTACAAGGTCAATCTTTATATTTTTATCGTGAGATTTCACAACCAGTGGCCATTTGGACTGTAGAAGATCATTGGATCTAAATGAAGTCGCAGATTTTATATTCTGATGTCCAAGATGCATTTTCGCCCGGTGGATTAAGCAGGTTAACAGCCCGTTTATCCGTTAATCTATTTGACTCACAGATAAATACTATCAGGTGCTACTACTCTGGGCCAGTGTGGACCTGAGAGTAGTAGCAACTAAAGAGTAACTCCACAATTCTCAGAGCTCCAGAACTCTCAAGTTGCAGCATTACCACCGAAAGCAGTTTAATGTCATACCCAGAATATATATAACTAGCTTAAAATCCACACTGCCGGGTGGCATTTAAGCTAGCTCCTGCAGAGGGCTCTTAATTGTGTCTTCATCGCAATAGGTAGGGAGGAGTAGATGCGATAGGCAACAATTGACTACAGAAAAACTCAAAATTGATCACGGCATTTAAACATAGCATTAATATTTAAGCTTACCTTTTAAAAGTTCAATGATAACTGTATTTTAATGAGAAATCAATCTCTTCAATATTGCATTTTAATGTGAAATCAATCTCTTGAATATTGCATTTTAATGGGAAATGGATCTCTTGAATATTGCATTTTAATGTGAAATCAATCTCTTGAATATTGCATTTTAATGTGAAATCAATCTCGTGAATATTGCCTTTTAATGGGAAATCAATAAGTAAAAGTAGTTTTATTACATTTAGTACAGCATTATAATGTGCATTGTTTCAACTAGAAATATTTACATCGGCAGTCTGATCAGTTTGATAAGGTCAAATTGGCAGCTGATTTAAAAAATGATCTGGGACAAGAAATGGCTTGCTAATTTAAACACCTCTCTCATTTAATCGACCGAGAGAACAATTTCTACCGTTCATCATCATGGCTGATGCTAACCACCAGAAAAAAAAATGACTCACTGTGCCTTCCCTCCTCGGGCTAACATTTTCCACTGACATGAAATGGAAAGATTATTTTGAATCAATTGCTATGTCTGCAGCTAGGAATGTTGGTTCACTGTGCCATTCATTCATGCATTGAATATTGTTGTTATATCTGGTCTGGTGCTTCTGTTACGTATTTAGAGATTCTTGAAAAAATACAAAGAAGATTCTGCAATGTTATTGGTCCAGAGTTAGCATCTTGGCTTCAGTCACTTTCCCACCACCATAACGTGTGCCTTTTCTATAAATATTTTCATGCTAATTATTCTGGTAAGCTTTTCTCTTTGGTACCTTGACTTTATGAATTTAAGCACAGTACTAGATTGACAGTAAGGTCTCTCATCATTTTACAGTTGAAATGGCTAGATGTAAGTTCTATGCTGACAGTTCCTTCTTTTGCACTTCCCACTTGTAGAACTCACTTCCAGTTTTTTGCTTTCCAGTCAAATTTGATCTTCAGAAATTTAAATGCAATGTCAATCATTATCTTCTGCTTTCTCAATTCCTGTTTTTTTTTTATTGTTCTATTCCTGTTTTCCTCTTTAATGTTTTCTTTTTTTCATATTCTTTCACATTCAGTGACTCCCTGCATATTAGTGATTCTATTTCCTTGCTTGGGGTGAAATGATTAAAAAAAAAAGAATAAGGGTTCAAATGTAGATTAGGTCACTAGAAGTTGCAAGTAAGGTCGAACAGGTTAGAATGCACATATGACTAGAATTCGGTGAGCTCAGGTGAAACCATTAAGTGATCAAAGAAAAAGAACAAAGTTGTTTTTGAGTCATTAGAAAATAGCTGACTGTTGGAATTCTACTTTTATATAGGTTTGTAAGATCAATCATAGCAAAACATATTTGGTTTAAAAATATTTTTTTTATGGTGAGTTTTGATTTTCCAGATGGTTACACATAGATTTAATATTGTTTTCCTTGTTAAAATTAACAAAATCATATTTTTGTAATTGAGAATTCATCTCAAACTTAGCTCCCCCTCCACAAATACACACACACACATACACACACATGCACATATGTATGATAAAATATAGTTTTAAGGTCTGCTATATTTATAGGTTAAGGTGCTCAATATCAGCAATAGAGCGTATGTAAATATAAAAGTGAACATTGAAGTCAACACCCAGAGGTGACAGTCTGCGTCATGCTAAATGTAATCATCAGGCCAGATTGTCAGATCAGATGACCTGATGATTGCAGTTAGTATGAAACAGACAGTCTTAAAGTCAACTCCCAGAGGCCCAAAAGTGACAGTCTGTTTCATGCTAGTATATGAAGGTTCCATTAATGTGAACGTGGAAACTTAAGGTTTAAAGTTGATTATATCTCCATGGGAAAAAATCCAACTATGGCAGGATAATTAACACTCTTTGTAGACTAGTAAAATTGATATTTAGGCATTTGGTGATATGTGATGGTTAATAAACTCTTGATAATACCAGTTTCCATAGATGTTGCTTAGTAGTCCTTAGTTATTATTATAATTTCGGGTTTCTTTATGATTAGAGAAAATCCCTCAAAATGCATTTATTATTAGAGGAAATCATTCAAAAGTAGCAGCCCTGAGAATATTTATTTACCAAAACCATTTCACTCCAAGCAAGTTGATAATGCTAATAGGATGCATGGGGTTGTAGTGAGTGAAAGAGAATGAGAAAGCTTTTATGAAGAGAAGTGACAAAAAGAGAATGAGAAAGCTTTTATGAAGAGAAGTGACAAAAAGAGAATGAAGAGAAGTGACTGAGAAAGCTTTTATGAAGGAAGTGACAAAAGAGAATGAGAAAGCTTTTTATGAAGAGAAGTTGAGAAAGCTTTTATGAAGAGAAGTGACAAAAGAGAATGAGAAAGCTTTTATGAAGAGAAGGACAAAAGAGAATGAGAAAGCTTTTATGAAGAGAAGTGACAAAAAGAGAATGAGAAAGCTTTTATGAAGAGAAGTGACAAAAAGAGAATGAGAAAGCTTTTATGAAGAGAAGTGACAAAAAGAGAATGAGAAAGCTTTTATGAAGAGAAGTGACAAAAAGAGAATGAGAAAGCTTTTAAGAGAAGTGACAAAAGAGAAAAGAAAGCTTTTATGAAGAGAAGGACAAAAAGAGAATGAGAAAGCTTTTATGAAGAGAAGTGACAAAAGAGAATGAGAAAGCTTTAAAGAGAAGTGACAAAAAGAGAATGAGAAAGCTTTTATGAAGAGAAGTGACAAAAAGAGAATGAGAAAGCTTTTATGAAGAGAAGTGACAAAAAGAGAATGAGAAAGCTTTTATGAAGAGAAGTGACAAAAAGAGAATGAGAAAGCTTTTATGAAGAGAAGGACAAAAGAGAATGAGAAAGCTTTTATGAAGAGAAGTGACAAAAAGAGAATGAGAAAGCTTTTGAAGAGAAGTGAAAAAAAGAGAATGAGAAAGCTTTTAAAACAAAAGAGAATGAGAAAGCTTTTATGAAGAGAAGTGACAAAAAAAATGAGAAAAGCTTTTATGAAGAGAAGTGACAAAAGAGAATGAGAAAGCTTTATGAAGAGAAGTGACAAAAAAGAGAATGAGAAAGCTTTTAGAAGAGAAGTCAAAAAGAGAATGAGAAAGCTTTTATGAAGAGAAGTGACAAAAGAGAATGAGAAAGCTTTTTATGAAGAGAAGTGACAAAAAGAGAATGAGAAAGCTTTTATGAAGAGAAGTGACAAAAAGAACAATAAAGGAACAGAGTTCAGCAAGAGAGAAAATGTTGATTGATGTTGCATTTAAATTTTTGAAGATTGTAGCTGGTAGAGAAACAAGAGATCAAATGGGAGTTCAACAGGTGAGAAGTGCAAAAAAAAAATGCTAGAATAGAATCTAGCTAGTTCAACAGCTTAGCTTAGTTGCTAAGGTTTAAATTTATTTAGTTGAGATACTAAGGAAAAAAGCTCATCAGAATAGTTGCTATGAAAATGTTTGTAAGAATTTGGCAAAGATGAAGTGACTGTTCTGCTCAAAAATGGATCAGGAGATTTTTAACAGAAAATGAATCACAGGAAGAAGCATCTGGTAAAGGTCAGAAGGTTGACCGGTGAGACTTAGTGATGAACTGAGGACTTAAGTACTGAAATTAATCTGCTTCAAACTTGTCAGATTTTGTCATTTTTTTGTCCTATACAAAATAAACTTACATGTCTGTACTTGTAACAAATTAGAAAAAAGTAAACATTATGTTAATGTGAACCCTACAAACTTTTAACTTTTCCACATCAAACACATCACCAATTCTTCCATTGAATTGCTCCAGATCTTTGATCATTCTCAAAGCAAATTCACATATATTAGTCAACAAAAGAAAGAAAAAAAATTAAAATATTTTCTATTGTTTCAGTGTCCATGGTCTACTGCAGATTTGGCTTCATTTTTAAACCTTAACAAAATTCCAGCCATTAAAATACTTAAATAGGCACCTCTTTACTTAATATAATCACTAATTTTATTCTTGAATGTCATTTAATGATGAACAATGGCTAGACATTTACAATTTTGGGAAAAAAAATAAAGGAACAAAAACAAAAGACAAAATTTCACATGTTAGATTACAAAAACCATGGTTGGCATTGAATTGAATATATAACAAGCAAAATTTAAGTACAGAAGGAATTTGAACAATCTGTATTCAGTATTCTATATTTTCAAACTAATCTCTTCATATTATTGTTCTTAGCAAAATATTTCATCCAATTTCAAAGTTCCTGTTTTTCTGATGTTCAGAAATGATATAGAATAATGAAAATATTTAATCTCAGTACTTCAGATAATACAGGCATATTGAAGGATAATGAGCCAAAACATTGCGTTAAAAAGAATAAAGATGAAGAAAAGAGACAAAAATGGAAGAACAGATATATTGCATCTCACTATTAAAACAACAAAGATGAAGACAGTAGTTTGAAAAATCTATGGATTAATGAAATGTGCTAGAACTTTAGAAAACAATTGATATTTCCATGAAAAATATTCTTACAAGGAAAGAAGGAGAAAGTTTGAATATCTCGTGTTATAAATATGATCAGAAGAGAGAAAAATCTGAGAAGGTTTTTTTTTACTCATACTTCAGAGAGAAATTTATCTTGACTTTGGTTGTATGTATTTTAATTTTATAACAATTGTAACAGCCTGAAGTTCAATGAATTAACAAATATCAGTTGCCAAAAGTTGGATATGGTGAAACTAGAATTAATATTCCCAAAACCTACAATTATATCATAAAACAGGATCATTAACAGAAATTGAAATCCATTTTTTATTCAAACATCATATGAAGTCAGTGTCAAGTCATTTGCTATTTATAAAATTCATATTTTATTGGTAGATAAATAAGAGAAAACTATACTGTAATTAGACAAACACCAACTATCAAACCATATACAAATTATCAATGTGTATTTATTTATATAATTCTGGTGTATTTATTTATATATTTCCTGTCCTATCTATAGTAGGAAGGGAAGTAAATTAATTTATTTTAGTAAATTTATGAGTAATTACTTCTCTTAGACATTTTAATAATTTGTACAAATAAAATATTAATTTGAATTTAGACAAAATTAGTTCTCAAGCAAAATGAACTATTTAATCCAAGCCTTTACTATGTTTCTTTAATTGTAGCCTAATTTGTTCAAATCCTTCATGTGAGACAGTCAGATACCTTTGTCTATTAAGTGATCATCTTACTTTAACCTGGTCTTGAAATAGGCATTGTCGTCACCATCTTCAAAAAGATATTTCCATTTCACTGTTATATTAAACACATAAAATTTCTAACATGAAAAGATATTGAGCAAAAAGCGATTTATATAATATCGGGAGTAATCAATCATAGATATCATTGAATATCTAAAAAATATAAAAGGGAATAAATTAAACAGTTCATTGGCCTCAATTTTAGTTGTTAATTCTTTATCTCAGCTTTATTGAACCTCGATATATTGTTTCAAGAATTTTGTTTCATTGCATCTCACTATTAAAACTTTGTAACAATTGCTGTCATTTTTGATGGCATGGATACAACAGTAAATAATGTTTAAAGTTTAGTTTTACTTGAACTCTTACTAATTCTTTATTTACTGAAGTCTAGTGATAAATGAGTTTTGAAGATACTTACTAGGGTGAGCTAAAAAGTTCATAGGTTGATTATTAAGGAGTGATGGTAGAGCCGTGAAATTTTCCATGTATTAATTTCAACTCTTCATAATGCATTAATTTCAACTGTATTGTCTCTTTTCAGATAAAGTGACTTCTGACTGTTCAAGGAAGACAATTCAGCCTGCTGATCAAAAAAAGTCATCAACAGCAGATATGACATCATCATCACTGGCTTACTGGTTCCCAGCCAAGTGTTTTTTCATTTTCTGGAACCAGGAGAAGGGTGATCAATGCCACAGTCTTGCACAGCAGTCATTGAAATCAAGAACTTGTATTTTGGAGCAGTGTTCTGATGAAACATGACCCTTTTGTCAGTCTTCCTGGATGTTTGGTCTTGACAGCCTTTTGTAACTGCCGCAGAAATTTGGCACAGTACTCTCCATTGATGGTATGGTCCTTTTGAAGATAGTCAATAAACACAACTTTTGAATCCCCTCTTCTTTGGAACAGGTGAGGAGGGGTGTTTCTACTGCATGGATTGTCATTTTGTCTCTGGCTCAAAGTGGCAAATCCAACATTCATCCTCGGTTCAGAAATATTGAAGGAGGCCAGCTGGATCTGCCTCAGGCAATGTCAGATTTTCCGATGATTTGATTAGCCTGAGGTGCTTTTGATCAAATGTCAGAAGATGTGGCACCCACTGAGCAGAAACTTTCATCATGCCAATTTCATTGGGTATAATATTCTCAACTCTTTCGCAAGATATGCTAATAGCATTGGCTATTTGATTTATAGTCATTCATCATCCATCACCATGTGGTGAACATGATCAATTTTTTCCATGGTGGTGGCAGTTGCACAGCATCCAGAATTTGGGTCATCTTCAAAACTCTTCCTTCCCCTCTAAAAATTCAGCTGCACACTTTTGCACTGTTGATAAAGCTGGAGTATTATCCCCTAATACAGCAACCATGTCAGCATGGATGTCCTTGGGGGTTAAATTCTTTTTCTGTAGGTACTTGATGAAACCACAATGCCAAATTTTGTCCATTTTCAAGAGATCTTGCTACTAGTTAGTTTTGAAGTCTTCTTTGAACAGTCAGATGTTAATTTACCCAGAAATAAACAATGCAGTTATTAATGAGTTGAAATTAATGCACACAAAATTTCACAATTCTAGCAAAGCTCTTTCATAGTCAACCTAAGAACTTTTCAGGCCACTCTCATACTTACAAGGTGGACAAATTGATCTTTGTGATAAGATGTTGAATTATTCATGATGAAAGAGGGAAAAATGAAAAGATCCCAGAGGAAATATTTAGAGGTTTTGTAGAGTCCATGCTTGATTGGTTAAGAGCAGTTTTGCAAGTGCATGGAAGATTAACATCTTATTAGGCAGTAGGGTCTTCACTGTATATAGCTTTTAGATCTACATATTAAAAATTCTTGCTGGCAGAGACAATCTAGTAGTCAGTTCAATTTGAAAAACACTGATTACATGCACCAAGTAAAATAAAATGTATGCTAACTTTCCTTAAGCATGTACAAAATCTTGACAGTATCATTTTTCAGCTATGGAAAGCCTTAATAGTACATTTTTCTTTTCTTTACTGAGTGCAGGTTCCTTAATAACATGGAATTTTATGCTTGGGAGAAAATGCAGCCTTTTATCAGATTTCTCACAGGATTATATATGCATGCAGAGAGAAAAATAAGTTGTAGGACTGATATTAGACAAAGACATGAAGAAATGTGTTCTTGGATGCTATCAACTATCAGAAAGAATTCTTGTGGTTAAACTGAAAGAAAGCTTTTCAATATATCCATCATGGTTGTATATGTACTGAAAGCACAAAGTACAGAAGGAGAAATTGAAAAGTTCTATTCTATACTACACAACACCAAGGTTCAATACAAGAGATCACCATAAGAGAACGGAATGCCAAAGTAGGCAAGGACAGAGATGGTAAATATGGGATTTCTTTAATCCTATCCACTCTTTAAGGAAATGCTTCTTTATTAACTTGATCTCATTCTAGTAATATATCTCTGTGTATTCTTCCAGTAGCAAAAATCTATTACACCCATTGTTAGCCATGACAGAGTCTAGTCTTTTTCACTATATCCCCTTCTATATCATTTTCAATTTCCAAAATAGCTGTGTTCCCTCAAACTGAGACAAAATATGAGACAAACCAGCTGCTTTAATATATGTGAGTTGTTATTGTTCTTCTTCTTCAGGATATTGGTGATCAGGGTACTCCACAATTTCCTGTTCTTTGTAGCTCTTGATAATTTTTTTTTATTATCTCTCCTAAACCTTGTTCCGTTATCCATTTCTACAAGCTCACTAGGTAGGTTATGCTTTGTTTTCCTCTGTCTCTCTTACCTTCAAGCTGTATTGTGAGTATCATATTTTCCAAGCTGTTTTTCCTCATTATGTGCCCTAGAAACCTCAACTGTCTCTTCCTGATGTTAAGTATAAGTACTCTTTTTGTTTCCATTTTCTCTAAAACTTTGTTGTTACTCACACATTTGGTTCATGATATTCTCATCATCTTTCTGTATAAACACATTTCTGTTGTTTCAAGTTCCTTCTCCATTTATGAAGAGATTGTCCAGCATTCACTGAGTTACAGATCTTTAAAAAAAAGGAAATGTTAAGAGACAAATAAATCTCAAAGAAATATGAATTTGGGCAAATGTTCTCATTTTTCATTTAGGGTTTTATTATCTGGTGACTAAAAATGTTTGTGCAGTTTTTATGCTCTTTATTTTGTCACTTTTTAAAAAGATAAACCCTTCAAAAGACTGTAGTATGTAAGCAACATGAAATTCATTATTTGTTTATGATCATCAGAAAAAGAAAACTCACAGTAATAATGACCTTCTCTGCTGCGTGAATGTAAACTTGACACAAAAACAGTAGAAGCAAATTTGATGAAGGTGAAGATAGTAACTGTACTGTTCAAAGGCAGATCAGGATATTTTCAACAGGAAATGAATCGTTTGAAAATGCAACTTGTAAACATTGAAAGTTTGGCTGGTGGTATTTGGTGATCAACTTGAATTTAATCTACTTCAAACATGTCAGATTCTCATGCTGAACACAAACAATAAATTTATGTGTCTATACATGCACTATGTCAGGAAAAAATACACATTGAGGTAATGAGGATGCAACATATTTAGTGAATAACAAACAATGAGGAATCACACTAAGCTTGTCAATTTTTCTCACCAAACAAATGAAGCATTTTTTAATCAATTATTTAACTGCGATAAGAAATAGCTCCTGAACAAGAATTGAAAGCAATACATGTCTGTCTATCAACAGGTGAAAGCTTAAATATTTTTATATATTGCTTTTTGTTATTTTTCAGTAAAAAAAAAACAAATATATAATCTGTTTTGTCTACCTAAACACTAGCTTTTTACATTGAATCAGTTCAGCATAAATAATTTGGGAAAAGCATGAAGCCAACTCTCCCTATGCTCTGTGTCATTGTCAGGCACCTTGGTTCTGGTCATATCTTTGTCATGCCACAATGGTAAACAGAGAAAGCATATGAGTAAATACATGGGCAGGTAATTCACTCTCTGATAGTTACTGTCTGGCTACATAAGATATTATGTCACTTGGCAGTATTTGGGAGATGGCTGATATATTCATTTTCAGTTATAAAAGATAGTGTAGTGTCAGTATTAATCAAAAAATTAGGTCTGGTTCTCTGGCTCTATTAGAATAATAATATCCCTTTTGAGTTAATAGTTTTCTTAGAGGCAGGAAACCAACCTTCCTGGTGCATGGTCATGTTACTAGTGAGGTATCATGCTTGATACACTGTGAAACAAGAAAGAAAAAAAATGGTACTTTACAAAACTTATCATAATCAAACATATGCAACAAATGTAGATGAATGGTGAACAAGTTAGTCTTGCATCCCATTTGCAAGTGGATTGAGTTTAAACTTCATTGGGTGCTCCATTATTGTGTTCCTGTGCCAGACAAAGCTAAGTAAATATCTACTTTGAAGAAGACAAAGTGATTGTTATTAAACAAGTCTCAAAGGTTACTGCAGCAAGTTTAGTTCTAACTGGAAGTGCCACTATTTTGGCCTGTGTCAGACAAAATCAAATATTCCCCCAACTCTCCAAGCCTTAATTCTCAGAATGCAAGAATAAATAAGGAAATTAATGAATATTTAATACTATCAGGTTCCATAAACCACCATTTTGGAATTGTCTCTGTGAATACTGACAACTTCTGAGAGAGTTTTTATTTCAATTTTTATTTTGATAAAGTAAAAATTGAATCTGAATTTAAATGAAAAAAAAGAATGACATTCTTTTTATTTGAAGAAAGTGAAGCATTTTAAAATCTCTTCCAGCCCCAGAAATGTACCAAATGACATCTTTGTCTAATGGGTCGTGCCACCAACCATTCCTTACCAATTTGACTGGCCTTTTATTATCCAGAAAGTGATAATTTTAGAAATTAGATGTCATTTGTCCAACAGCCTGCTAGAAGAAGCCTTTTTTTTTTACTGATGTTTTTATTGATAGTGGCTCGTTTGATATATAAAAAAGAATGTATGTATGTGTCAGCTCTTTTTCTCTATGCATATATATCATTAAACAACAAGTAGTTAGAAAAATGGAGATATCTAGAAATGACAAAAATAATTAGGATATTGTATTTGGTGGCATATGCAGAGTCACCAATCTATTTTTGACAGACCATTCCAATTAATCACTCTGACTGACCACTTCATCACCAATTTCCTGAATTCCTTTAAATTGAAAAAATATAAAAATAATATATATATATATATATATATATATATATATATATATATATATAATTTGGAAATCCAAAAAAGAAGAGAACCCCTCCAGTTGACAGCATTAATAAAATCAGCTTGATACAGTTGAAAGTGCTGGGATATTGATTTTGTCACTTGATCTCCAGTGAAAGCTGCCAGAAACAATTGGTGCGAAAACACAGTGAAATAGAAATGATGATAATTAAATATTAAAAATATCAGGACTTCATCTGGGATTTGAAAAAAATGAATAAAACATGATTATAATAATTGGTGAACTTGAATAGAAACTATTTGTGCTTAATTGGTAGATTTGGGGGTTTGTGAGATTAGAAATTACTGGAAATTTGAAGAAACTTCTTGTTACTGACTGGTTATCACTCAATACCTGGTTGAAAAGGTATGAGAAATAAATTAACCATACTTTTGTTATAAATTTTGTCATTTTTCTAATAGGAGGAATATAGTTGAAAATCTTTGAGGATTAATATTTGCTTGCAACTGTGAATTCTGATTATGCTTCATGATTAGTATATATAAAGATGGATCAATGATGTGTAATTATTAGTTGAATTTTGATCTGGAATTTTCAATGCTCAATGTTCAGTCTATGTGACTAATATTTATCATGGAATTAAATTCAATGACAATGAAGGAGATTAGATTATATTGAAGAATAAATATTTATTGTGTAAAATAAATGCTTTTTTCATTAGTCTTACATAGGTGGTATATTAAATAGTGGCTGGGAATGAGAAATTGGAGGGACAAGTTCAAATTCCAGTCAGGTTCGTTACATTGATTTGCAGGTGAATACCCTTGGGAAAGGTATGAATCCATTTCCTCCCTAATCTATGGGTTAAATAATAGGATTTGTATCTATAAAAGTCATTGTTATTCTCAAAAAATAGTTAATGCAATACTCACTTGCAAAAAATAAACTGAATTATTCTTTCTTTATTATATTTCAGCTTTAAATATGCCAAAAGTTTCATGTGTTGTAAAGAATAAAAACAATCAATCAATTTTTAATGTAACTCTGGTTAATGATCACAATGTTAAAACTTGTTTTTGGCAACGGCTTTCAGCAGAGTTAAATCTGGCATTTTTATTTTCTTAGATTGTTTAGAAATTAATCAGATTAGAATATAAAGTTCATTCAACCCTTTGGCAAATTCTGACCTACTGAAATGTCTCACTGACTACGGGGTATCAATCAGTATGGAAATTCTTGCATAATTATGTCAACAGCAGATTGGGTTAAAACACACGTGGAGATAAAAAAAATTGTATATTTCTGGAAAATTTGCATAATTCATGAAGAAAATTGTACATTTAAGCTCACCAAAGCATTTTATAGAGAGGCAAAACTTTTTTTTAAGAGAAAGTTTACTGGTGAGAGAATCTTTGTTTTATAGTGATTACATAGGCTACCTATTTATTTTTATATAGTTGCATGTGCAGCAAATAATTAAAAGTAGATATAAAAATAATTGAACTTTTACTGGTTACTAAGAAATGGAAGTAGGTGGGTAAGGAAAACATCCAAAATATTTATCAGCAAAAAAACTCCTGTGGAGATGTAGTTTTATGAAATTTTATTTGCTGAGTGAACCAAAAAAATGAAAGAGATAAACTAATATTAAAAACAAATTAAGAAAACAGCAGAATTTTTCTTTATACATAATTGCTAGTTTGTGACAAGAACATTTAGTACCGCATTGTGCATGTGCGTGTGCGTGTGTGTGTTTAATATATATAAAAGTGGACACCAAGGTCAATACCAAGTGGTGATAGTTTGCTTTTTGCTTGAATGTAAACTTCAAGCCAATTTTGATAGCAGGGGTGAGGAAATGGCCTGAAGATTGTGTTCAATAATGAAACAGACTGTCACCACACAGTGTCTGCTTATATATTTACACACACACTCTATCCCTGATACTGAGCACTTTTACTCATAAATATAGCATATCTTATAACTATATTTTTATCATTCATATATAGATAGATAGATAGATAGATAGATAGATAGATAGATAGATAGATCTTTTACTACTATAAAAATTATATGGGTAAACATGTTGGAGTAGACATCCTTGATTTTTTAAACCATGATTAGGAGATTGACAATTTTGAGAAGAATGAAACCACATTTTAATTGCAGTTGTTCCCATGTCCACCCTGGGTGGTAGCACCTGTTAGGGTCCCAGTTATCAGCAAATAGATAAAAAATTGTATATTTCTGGAAACAAAAACAAAATTCTTTGAAAGTATAAAAATACATTTTTATAGTAAAAATACCAGCAATATATATTTATATGAAAAAAAACCAACAATATATATTTATATTAAAATGACCAACAATACATGATTAAAGCATAATAACAAACAATACATTATTAAAGCAAAATGACCAGCAATACAATTTTAAAATTACCAACAATACATTTTATAGCAAAAAGACCAACAATACATTTTATAGTAAAATGACTAACAATACATTTTATCTGTTGTTGACGGCATACAATTGCGTTAAAAATATATTAGTTGAAGTCATAAAATTGTGTTAAAAATATTTCATTTACATTTCAGCATTAAATCACCCATAAGGAGTTGACATACTGTTAAACAAACAAACATTTCTAAGCAAGCATTAATTCCATTGATAAAAAATGTCTACTGAAACACATGTACCCACTATATATAACACTAACAGTAATGAGAAATAATGTATTAAATACCAATTAAATGCTTAATATGTACATACATATATATATATATATATATATATATATATATATATATATATATATATATATATATTAATCATTTCACCCCAAGCAAGGCGATAATGCCACAAGGACACAGAGACTTACAACTGGGAATGAAAGACAATGTTATATATAAAGCTTTTCCATACTTCCCTTGATCATGCATATATACGTACATGTGTTTTTGTGCGCAAAAGAGGGTGCTGAAAAGTTTTCACCTTGACTAAGAAGGGACTAAGTAAAAAATTCTAATGTTTGGTCATTTGCTCAGATTTTGGGATGTGGGTTGGGCTAAGAACTTTTCAACATCCTACCATATATGGCCACAGACTGTCCTGTAGTTATTAACTGAAGTTTGAGCTGAAATTATCATTGTATAATGTTTAATCTATGTGATTAATATTTACCAGTAAATATTACCAGTAAATTAAGTGCACTGACAAAGAAGGCGGTTATGTTGAAAAATAATAATTTGTTAAGTAAAATAAATGCTATTTTTCATTATTATGGACAAATGTTCTTATATGTATGTGTGCATGCATGTCTCTATGTGTGTGTTTATGTGTGCACTTATCTGTGTATGTATGCATTTGTGAATTTATTGTTGTTTTATTAGAACGTATCATAGCAAAATATTATTATCCTGTTTTTTTTTTTTTGTTACCAGAATCTTGAAACTCTTCAAATAGTTTTCCTTCTTTTGAAACTTTTTTCTTTACAGAGAATTTCAAGGTACCACACAACTTCCCAAAAGTGACAAACTTACCCGACAGTTTAGTGACATTCCCAGAAATAAATCCTTCTTTTTTTTTTTCCTTTTTGTCTTGTCTTCTCTGGATATAGTTAGGTTTTATAAAAGTTGTAATAATATTAATTCAGAAATATTGTTTTTAAAGGGGTGTATTCTGGCGTCTTTTCTTTTTTTCTTAAATTCTGCTGAGTATGCCCCAGTTCTGAGAGTAATCCTAATGGTAGTGTCAGTTATAAAGGCACTGGTTTTGAAAGTGCTGCTTATAATGACATGTCAGGATGGTATGGGTGGTAATGGTATTTAATTATTTGGTCAGATTTGCAGGCACACAAGAGATTGTGTCATGCAGTACAATGTTGTCTGTCTTGTTGTTTTTGCAAAGAGTTGACTGATGATTTGTGATAAAAAGCAAGAAACAAGAATTTTATGGGAATTAATTCAAATTGTGCCAACAAAATTGAGGCATGCCAACATGATACTTGTAATGTCTACAAATATTTTGATGCATTTTATTCCATCTGTTTTGGCCACAATGTTCTTTAGCTGATCTATTCTTTGGCTTCAAGTTTGTGAGAATTCAAAAGTAAAAACATTTAAGAAAAATAATGTAAGTAAAGAAGGAAGATAAAGACAAAATTGTACATTTACCTTTGGTTCTAATGGACAGTGTTCAATCCCAGGTAAATGCCATGATTTTGACAATTGATTTTTAAGGTAGGGAAGCCAAACTATTTCATTTGGAAGACTGGAGCAGTACAATCTTTGTATCCCTTATTTGTCTCTAAGATTAAGCTCAAATAGGAAGAAAGTTTTGAAGCAACTAAGAAAGAAGTAAGAAAGAAGGAATGAAGGAAAATGAAGGAATGAAGAAAGATGAAGGAAGAAGAAAGATGAAAGATGAAGGAATGAAGAAAGAATGTTAAGTAAATCAAAAAGCAAAGACAACAGAAAAAAAATAAATTCAATTGAATAAAAACAATAAAGAAGAAGGAAGGAAAAAAAAGGAAAGAAAAGGTTAAGAAGTAAATAAGACAATGAAGGAAAATAATACAGAAAGAAAAGAAATAAGAAAAATGAATGGAGAAAAGCAAGAAAGAAGGGGAAAGAGAAAGTCATGAATAAGAATAAAGGAAAAAAAGCTAAAGAAAGATAGAAAAAGAATGAAGAAAAAATGAAGGAGACAAAAGAAAATGTTATGAAATAAATGAGAAAAAAAGGAAAGAAAAGAAAAATAATTACAAGGTAAATAAGAAATAGTTTAAATAGAAAGAAAAAAAAGAAAAATAAAGACGAAAATGAGAAAAAGAGGAAAAGAAAAATGAATGTCTAAAGCCAAAATAGGGGAAAAAGAAGAAAGAAAGTTATAAGTTGAAAAAGAAATAAGAAGGAAACAAAGAATGAAAGAAGAAAGCCAGAAAGAAGGAAAAAGATAAGAAACAAGTAAGAAGGAAACAAAGAAAAGTATGAAAGGAAGAAGAAAGGGGGGAAAAGTAGAAAGAGAAAAAAAAGAAAGAGCAAACATTATTAAGTATACAAGAAAAAGAAAAACGAAAGGAAGATTGGAAACAAAGCAAAATAAAAATAACCTTTTTTTTTTTACAGTAAAGGTCACCCTGTACAAAGCCCTCAGGCCACTTGAGATAGAGAATTACATTAAGGGGTATTTTAGACGATTAGAAGGTAAACCATAGATATGAACAGGCTAAGATTATAGTGATTGGGGAAACATCCTCTTGGGAGTCTGTTCCACAGGGCAGTGGTTCATGAGAAGAAGTTGTTTGAGTGGAAATTACTTCTCCCCAATGAAATATGGAGGGAATGTGGATTGTTTGCTACAATGTAAGTGGCATGGTGGGTCCTTGCTATGACAGTTAGAATATTTGTTGTATCATTGGAATAGATGCTCATAAATGATGTGTATATATTCTTAAGCAGATTATTTATCTAAAGCATAAAAAGGGTTGGTCTGAGAAGTGACACATGGGAGATGTCTGCATTAACCCTGGCCATTAATAACTACATTCAGGGCCCTACCTGTTAGGAAGGATTTTATAATCGAGACAAATTATAATTATAAAAAAATTCGAAATGATTTGAGGTAGATAAAACAAATCTTAAAATGGGATTTATTATATATATATATATATATATATATATATATATATATATATATATATATATACACACACACACACACACAGGGTTGTTAAAAAGCTCTTAGTCTGACCAATTGATTTAATATCAGAACTGTTTTTGAAGGGCATCTTGGTTGGGCTAAGAATTTTTCATCAATCCTCATGTATGTGCATGTGCCTTATATATATATATATATATATATATATATATATATATATACACACATACATATATATATACACACACACACACACACACACACATATATATATATATATATATATATACATATATATATATATACATATATATATATATAAATTCAAATATAAATAAAATTGTCTGCTAAATATGTTAACTGAAGACCTATTATTTTAAAAATAAATAAATAGTTTATCAAATGAAAATAAAATAATAAATAATAATTACATTAATCAATCAATAAATATATATAAATAAATAAGAAATAAAATTACATCACTTAGCATAGGCCATAGTTTACCTTTACTTACATAGTCACCTTTAAGAATATTTTAGACCATTCTTAAAATATAAAAATTTGAAAACATAACAATATTTTTCCTTCACTTCTGTTAATAAATAAATGTTACAAAATAAAATCCTTGCATTTACCTTGATAAAGTCCCTCAGAAGATGAAATGCATTGGTAAAAGGAAAATTTTCCTTTTGTTTATATTCATTCATATATATATATATATATATATATATATATATATATATATCTTATAAATATAATGGTTTCAATGAAAAAAGAAAAGAAAAAGAAAGAAAAGTAAGAAGAAAAGAAACAGAATGAAGGAAGGAAAGAAAGAAAAGAAAAAGAAAGAAAGAAAAGAAAAAGAAAGAAAGATATGAAAAAGAAAAAGAAACAATGAAACAAAGAAAAAGTTGAGTGATTAGGTGAAAAGAGAAAAAAGAGAGAGAAGAAATTTTGCTGAAAGTTTGGTGAATTGACAAGTGAGTGTAATGTGTGGGTCTTTAAATGTCTAGTTAAATGTAACACGTGGCCAAATTGTTGTTAGTAAACCTAGTGTTGAACACTCACTAGTGTGTCTGATAAGGAACAATTAGAAAAAAGGCAGGTGTGTGTTTATGGGCCAAGAATAACTTGAACACCAATGCCGACTTGGTATGAAATAAATAAAGTTAAGGTCAAGAGAGAGAGAGAGATAGGGGAAGAGAAGGGTGAGTGAGATATCAGTAATAGGTAATTGGACGTTGGGAAAAGAATGAAGAAAGAACAAGAAAGGAAGAAAAAAGGAAAAAAGAAAGGGTAAAAGCAAAGCAGGGAAGTGAAAGGAAGAATGAGAAGAAAGAAAGACAGAAAAAGAAGGAAAAAAGAAAAATATACAAAAATAAAAAGGAATAAAAAGGGACTGTTTGGGATGGAAAAAAAGATAAGATGAAAGAATGAGAAAGAAAAAATGGCAAAGAAATAAGAGAGAAAGAAAGAGAGGGAGATAACTGAAGGAATAAAAAGAAAGAAAAAAAGCAGGAAGGAAAATATAAGAAAGAAATATACAAGAAACATTATAGACTAACTGAATGATAGAGGAGAAGAAAAAATAGAAAGAAAGAAGGTACATAAAAGGCAAATAGTGACAGAAAGAAAGAAAGCATTAAAAATGAAAGAAAATAGAAGAAAATAGAAAGAAAAAACCGAATGATAGAAAAAAGATAGAAATAAGGGAAAAGAAATCAATAAAATAGATGAAAGAAGGAAATAAAATAGAAAGAAAAAAGAGAATGATCTAAAGAAGAAAACAGTAGAAAAGAAGAAATTAAAAAGAAGAAAGAAAAGAAGGAAAGGATTAGAAACAATGTTGAAAAAAAGAAGAGACACAATAAAAAGAAAGAAAAAGAATGATAAGAAAAAGAAGGAAACTAAAGAAACAAGAAAGAAAGAAAGAGAAAGAAATGAAAAAAGAAAGATGTATAAAATTGAAAAAGAAAGGGAAAAAGAAAGGGAAAAAGAAATTAATAATAAAGGAAAACCAAGGAGAAATAAATTCAAAAGAAAAAAAAATAACAACAAACAAAATGCAAAAAAAAAAAAAAAATTACTAAAATGAATATATTTTGAATGGCCCTGATTAGCCTCTTACCTGTCAGGTGTTTTAGTGATTCATCTCAGGGCAACTCACCACTCACCACTCTTCTGATCCCCACTTCTGCATTTAACATTTCTCTAATACTGACAGTAATTACAGAGCCCCTCCCCCAAGCCATCAATTTTTCAATTCTTCAGGTCACCAATTCAACCAGCTCATCATTGGTTCAACTCAAAAAAAGGAAATTGCTAAGAATCAATGAAAGTTTATGCCAAAGTCAAAAGAGACAATGGTTATCATCGCCATGGAGAAAATAACAAGCTAGTCTAACAGACCAATTACTACTGCATAGTGCATTTTATCCTCACTGGGGATGCAATGCATATAGTTTTGTGCCAAACTAAACTAAACCCAGCAAATATCTTAAGAGTGTCATTTGTTGGAAAATGGTTAGTGAGCCAATTTAGGACAGAGGAAGTCTATAGAAAGTGGTTCCTCTGACAAGGTATTAAAATTGTTCTCCTATCTAAGAATCTAATTACTTTACTAAAGTTCAAAGTAGAACTACATGACCCAAAATACAAGTCCAGAACATTATATAGATTACAATAAAATATAGTACTTCAACAAGAAAACTGGTACAAGGTTATATTTTATTTGAAGGGAATTTAAATAAAAATAAATGTAATTATACTACATGAATTATGGCAACACAATTATCAGAAAACAGACTCTTTTAAAGTGCATGACCTCTGACAGGAAACATGCTTTAATTGTCTTTTACATTTTTAATTGAAAAAAAAAATGATATGATAACCACAAGAAGATAATATCTTAACATATGACAGAATAAAATCATCTTATAGCATTTCAATACATATCTCCCTGACAAGACAAATATTTTTTAATAATTTTTAAAATTTTTCACTGAGTAATTATAAAAATAAAATATTATTACAAGATCTGCTTTAATAAATGATTGCACCAGATTTGCAAGGAAACAAATGCAAGCAGCATTCTGCAGTCTAAAAGTTTACCAGATGATTTAGTGCTTAATGCCAAATTTATGAATATTACATTACAAATTTTGTTTAGTGTTCAGTGGCATCATGGCACCAGTCTCTGACCAAGTAGTGTTCATGATATGTATTCTACTTGCCATACCCTAGATCTAGGGTACTAATCCCCAATCGGTATTTAACACTTGTGACTAATACAAAAGTAGAAATCTAAACCTTAGAACATATTTAGAATTTAAAGACACACTGATATGAAAAAAAGCATCATTAGAAAGCCTCCTTTCATTTTGCAGTTAGTCTTTGAATTTACTAGATCATGATTACTACAAGTTACCAGATTAAAGCATTTTTCAAATTGAACTCACTTGTTTACTATGCCATATCAAGCAGACTTAACTATAAACAAATGAATATATATATATATATATATATATATATATATATATATATATATATATATATATATATATATATATATTCTAACATGAGGTCTGAGTTTTTTCTCTATGATCAGTTTGGCAAGAATATGATTTCTTGATAATTCAGGCAAAATGATCATGCAGAACTTTTGTTAAGTGCTTGACTTGTGGGTAAACAGAAAAGTTGTATCAGTGGCTTTGTTAGTGCAAAGCTACACATCAAAGTGACTGAGGGTTTGAGTGGGCTGCCCTTGTTCAAACTGTTGATCATCAAGATGATTTGCTTTCTCCCAGAAACTGTAACTAAGGTCTGCTCAACATAGTTGCAGTATAAACCAAAGGTGGGTACAATAGACGTTGAACATAAACAAATGTGCTTGAGCAGGCATCTGCAAAAGGGATTGGCTAGCTGGTCTAATGGTCAGGCATATTCAGATATGATTGCCCAGCCATTACAGTAATACCTTAAGATACAAGTTTCATTTGTTCCAAGATTGAGCTCATAACTCAAAACACTTGTATCTCAAATCAATTTTTCACATTGAAATTAATAAGAATATTTCCAATCTGTTCCAAGCCCCTAAAAATCACAATTATTTTCCTAAAAGTCGCTCTCCTTTTTTTGCATTTATGGTTTTCTTACAAGCAAAAACATGTGAATAAACAAGAAATGTAGTTAACAAACAATAAAATAAAAAGAAAAAAAATTGTAAAGAAATAAACTGTACTATACCATGAATTTCAGACAAGTTATAGGCCAACTGGAAGAGGAGAGATAGAGTGGGACAACAGTGAGCCTAGCAACCATTAACCTAGCCTACCAATGGCTGGCCTAGTCTACAATACCAAAGATTAACTTTATCACTTAATTTACAAATTTTTTAAAACGTTCATATTTTATCCAGTACTGTAACTATTTTTTTTTAAATTTTATAATTTTTTTATTTATTGTTAATGTAGAATGCTCATACTGTCTTGCCAAATCCATTACTCATACGTCTTCCTCATGTTTTTTTTTTAAATTTCTTGTTTTACCTCAAACAAAATAATATGTTTCAGCTTTTCACCACTGCTCTTTACACTTGGTTTCTTCAAATCCATAGTGTCACTAAAAGAATTTTGCAAAATAACATAAAAAAAGACACAGCACAACACAACAGAGATCCTTACAGAGTAATGTGAACACGTGTACTATGAGTGGAAAAACTCTCGAAGTTTGGCACTAACTGCACACTCACTGCATGCTCATATATCAAGGCATTACTGTATGTATGTGTGTGTGTATATATATATATATATATATATATATATAAAATTTCAGTTATCACTAAAAAGATATCTGTTCAAAGACAATATGAGTAAAGACAAAAGAAAAACTTAGCTGACATGTTTGTTCCTCTGATGGACTTTATCAAAGCAAATGTAAGGATTTTATTTTGCCACAAGTATTCATAAACAGGATTATAGATGTTAGTTTTTAAGAATTTTTAAACTTCAAAACACTCATAAATATAATTCAGGTTAACTGAAAGTCAAGGTAAATTATGGAAGATTCTAAGTAATTTAATGTCTAATAAACAAAAGTGAGTAAATGTTTTATATTGTTGTTGAATTTTTATTTTATAATGTAATTATTATTTATATTATTTTAGTTTGAGATTAATTTATGTAGTAAATATTTTAAATAACAGAAATTTTAAAATTTAACTGATTTCTTTCAATTAAAAATATTATAGTCATGTATGTTGGCTTGGGAAAAAGTAATTCTTTTAGGAAAGGCAAGATTTGAAAAAATCTGTGCTGCAGATTCAATAGCTGCAATCTCAAGAATTTTCCATCTAAGTAAGTTATTTTCTCTTTTAATAATTGTGGCGTTATTTAGTTCAAAGTTGTGATTAAACTTATTTTTATGTGTGACTAAGGCATTTGATAAATTGTCATGTATAAGATCCTTTTTCTGTTCATAGATATGTTTTTATAAATTTCTATAATTTTCCCCAAAACTATTATGGATATGATCAGAACTAAAAATATTCATACCATAATAATTCTGATGCAGGTAGATATGAAATAAACTGTCAAAAATCTCCCTCACAATATACTGGGAAATCTTGCAGAAATTTAATAAAACGTATCTATGAATACAAAGAAAAAAAAAATTAATCTGAATGATCAATCTTTTTCTTCTCTCTTTGGAATGCATAAAATATATGTGGATTTAAGTTAGTCTGGCACAAGGGCATAATACTATACCATTAGAGAATCAGACATGCTAACCATTATTCAATTTATCAATATAAATATCTTCAGTCAGAACAAATGTTCAGTTACTATATGTATCTGCTTATTGATATTCATTATTGATTTTATTTCTAAGGCATGAAAGGCTTTAATTTCCAATGATTGCTAATTACACTTTCACTTTGCGGTCAGTTATGCAAGGACGCAAAATTACAGAATTACTCAATATGGCTTGTAAGAGAAAATTGCTATCATGATTTAAAACAAAAGAATATATATTTTCAGTCAGGACACCTGTTTAGTGGCTAAGATATTTGTGAAAATAGGGCCCTCTTTCACTGACTAGAAAAATCATCCCCACA
Organism: Acanthosepion pharaonis; assembly: GCA_903632075.3. Taxonomy (NCBI): domain Eukaryota; kingdom Metazoa; phylum Mollusca; class Cephalopoda; order Sepiida; family Sepiidae; genus Acanthosepion; species Acanthosepion pharaonis. The sequence continues at coordinate 2,208,689 of CAHIKZ030001413.1, read as the reverse complement.
TTGTGTTTCGATTCACATTTGCATCAGGGTGGACTAAAAGTGGAAAAGGCTTGTCGTATGTTCACAGCCAAAATAAAGGTGAAAATATTGTCACAGCAAGAAATGACAACATGAATCCTATTTTCTTTATGGTGGTTATTTGTTCAGATGCACTTAGCACGGTTGAGTGAGGGTGGTTAGGCAGGTGTCACTTGGGTCGACTTTGCTGCTACTTCTGTCTTCTCTCATGACAAACAAAAAGACCAGATCTTCCCTTCAATCAGTGAGAACTTCAACTCTCTCCTACCACTAATCTGTCCACCTCTACATCACAATGTGCAGCTACAACTTCCAACTGCTATTTATTTATTTCATTTTCCCTTTTACCTACTTGTGGACAAAGGGTGGTCATTTTGAAGATCTTAATTTTAAATATTTCATTTTCTATGCAGTAATGAAACCCAGCCCAGATAAAAATCATTTGGGGCCAACTTAATTTTGGGTTAAATAGCAGGATAGATTTGAAACCAATTTAAGCAGAGACCCATTGTGTCATAGTTGCTTATAATCATTAATACCCATCATCAGTGTTTAAATTGAGGTAAGTTAGAAACCTGAATGCTGATTTTCAAGGTAAACATTTGCAAGATTGGCACAACACAATATTCCTTTCTCCTATTCACCTCTGTTTGGTCTTGACACAGACTTTGCTTTGCAGACAATATTTGGTGCTTCAAAATGAGTCACCTATTCAAATACTGATCAAGTTTGATGTTGCTTAACTTTAATAATCAGATAATGAAACTATATCCTATATTCTTAGATGAAAGTTGGTCTGAACCAATTAAGCTATGAAATCCATTTATCCGATATCATTCAAGTTGGATCATATTGTGGATCTATGTCTGGTGTGAGTGTATGTGTGTGTGTGTGTGAATACATATTAATGTGTTTCATTGAAAATAACTGACAAGATGTTTCTGTTAAGTTTTTTTGTTTTTCTTGTGTGCAAACAAGAGATTTCTTTTTTGGACAATGTATGTAGAAATCGTCCCAATGATTGTTATTTCAAGTGGTTTGGCATTAAACTATTGGCTATTTTCAAGGATTTTGGATGTACTATTGCAAATGGTGTGTAGATCCTAATATATAGAAATGTTTTTCATTCTTGAACACAGCTAGTATTTAATAGTTGTGTTTGTAGTTGATGTTATTATGGGCTGATTTGGGCTGTTTATGATGAGGGCTTTATTGCGAACATGGCCATAATAAATTGGTGTAAAGACAGACCAAACCAAAGTAGATAATAAAAAACTTGAACCTTGCAGACTCTGTAAAATTATTAACATTAGTAGAGACAAAATTTCAGTTCCCTCTATTATAAATGGCCCTGAAGTTATTTTGTCCTCATTGGATAAGGCTAAGCTCTTTGCTATGAACTTTGCCACAAACTCTAGGTTAGATGACAAAGACCATCCCATACCTGACTTCCCCCACCTCACAGAACACAAGCTTCATGATATCTCTACATTGATTCAGGTTTCCAGACTTATCAAAGCCTTGAAAGCAACTGGTCTGAACAGACCTGTAGTTGTTCTCAAGAACCTTGACTCAGAACTGTTTAATGTTGATAAAAGTATTCAACTACTACTTTAAAAAGAAAATGTTCTCAAGTCCATGGAAAGTGTTTTGTGTGTGCCTCATGTTTAAGAATGCAGGTTTTACCTCATCCCCATCCCAATATCACTGCATCAGCCTCCTTTGTGTTATTAGTAAGCATTTTGAAGCTGTCATAAACAAAAAAAGTTGTTGAACACCTCAATAGAAACAAACTCCTGAGGGACAAGGAGTATGGTTTTAATTCTTCTAGGTCCACTGCTGATGTCTTAACTATTATCACACACAGAATCAGTGAAACTCTTGATAAATAATAACAACCTCTTGAGAGTGAATGCCCTTGATATCTCAAAGACTTTTGATAAGGTGTGACACAGGGGATTGTTACGCAAACTGACTAGCTATGGAATCACTGGGAGAGTCCTCTCAGTTATTAAGCCTATGAAGATATTTGTTAATGGCCAGTCTTCTGTGGCATATGAGATCAATGTTGGCATTTCCTATGACTGTTCTTGGTACTACACTCATTCTATTTTATATCAACAATCTGCCTAAGGACACTCAGATCTTTAGTAAATATATATATGCAGATGATACCACAGTGTATGAGTGCATCTCCAAATATCTATATGAAAGTACCTGTCAGCTGATCTCTCTTTTGAACTAACTCTTACAGATCAATGGCTGATGTTATTCAATACATCTAAAACTAAACTAGTAACATTTCACCACAACTGAGCAGAACTTAAACTTGCACCAATCCTGGTGAATGGTCATATATTCAAAGAGGCTCTTTGCCTTGAATGCCTACTGGGGCTAAGACTCACTCCTGATCTTAAATGGAATGTGTATATTTGTGTCATTGCAAAAGATGCTGGAAGAATGGTTGGTTCCTTGTATCACTCCAGAAAACACCTAACTCCTGCTGTCATTGATCTATCTTTACAAGAGTCAGGTCAGACCAAGAATGGAATGCTGCTGCCATATCTGAGCTGCTGCTGCCCAGTCCTCACTATCCAGCCTTGACAGAGTTCAAAAGCATTTACACAGCCTTGAGTGTGTGGAATTTTTCTCCATCCTGCGCCCCTTATCCCACAGATGAAATATTGCCAGCCTTTTACTACTATATCACAATTACTATGGCAGATGTTTGGATCAGTTACATTCCTTAGTACCACCAGTTTGGAACTTCACAGCTAAGATCCACTTAGCCATGTTCATAGTGGCAAATAATCCTTACTCCCTACAAGTTCCTTTGATAAGGAGCAAGTTCTACTTGGACAGTTTCTTCCCCAGAACTACTAATTTGTCAAACAAACTCCTGAGAGAATGCTCCGCTAACAACTACAATCATGGTCTCTTAAAGTCCAGTGCCAACCAATATCTATCTTATTCATCCTCCTAATACTCTCTTACTTCCCCCTTCTTTATAATCTCATTCAGTAACTATCTGCCTTGAGTGGCCCTTGGGTCTTTTATTGGGTGAACTATCAGTAAATAAAATAAAAAATGTCTATGTATTACCAATATGCACAGTATTTAGAATAGCATAATCAAACTCCATCAAAATGGCTAATAGATTTGCTGAAAATGCAATGAATGAACAATCATTTTGACAGTTCCTGTATGCACTAAGTCCAAAACAAAAAGAAATCTCTGGTAGTGTACACAAATGTACAATAAAAAATGTAAGAGAAGTAACTTGTTGGTCATTTTCCATTAAAGAAGGAATGTTACTCAAATACACAACTATGTGTGTGTGAGCATGTGTTTGTGTATGAGAAAGAGTGAGACAGAGAGATAGGTAGTATCAATAAGTTCATAGCCTGAAAAGCTGTTAGCTGAATACTGATCTGAAAACTTCACTGTCTAATGTTTAGTCTATGTGATTAATATTCACCATTGACAATGAAGGAGATTATGCTGAAAAATAAATATCTGTTTTATAAAATAAATATTTTTTCATCATTATGATACAGACATATTGACACACACACATGCACTTATATCATATCTTACAAAATTATTTATAATCTCCCACATTACAAGATTGCAGGTGAGGACAATTCCTGCACAAATGGCTGATAAAAATGAATTGAGAACTATTTCCTTTTATGACTGAATTTGGCTTTTCTTTCTTTGCACACCTTTGGTTCATGTCCTCATTTTGACACTTAGTTTAGACAGGAGCTGGACCAGAGAGAAAATGAGGAGGGACTATTCTGACAATTTTTCTTTTACTGAGGAATGAGGAAATCTATCTATCTATCTATCTATCTATATATATATATATATATATATATGTATATATATATATATATATATGTATATTTAGGCACGCATATTTCATTGGATAATATAAACATATTATATCTATTTTTATAATAATTCTTTCTAGTATTCTAATTAGCTTCTTGATGCTAAGTTGAAATTCATCAAGGAAGGCGCCATATTTTTTGTTAACCCAAGTACTTTTGATCTCCTCCCAGATCATCGTCAGGGATGAATTGCGAAGACAGATTTAATGTAACTGTGATCGTTGTGATGGTGATTTTTGTAAACACATGTGAATGCACTCTGTTATAATTATTTTAAAATTTTAAATTTCACTAATGTTTACAAATGTCACCACCACAACGATCACAATTACATTAAGTTTGGAGGAGATTAAAATTACGTGGGTTAACAAAAACTATGCTGCCTTCCTTGATGAATTTCAACTTAGCATGAAGGAGGTAATTAGCAAACTAGAAAGGATTATTATAAAAATAACTAAGTCTCATGACAATAGCTTGTGATGGTTATATGCTGCAAGTAGGTGGCAGCCATCATATATATATATATATATATATATATATATATATATATATCTGTGTATGTGTGTGTGACAATTTTATGACACATATATGGGCCATAGGGTCATTTGGTTATGGGACTCATTATGTAACAGCCAAGATCATGACTGACAAGCAGTGAAAATTAAAGCATTGGAAATAATGAAGCTTATTTAAATGCATATGTATTGCTAGATGAAAGAGTAAGTACATATTAATCCAATTCTGAGCTTCTATGTGAGACGTGAATTGGCCATCTAGATGAAGCTATGGATTGACATGTGAGGCATGAATTGACCTTCTCTTATGAGAGTTTTGTGATGCCAACAAATACTCGTTTTCACTTTCATAATGCTCATTGTAGTAGAGACTTTGTAATTGCAGATACAACTATAGTATGCCGTTGAACAATGTTGGTGTCAGATGACTTTGAATAACATTCACACTAATAGTACTTGCTTGATAATACTCACTCAAGCAGTAACCTGTATAGAGAAATAGTATAGTGAATAGCGGTCTGTATAGTAATAGAGTATAGATTAGAATGCAGATCCAAATAGTAATAGAGGATAGAATAGAAATAATGATCGTTAACTGTCAGCTACTTCCTATATATATGCATTTTCTCTATGGTCATGTGGTCTACTTAATTCAGTAATGGGATTGACTGTGTTTACTTTTTGGCAATCTATGTTCAAACTCAAGTGTTGACAGTGATATTTTATTCCTATATAACAGTGAGGCTATGGATTGACCTTCTATATGAAGCTATGGATTGTCCTATGTCAGGCTATGGATTGAACTTCTCCTATGATGGATTGAATTGACCTCCTATGAGAGGATTGACATTCCATGTGAGGCATGGATTGATGGATTTTTTTTGTTATATGATGCTATGGATTGACATTCCATGTGAGGCTATGGATTGATCTATATGAGTCATGGATTGACCTTTTGACCTTTTGTTATATGATGCTATGGATTGACATTCCATGTGAGGCTATGGATTGATCTATATGAGTCATGGATTGACCTTTTGTTATATGATGCTATGGATTGACATTCCATGTGAGGCTATGGATTGATCTATATGAGTCATGGATTGACATTATCCTATGTGAGGCTATGGATTGAACTTCTCCTATAAGAGGCATGGATTGACCTTTTGTTATATGATGCTATGGATTGACATTCCATGTGAGGCTATGGATTGATCTATATGAGTCATGGATTGACATTATCCTATGAGAGGCATGGATTGACCTTTTGTTATATGATGCTATGGATTGACATTCCATGTGAGGCTATGGATTGATCTATATGAGTCATGGATTGACATTATCCTATGTGAGGCTATGGATTGAACTTCCCTATAAGAGGCATGGATTGACCTTTTGTTATATGATGCTATGGATTGACATTCCATGTGATGCTATGGATTGATCTATATGAGTCATGGATTGACATTATCCCATATGGATTGAACTTCTCCTATGAGAGGCATGGATTGACCTTTTGTTATCCTATGGATTGACATTCCATGTGAGGCTATGGATTGATCTATATGAGTAATGGATTGACATTATCCCTATGTGAGGCTATGGATTGAACTTCTCCTATGAGAGGCATGGATTGACCTTTTGTTATATGATGCTATGGATTGACATTCCATGTGAGGCTATGGATTGATCTATATGAGTCATGGATTGACATTATCCTATGTGAGGCTATGATTGAACTTCTCCTATGTGAGGCATGGATTGACCTTTTTGTTATATGATGCTATGGATTGACATTCCATGAGGGGATTGATGGAGTTGGATTGACATTATCCTATGAGTCATGGATTGAACTTCTTATCCATGGATTGAGGCTTTGTTATTGAACTGGATTGACATTCTATGTGAGGCTATGGATTGATGAGAGTCATGGATTGACCTTTTTGTTATATGATGCTATGGATTGACATTCCATGTGAGGCTATGGATTGATCTATATGAGTCATGGATTGACCTTGATATTATTCCATGTGAGGCTATGGATTGAAACTTCTCCCATGAGAGGCATGGATTGACCTTTTGTTATATGATGCTATGGATTGACATTCCATGTGAGGCTATGGATTGATCTATATGGAGTAATGGATTGACATTATCCATGTGATGGATGAGGATTGACATTATGGATTGAACTTCTCCTATGAGAGGCATGGATTGACCTTTTGTTATATGATGCTATGGATTGACATTCCATGTGAGGCTATGGATTGATCTATATGAGTCATGGATTGACATTATCCTATGTGAGGCTATGGATTGAACTTCTCCTATGAGAGGCATGGATTGACCTTTTGTTATATGATGCTATGGATTGACATTCCATGTGAGGCTATGGATTGATCTATATGAGTCATGGATTGACATTATCCTATGTGAGGCTATGGATTGAACTTCTCCTATGAGAGGATGCATGGATTGACCTTCCATGTGATTATGGATTGATCTATATGAGTCATGGATTGACATTCCATGATTGAACTTCTCCTAGGTTATGGATTGATTGACATTCCATGTGAGGCTATGAGTCATGGATTGACATTATCCAATGAGAGGCATGGAGGCTATGGATTGAATTCCATGTGAGGCCTATATGAGTCATGGATTGAGGAGGCATGGATTGACCTTTGTGAGGCATGGATTGACCTTTTTGATATGATGCTATGGATTGACATTCCATGAGGCTATGGATTGATCTATATGAGTCATGGATTGACATTATCCTATGTGAGGCTATGGATTGAACTTCTCCTATGAGAGGCATGGATTGACCTTTTGTTATATGATGCTATGGATTGACATTCTATGTGAGGCTATGGATTGATCTATATGAGTCATGGATTGACATTATCCTATGTGAGGCTATGGATTGAACTTCTCCTATGAGAGGCATGGATTGACCTCTCTTGCATTCCAAACACATGTACAGTTTCATTTGATGTTTACTAAGGGTGCTTGTTTCATTCTAATCAACTGCTTTCCATCTAACAACAGGTTTTAATAAAAAAAATAATCTAGTATTAAGACATAAAAGTAAAGAGTGAGACTGCAAATCAAATTTTCTCCACATGACATCAGATAGTGAGACATATCTACCTGCAATGTAGGAATTTTTCTTTCATCAAATTCAGCTCACTATTTAATTGTCATATTTTTACCTACTTTAAGTTTGCAATTTAAATTTACCTGGACACACAGAGATATAAACATATAACAATTTAGCTAATTGGAAAAGTAAACCTATAAACCTTTAGCAATACTCTGAATATCACAGAGGATTAACAATAATTTGATAAAGTATTTATTAAGTTATCTTTTATTAGGACAAGGCAATAAGTGTAGAGCACTTGGTGAAGATCAAACAGTAGTAATTACTTATTTGGTTAGCTTGCTAACTATGACTGCATGGTGAAGGAACAAATGTATTTACTAAACTAAACTTACTCAGAAACAAGACTATAAGCATGGGGATCTTATGATTGAAATTACTACAATAACAATACAGTAATGCTGTGAGACATGAGTGTAGCAACATACAATTTTTTTTGAGATATGAACTGGAGTTTGGTTGATTTTGTGCCTTGAGATACTAGCTGAATTTTGACATATGTGTGAGTTTAAGTTAAGCATCTGCTAGTTAGCACAGCAAGTGCAAAGCTTCAAAAGTATTCCCACTCACAGCACATGTGTTCACATTACTCTGGAAAGATCTCTGTTGTGTTATGTTGTGTCTTTTTTGCCGTTAATTTGCAAAATTCCTTTAGTGACACCATCGGTCTGAAGACAGTAGGTGTAAAGAGCAGTGGTGAAAAGCTAAAACATGATTTTGTTTGAGGTAAAGTGGGAAATTATAAAAAAAACATGAGTAATGGATTTGGTAAGATAGTATGAGTGTTCTACATTGACGATAAATAAAAAATTATAAAATTTAAAAAAATTAGCTACAGTAATGGATAAAAAGTATATGTTTTAAAATATTTCAAAATTAAGTGATAAAGTTAATCTTTGGTATTGTAGACTAGGCTAGCCATTGGTAGGCTAGATGTTGTCCCTCTCTGTCTCAGTTGACCTCTGACTTGTCTGAACTTCATAGTTTAGTACAGTTTATTTCTTTACAATTTATTTCTTCTCTTTTATTTTATTGTTTGTTAACTACATTTCTTGTTTATTCACACGTTTTTAGCTTGTAAGAAGCCCACATATACAAAAATGGGGGTAGTTTTAGGAAAATAAGTGTGATTATTAGGGGCCTTGAACAGATCGGAAATATTCCCATTAATTTTAATAGGGAAAATTGATTTGAGATATGCATCTTTTGAGTTACAAGTTTGGTTTTGGAAGAAATTAAACTTGTATCTCAAGGCATTACTGTAGTTTGAAACTAACTTGCTACCCTCTGCTTCATAAAGTAGCACTATTTCATAAAAACTGTTCTCAGTGGGATTTGAACTTATAACACTCTGAATTTCACTGACAGTCACTACATATTCATAATGTCTTATCAGCCATAAAATATATAATAATGTACCAAATTTTAAAATAGCTGATCTACCAATTTATAGATTAGGGCTTAGAAAGTACAATTAAAGATTACAATATGTATGTGTGACGACAAACAAAATAAGGGTCAATAATAATAACATTATCAACAACAATAATAATAGATAAAAGTATAAAATAATACTGTGAATATTATAGTATTTTATCTATTGATCAAACATTCAAAACTACAGTGAAATTGTAACCTACATACACAAGAATGATGGAAAAAGAAACAAGAAGAATAACATTGCTTATCATTATTTAAATATAAAATGATGATTGAAATTGTGTCAAAATCTTCTGTCAGACACTTTATATATGAGACATTTGAAAATAAAATGAAAGCATAATGAACATACATAGGAATAAAGAAAGGAACAAACAGAAGCAAATATTAAGATCATTGTCCTTTAAATATAAAATATATGTTCTGAATATTATGGTATTCAGTAAACCATTTAGTAAATCAAAGTGCAATATTAAATTTTACATTTTTGGTGTATTTTTTATGGAAACATAGCAAAAGCAGCACATTGTAGTGCAATTTTTGTTAGCACAATACTTTTTAAAATTCTATAACTTGGAGAATAAAGTAATTTCCATTCCAGTTAGGTAACCATTTTCTGTGTAATATATAAGTAAGTATAAAGTGACCAAAAATATCATTTCTCTGAATCTTCTGAATAAGAAAATGAGAGAAATAAGCTGTGGTAAACTCTTGACCTAACTGCATTCTGCTCCATCAGCCAAAGTGGTATATTAGCAATAATACATTAAGAATGATAATAATGATTATTAAGTTTAAAGATAATTAACATTGCAAATAATTATAATATAAATTCTATAAATGAACTGAATGCAGGTCATTAAACGTATTTAAATGTGTAATAATGACAATTTATTTGTGTGAAATAAAGTACGGACATTCTGAGTCAATAGCAAAATGTCTTAACAGGAAAGATCACAATTTTTGGCCCAGTGTTACACTAAATGACTCTCAGGTGAATTAATTCTTCTTTCATTCGTGATTGGACTATAGTTAATTGTAGGGTGGAAAACCTGTTCAGAGTTTTTCCTAAAAGTACTAAGGTGTTTAACAAGCTCATGCACCAAAATTAACTATAAAAAACTGTGTATGTGTATAAGGGTTTGTACATGGGGGTACTTAAAAGTTAACAGCATGACCAAGCAAACCTTTATCCCCCCAAATCTGATGTCAGATTTGTGAATATGGGTGTGGTCAGGCCATACCACCTCATGATAAAAGCAATTTTGTTTTTATCTTTGAGACCATTAATTTCATTCACTAGAATGCATTGCTACATACTAAATATAAATGGTGTTCAGATTACTTTTTTTTTTTTAATCTTATGCCAAATATATTATTTATTATTATTTCCCATCTTATCTCTAAGTCCATTTGTCCAAAGCCAAGTTCTCCAGTTGAATGAGAGATTCTGCTTTTGTAATGTCGACTAGAATATTTATATTTGCAAGGTCAGCTTTAATTATTCATACCCTTGAAAATAGTAAATGACGCCTTTTCTTATTGCTTAATCTGAAGCATTGTTCTTAGATTTTTCTCACTGGTGTTTCTTTAAGCAGTCTTATTACATATTTATATATCAGATGTTTTACTTGCAAAAATGTAATCAGCCACCCATTCACGTATCCACCATAAAGAGAACAGGTTGATTTTGTCTTTTTTTTTTTTTAAACAGTAAGGTTCATCCTGTACAAGGTATGGGAGTCACTCAAGGTACAGGATTACATTAAGGGGTAGTTTATATGGATAAAAAGGGAAGATAACGGTAAACTCTAGATAAGTTAAGATTGTAGTGATCGGGGAAACATCCTCTTGGGAGTTGGTTCCACAGGGCAGTGGTTCATGAGAAGAAGCTGTTCAAGTGGAATTTACTTCTCACCAATTGATTGCGGAAGGAATGTGGGTGGTTTGCTACTATGTAAGTAGTATGGTGGTTCCTGGCCATGAAGGTTAGACCTGGTGGAACCAAAGAGTCTGAGATGTGAATTTGTTTACCAATGATGCTTGTTTCATAAGGAATTAATCCTGATGAGTATTTGGTGAAAAAGGCCCATCAAAGATATATTTCCACCTGATTTGTGGTTCCAAATATTCTTCAAACACTTGCTGACCTTATAGCACTCAATGAACTTATTTATGAACCCAGTATTTCCAACACACAAATAGACTCTGGGGGTGTGGGAGTGTTTAGAGTAGAAAATTCCTATTTTCAATAAACCAGACTGTGACCATTTTGAATAATATACAAGCTAAACTGATTTAGTTTGCATAATTTGGGAGTATAGATTAAAATCCATAAGATCTATATTACTTTGGGGTTTCTACTTAAGTTGTGGAGGGAATGTGGGTGGTTTGTTACAATGTAAGTGGCATGACAGGTCCTAGCCATGGACAGAGAGAGAGAGGGAGAGAAAGATGGGAAGCCGTGGAGATCTATGATCTCCATGCCTTGGTATGGAAAATGTATAGTTTATTGAGGTTCCTTCTTTCAATTTTAATAGCTTATTATGAAATAAAAATATCTGAATTTTGATTTTCTTTCATAAAAGTTTTTGCCAGGATTGTGCTGAAAAGTTCTTGGCTCAACCAAGAAGCTCCTCATACTAAATATCTGATGCTTAATCATTTTGTCAGAATTGTGTTGATCTTTTCAGCACCCCCACCCCACTGGCTAGGTTTTTATTGTGTAAGCAGTACACTCACTCAATATACATGTAAAAACTTGAAAACAACTAACGAAATTCAAATACATTTAGAAATATTTTTATTTAACCAGAACAACCATGGCCTTGAACCAGACTAATCTCGATAAGTAAATTATGTACATTTATTAATTTTCAATCATGCATTGAAACAAACACATGTTCACCTTGAGTAAATTTTATTATGAATTACTTATATAGCCTGAGTAAAGTTCAGAGTTATTCTCAGAGAGATGGGGGAAGAGAGAGAGAGAGAGAGAGAGAGAGAGAGAGAGAGAGAGAGAGAGAGAGAGGAGAGAGAGAGAGAAGGAGAGGGAGGGAGAGAGAAAATTTATCTAATTATGTAGTGTTGGTAAATGCCATTTGAATCTCAATAATTACTGGCATTGGTTTTTAGCAGAATAATGGCCAGTGGTACCAAAAGAGTTAACCACAAAAATACAACACTTTTGTCTTTGTTTTATTTTTATCATTTCAAGAAGGATATATTTTATATAAGACAATTTTGAATTTTTTATTTTCATTTTGACATGTTTTGCCAGAGGTCTGGTGTCTGGGGAAAAGAAATTTATTTCCCAAAAACAAAATCTATTTTAGTGAAAAATGATTGCTTTTTTTACTTTAAGTATAGAAATTAGATTTTAACTAATTACAACTCTTTAGTTTGACTATTCCACTTTGTTTCAGCATTAATTTAGTAAGAGAAGATATTGAAAAGAGGATGTTTCCCCAATCGCTACAATCTTAACCTGTCTAGAGTTTACCATTATCTTCCCTTCTTGTTTGTATATAAATCATAATATTATATTAATTTTTTTTATTAAAATTGCATTTCCATAAAATTGTGACCACAAATGTTTCGGTGACACCCAACTAGATTGAGTGGGTTATTTGATATTTTTTTTTTAACTCTCTCTTCATGTTCCTGTATTATTTTCTTAAAAATCTTGGGAGGTTTCACCAATGTATTTTCAGGGGCTGACATAAAAAATCCCAGGAGAATCTCATCCAAAAACACAAGAGACATTCTCTGTCCGTTTAAAACAATGAATTGTCAGTCTATGTTTTAATTTAAAACTTTAAAAAATATATTCGTGTGTATTTATGTACGTTTTTACAATAATTTCTATGTAATTTTTTGTAAATAAAGTAGGAATCATTGTACACACTGTCATTTGTGGGTGTGTGTTTTTAATTCTATGGAAATAATGTAAATTTGCTGGCCTAGACAGTAGTAACAAAAAGTTGTTACATCAGTTGTCAGTCACATCATTTTTTATGAAAAACAGAATCTATCTTACATATAAGTCTCCTGTTCACCCTTCCTTTGAATATTGCTGCCACATTTGGTCTAATGATCCTGCTATATATTTATTAGAACTTCTTGATAAAATCCAAAGAAGAATCTACAACGTTATTGGTCCTGATCTGGCATCTCAACTTCAGTCACTTTCCCACTGCCATAATGTAGCTTCCCTATGCCTTTTCTATAAATACTTTCATAATAATTGTTCTGATGAACTTTCCTCTTTGGTATCTAGATTTTATGAATTTAAGCACAGTACTAGATTAGTGAAATATCTCATCATTTTAAACTTGAAGCAGTTAGATGTAACCGTAAGTTCTATGTTAACAGTTTCTTCTATCGTATTTTTCACTTCCGACTTCTTAATTCCCAGTCAACTTTGGTCTTCAAAAATTTAAATGCAATATCAATCATAATCTTCTGTCTTTTTAATACTTGTTCTTTTACTCTTCTCTCTCCTTAATAGTGTTTTTCTTATAACACACAGAAACCCCTTGTGTCTTAGTGGATTTTATAGCCTTTCTTGTGGTGCAGGTGAAATGATTAACAAAAGAAATCAAAGTTCTGTGTGCTTGTTCTTTTCAGATGAGTCGTCAAATTTATGCAGTAACTATTGCTGCTATTCATATGGCGGTGTTTTAATGGTGGCAATGTACTTTTGTCATCAGTGATATTATCAGGTTTTTCAGCTTGTAAATTTAAGTGTGTTTTCATTACCCATGAGAAAAAGAAAGTTGATTTAGTATCCACATTGAAACAAAGCAATAGATACTGGCTTAGAGAAATTAATGGATTTTTTAATTCAACATTATTTCTCCTTATAAACATATTCAATATCCATGTATTTGCAATATCTAACACATGCACAAAGACATGCACACACACACATGCGCACACACACATGTGCACACATAATCCCAAAATTCCAGAGTTTAGTCAAATAAATCTTACTTGTGATACTGATAACATCCAGTTCCTGGCAATGAGTGTAATAGTCAAAAGTACTAAGAATATAACAGAAAAAATACATGAACCATGGACAATTTATTCATAACTAAAACTTCAACAAAATGATATTCAACAACTCATTTGGAATTTGGAAAGATATAATAAAAAATAACCGAGTTGGTGAAATTTAATAAAACTTGTTTGGATGAATTCTCGTTGCTTAAATACATCTTATGAGATAATTTTGTTGTTCAAATTCCCCAATTCTATTTTTATTGTTATCTCATATATATATATATATATATATATATATATATATATATATACAGAGAGAGAGAGAGAGAGAGAGAGACAGACAGACAGACAGACATAGAAAGAAAGGAAATATGTAGGACAAAGTGGAAAAAGTTTTCATGTGACGTGTTTCATCCCTTAGGATTTCATCAAACCAGGTTTGTTTACATTGATGTGACTACACATTCGCACGAATAAGAGATGCTGGGAATTTTAAATTTAGAAAAAAATTTATTTATTTATTTTTTAAATGTATTTTGGATCTAGCTTATTTTTATTTAGATTCTTTTTCTTTTTGCTTCCATTACTTTTGTTATTAAATATCCCACTTAATGATAATAGATCTGCCAAGAATGGGGAAATGTAGGAATCTGGACGCAAATTTACTGTGAAAGAATTAGCAATTAAAGCGCTTTCTAAACATTTCCGTCTTAGCTAATTATTTTCTCTTTTAATTAGAGTAGCATTTTATGTCGAAATTGTGGTCAGTCTTGTTACGGTGAGCAACTAATGTGTTTAATGTGTGTTTTTTTAAAATGTCTCTTTCATGTTCATATAATCTTTTATTGACCTTCTTGAGGTTTCTCCAATATTTTCTTTCTGGCAATCCTTACAGTGATTGAGTAAATTCCTCCTTCAAGTTTTGGCTTTTTGTTTTATTTAGTATTGATTAAGTCTTTTATTGTTTTAGATGTAGTTGTGAGTTTAGATAAATTCTTTTCAATTGCAGTTGTGTAATATATATATATATATATATATATATATATATATAGTGCGATGGATTAGTTGTAGCCTAAATTATACAAAAATGAAAATTACATAGACACATCATTTTAACAGATATATTTACCAAAATTACACAAAAATATCTTGAAATACTAAAGAGTAAATTTATTCAATAAAATTGCCATTGGCTTCAACCATGGCCTCCAGATAACTTCTGGGCTGTCTCTTTGTTTAAGTTAGTAAATGCTGTCATAATCCTTTTCTTTTCAGCTCATCTTTGGTGTTACAAAAAGTCTTGTTGGTCTCTCACTCAACAGCAATCGACACATTATAATCAAGGGGGTTGCAGTCTGGGCAGTTAGGTAACCTGTATGTGTGTGTGTGTGTGTGTGTGTGTGTGTGTGTGTGTGTGTGTGTGTGTGTGTGCATATATATATATATATATATATATATATATATATATATATATATATATATATATATACACACAAGTATAGAATTGGTGTATATGGAATAAATTCCAATAACCAAAAAATACTATTCTTAAAAGAGTGCTCAGTACAGAGTAGAGAATATATATATATATATATATATATATATATATATATATATATAATAAAAAAAGGCTTAAACACTAATATTCCATGGTCATAATTTATTCCATTGGAATCGTAAATACGATCCAAATCATCAGACCTACAAATTCAAAATGAAAACAGAAAAAACAACTCCGGAAATCAAAACAGAATTTAGAGAAAGTGTAAGTATGAGGAGGAGGACATGAAACCTTAACAGAGAGAATTTTTGGAGATGTGGGTGGGGTGGATTTAAAAGAGGAGAGAAAGAAAGTCGACGAATGTCTAATACATAAAGATACATTTCATTGGTGACATATACACACCACAGACAATTCGGATAGGAAGGAAAAAAAAAAAAAAAAAAAAGAAAGGGTGGGGGAGAGATGGGACGAAGGAAAATAAAATTGTGTTTACTTAAAGGGCCGCTTTGTAATTGGGAAAATTAGTATAGACTACACTATATAACAGAATCTGACTTCTTCAAATACGAGGTTGTCAAAAAAATGTAGAGAATCAAAGATGAATTGGTGGTAGAATCATTCAGGTTAATTCCTTTGGCTTCATGAGCCTCAGTAATTAAGGAAATGTCTATGAAAAACGATCTCATAAGGTGTTGGATGCGGATTCATGTCTCGTGTCAGACTATTTCTTTACTTTTGTTTTCGTACTGTTTGTTCCTAGCAGTCGAAGATGTCTGTCAAAACATGGTGTTTTGAAAACGAAGCAATATTAAAATGGAATGAAATAAAATAATAGTTAAAAATGTTCCATTAGAAAAAAACAAAACAAAACAAAAAACTAACAATCAGATTGATTTATGGAAGTTTAACTTAGTAGAGTATGGGTCATATAGCAACAGAAAGATTGTGCTGCGCCAATCCTCTAAAGTGAAGAGGATTTGCCTGTTTTCAAACTGACCACTGGCTACAGTGAAAAGGATGCAACTTAGATCACTGATAAATTTACTGAATTCTCTTATTTCAAGGACATGAGTAGCATCCTAGGAGGATGAAATCATTGCACTAGTGAATAACTTAAAAAAAAACTACTTGACGCCAGGGGTCTAAATGCCAAATATAGTTAATGCAATTGTTTTTTGACAAGTACTTATTTTATCTTATTTCTCTTGACTTTTATCACAATTTTTAGATCTTTATTCTCTAACGATTAAGTAAGCAGCATTGATTGGAAAATAATTAATGGACCTTTTTAGCAAGATTCGAACTCGTACTCCTTATCCATATCATTCCTTTTTACCGAATCGCATTTTTAGCTATGTACTTATATTGTTATACTTCTTCAAAAACCATCTTGTTTGTTTATATTTTTTACTCGTACTGTAGTATTTGACAAAGAAAGAGGTCTGGAAGCAGGAGAAAACATCCAGTAGACATCTTTACCATACGAGTTTGCATGAAGCAGAAGAGGGATGGCAAAGGAGCAAAAGTTACTTTATAGCAACAAAAAACAAGAAATTATGGAAAGGCATGATCAACTATTTTCAGATAAATACATGGCACAACAAAGAACAAAAAATAAGATTGCCCAGTCAGTGTTTTAAGTGTTCGAATTTCTTATGACGCATTATCGATTATTATTATTAAT
Source organism: Acanthosepion pharaonis (assembly GCA_903632075.3). Taxonomy (NCBI): domain Eukaryota; kingdom Metazoa; phylum Mollusca; class Cephalopoda; order Sepiida; family Sepiidae; genus Acanthosepion; species Acanthosepion pharaonis. The sequence goes on along the minus strand of CAHIKZ030001413.1, from coordinate 2,191,456 downwards.
TTTAATTTAATGAATTAAAAAGAAAAGGACAAAAAGAAGATGAAAGAAAAACGAGTTAAATTAATTTAAAAGTTAATAAAAAATGGTTTCATCTAAGAAAATCGAACACAATGACCTTGTGTTTTATATTTTCTGGTCTTACTCTTATACAGTGTAACCCGGATATAAGAGAGATTTTTTCTGTTCCCAAATTAGAGCCTGTGTTAATGTATATAAAATAGACCAAACCCGGATATAAGAGAAACCCGGATATAAGAGACTTCTTCTCCGGTCCCGACAACTCTCTTATATCCGGGTTACACTGTAGCTATAATATTGTCTGTTGACGTTGGTTTGTTTGTTTGTTTGTTTCTTTCTTTCTTTCTTTCTTTCTTTCTTTCTTTCACACTTCTCACATTCATTATTTTTTCTTAATTGCTTTCTTAAGTGTGAGTAAAATAGTTGAAAAGATTTATTAATGCTCCTAAAACATTTGAATCAATATGCAGATCAGCTATCTCAGGAAACAATTAAATTTATTTATTATCATTGTGTGGTTACTGGTTATGTAGGAAAATGCTTTGAGATATCTAATTTGCGGCATTGTGTAGATAAAAAAAACAAAAACTCCAGACAGATTGTTATTGCTCACGTATTCATGCATCTAAGGACAGGGAATGTGAGTTTTAAAAATCAAAACGTTCAAATCTTGTCTCTATTTTCCCACTAACATGTTGATTTGAATACTTGAACTTAAGGCAAAAACAATGAACGGTGTTTATAATAAATAAATAAATTATAAATAATCATCAGAAAATAAAATAAAAAAAAAACACCCAAAAATACGATAAAGACATTATTTACATTATTCGGACTATTGTCCTCATCTTTGTCGCCATATTTATTACAACGATTCGACCGTTGTACGCTCCGGCCTTCTTCAGGTGGTTGGAATGTCGAACTTAACCCTTTATCCTCAAGGACACATGGCACAGTGGATAAAGGCGTTGGTTAGATCCAGTGACAGGACCTAAAGAGTGTGAGTTCAATACCCGGTTAAGGCAGTGGAGAACTTTCAGAGGGAAATTAACAGGAGATAACTGATAACTGACATCCATTTAAAAAATGGCACGTGGAACTAGAATAGTCTACCCCAGTGAGCAAAATAAAGGGTTAAGTTCGACATTCCAACCACCTGAAGAAGGCCGGAGCGTACAACGGCTGAAACGTTGTAATAAATATGGCGACAAAGATGAGAACAATAGTCCGAATAATGTAAATAATACCTCATCTCATAAATATAGACAGATACATAAGATAAATACTCGTCAAACTCAAAAATTACAGGTAAAAATAAAATAGAAATATAAAAAAAAAAAACTTACGTAAAAAAAAACGTAAATTATTGACAGGGCTAAAAATCTAGCGACATTTTTGAAACATGCGACAAAAATATCAATAATTCAGGATTGAAGCGTGAAGCTAATAAATTAAAAATTCAATAAGTGTTTATGTTGTTTTTACATGAGAGACGTAACCAAAAAAAGAAAGATGAACGTTACATACATTTTTCTTGAAATCGTTTTGTAAAAAAAAGAATAGACATTGGCGTTACAGTCAGTTAGAATGATTAATTTATATTATTATTATTGATTGATTAATTGACAAAATTTAGTAAAACTATCTAGATATTACACACACACATACCAGAGAGAGAGAGAGAGAGAGAGAGAGAGAGAGAGAGAGAGAGAGAGGCTCACAGAGATACGTACATACACGCCAGTCCGCGCACACACATAGCAATAAATAAAATTAAATAAATGTTCGTTTATATTGCGTTTTCGTGAAGATTTTACGACCTAGTCTCCTCAAGAGTGGATGTAACCCCAGATAAACACTGAGCACAGATTAGTGAACATCTGATCTATTATTATTATTAATTATAAAAAAAAATCTCTTGTTTTAAAAACATTATCTTTATTCTTTCAGAAATACCCTAATCGACGTTATTTTCTTCGCAAAACACCAATCTTTGTTGTATAGATATACGAACAGACTGATAGAAAGATAGATAGGTACTTAAAGTTACAAAAAGACTGAGATAGAAAGATAGGAACAGATTGATAGATACGAGAAGAATGGGATAGATAGATGCGAACAGACTCAGAATATGATATATATATATATATATATATAGAGAGAGAGAGAGAGAGAGAAAAATAGATTTATATATATATATATATATATATATATATATATATATATATATATATATATATATATAGATTTATATATATATATATATATATATATATATATATATATATAGATTTATATATATATATAGATTTATAGATTTATATATATATATATATATATATATATATATATATAGATTTATATATATATAGAGAGAGATTTTTATATATATATATATAGATTTATATATAGATTTATATAATATATATATAGAGAGATTTATATAAATATATATATATATATATATATATGGATTTTCTGTAGTTTACAGTACTGCTACCAGCAAGCAGAAATATTTCTATAGATGATGGCCATTTTGGCCGAAACTAGTCGAGGAATCTAAATGAAATAATAATAAAAAAAACGAAAGAATATTAATCTACAAGTACAACCCAGTGTGTCTGAAGATTTTAATTTTTTAATATTTTTTTATTGTTCGAAATAGAGAGAGAGAGAGAGAGAGAGATGAACATAGAGAGAGAGAGAGAGAGAGAGAGATGAACATTTTTTGTGATGAGGAGGTTCAAATGAGCAGAGAACATTTCAGTACCCTCGCGTATGTTCTTTCTCTCAGCAAAGTATTTCCGTGAAATAATTCTTTCACGCAAACTAAACATTTCCTGAGATCAACATTATATCAAATTCAGAAGAAAAAACTTACCCATGTTCCACGTATGCCTCAGCACAACACATATCCAAAAACGTTCTTTTTGTTGTTTTTTGTTTTAACCCCCAAAAAATAAAAATCGGCCGTGGACCTTAACTCGATTTCCCCTACCTGTAAAGATCTTCTTTTCACTACGAGTAACTCTCTACCGAGTCTGCCAAGAGAAAGTCGGCAGATCGACAAGGTGTAGGTTTTGGGGTGGGGAGTAATAGTCCCCCCCCTCCCTATGTCACCACCTTTTCTACCTCCCATTTCCTTGGCCGAGAACGCACGCCAGGTGTTCATTTCTGTAGCTAATGCACTCGAAATTGTTTTTCTTTCTTTTTTGAAACCTCTTTCTCCTCAAATCAATAACAAATTACTAAGATCACAGCTGTCTTCAGATGCCTCACTGTTTGTGCAGGCCATTGGAAATCTACTCCTTGTGGTTTTCTGTCAATTTACAGACAGACGTTCTAAAACTGTAAGCTTAGTGCAGCACAGCGCCAAATGGAAAAGCTGTATGTGTACATAAATATACCAACATGCAATCCAAAAATCCACAAACATATCTCTCTTTTTCTCTCCATTTGGTTATCTCAGTCTGATAATTCCTATCTCTCTCTTTCTCTCTTTTAATTGAGACATTATTTTTAGTGGATACTCGTGTTTGAAATAGCCGCCCTCCCTTTTTTCAACAACGTGTACTACGTTTAACTGCCTGTGCATTCGGGATAACTTAATAAAGAAAATAATTTTTCTCGAGATCACAGGACGGTAGACGTAATACACACTATTTAAAAAAAAAGGGAACATCTAATTAAAACAGATATATCCATTAAAAATAATATTTGAAGTAATAAAAATGTCGGACTGAAAACAAATCCATTAATTCTTTAGAAATACGAGGAGTTATTGGAAAGTTCTCCATCCACCTTAAAAGGAGTTCCAGAATCTCCTCTTTGTACAGTTGCTGCTAAGATACTTGAGTTCCACTTATAGATATACCAGTAGTTTTAAGATGTTACATTTTTTTCAGTTTCAATAAGTGCCTTTTATTTATTTGTTTTGTCATATTATTTAACAGATATATTATCTGATCGCACGGTAGTGTATATGAGAAATTATTTTTGTTTGTAGTTTGTAATTACAATGTTTGATCAATTAGCATTTATATATTTGTCAGTTCTACATTAAATGACAATTGAAAGTATAATGTTTCGAGAATAGATCCGATAATGTATTTCGCCCATTTTGGGCTTCATCAGATCGAAGATGAAAAAGTGAATCGCGTGTGTATGTATTTGTGTATTTATTTAAAATAATGAGATCATATATTTTTCCCCAATGTTTCGGTGCTTGTGACTAGAAAAGAAAGAAAATGAGTGAATTATTTAAAAAGACGTTTAACATTTCATGTTCTTTGTTTTAAGTGTCCGAGTTTAAAGACAGAAATCCATCAGAATGGGTAGAATATAAATGAAAGATATATTTTTTTTTGTTTTTTTTTTTGTTGTTTTTTTTTTATCCAAGTCGACAATATGTTGAGAATTTGGTTAAATGATTTTGACAGAATAATACATTAAACGACAATTGGAAAAATGTTCATGAAAGTATAATGTTTCGAGATCCGATAATGCATTTCGCCCATTTTGGATTCATCAAATCGAAGACGAAAAAATGAATTCCAAAATGGAGAAAATGCATTATCGGATATTTTTTCGAAGCATACTTTCATGAACTTTTTTTTTTTCAAAATTGTAATTTAATGTATAATTCTGTCAGGATAATTTACCCAAATTCTTAAAATATTTATCAGTAAACAGTAAAGTTCCATTGTGTTATATAGGAATAAAGTGTCGCTGCTAACACTTGAGTTTGGACATCACCAGTGAGCAAACAGAGGCGATCCCATAATTAAATTAAGTAGACCACGTGACCATAGAGGAAACGCATATATGGCAGACAGCGTGTGTCTAATTGATCGTTGCTTCCAGTCTATCTTCTATTACTATTCGGATCACTATTTCTATATACTTTATTACTGTACGGTTCGCGATTCTCTTCTCTATACTATACTGATCACTATACGGATTAGAGCGAGTATTATCGAGCAAGTACTATTAGTGCGAGTGATATTCGAAGGCGTCTGACACCAATATTATTCAACAGCGTTACTATAAGTTGTACCAGCGATTATAAAGTCTCCACTACAACGAGCATTACGAAAGTGACAACGGGTATTCGTTGACATCACAAAACAATGTCTGTTTCGGGATGGTGATCAAAACATTTTTAGCATGTGGTGCATTTAATACTGACACATCTTCCATTGAATATACTGCCTAATTCAGTTATGTTGATCTTTATATTCCTTTGGTGTCAAGATTGAACAGTTAGACACTAAGTGTTCAATAGTTTCAACATGTTGTTCACATAATCTTCCTATTGGGTCTGTGCCATTCTTCATTATATTTGCCTTGTAATTCCACGTCAATAGGCTTTGGTCCTATGCAAATATTATTAACGCCTCTTTGTTTTTTGCTCTGCACTTTTCAGTCACTGATAGGTTTTGTGTTTATCTACCTCAGCATCATTATTTCTGATTACATATTGGCCATGTAAGGGCTTGTTGTCGCCAGGGGTTTTTAAATTGTTTAACCCTAGTATTTTAGCTTTCCTTTTTAATAATTTAAGCTGCATTTTTGTTTTTATTCATTTCCTTGGTAGTAATGTTGAGTTCCTTTAGGAATTTATTGTTCTCTTTATAAATAGATTTTTAAAAAAAATATTTCTTATGATAGTTAACTTTTTGTGGCATCCTGTCAGACGTCGTCCTTAAATATCATTAAATATTATTTTTTTGGCCAATTGTGATAGTTTTATATACTAAATCAAGTCGAATTAATATAAAAAACGCTCAACATCTGCCTTCGGATGATGCATGTTATGACAAATCAGTAATTTTCATAATTTGGAATCCATTTTCTTCATTTCAGCCAGAGTTCAATTGATTGTGTTGAAACTATAAGTTACAGCAGATATATAGCTAACGAATTTTTGATTATAATTCGATTGAGGACAATGAGCCCAGGACGTAAAATTCATCTTATTCTTATGGAGAATCCCGTCCTGATTTTCCTACGAAGAGCATTACAATGCTGTATTTTGCCGTTAAAACACACTTACTCGTTCAGAGTTTTCTTGAAATGCATATCTGTTCAGTTTCGTATCCGAAACGCAAACAAAGCAAATTTTAAAGAATTAATGGATTTTATTTTTTAATCCGACATATTTTTATTATTTCAAAAGTTATTTTTAATGGATACCCGTATTTGAGTAGACGCTCGTTTTTTTTTAAACAGTGTTTATGTCGTCTACCCGCCTGCGTGCTCGAGAAAACTTTATAAAGAAAATGTGTCCTCCGGCAGGATTTCGAACCGGTGCTCGAGTACGATTATGTGCAGATCTACATAATGTCGATAGAACCGAAGTGGCGTTGCCTGGGGAAAATAACTTCTAGTATCAAAAGCACAGAATAAAAAATATGTACTTTAACCTCTTTCTTCATATTCCAAATAATGAAGAAAGAAAGAAAAATAAAAGATTATTTATATTACGAATGAAAAATTAACTGTCACTGAAAAATATTCTAATGTCAAAAACAGATGATCTAATATCTTTGACAATGTATGGATGTTTAGTCTCAATGTATGGATGTTGAGTCTAGATCTTGTTGCAGAGGCGAAAATGGATAAACTAGAGGACAGGATCTTGTGGCTGCTGTTGTCGTTGTTACTATTGTGGAGGTTAATTCCTTCTCTGCCTTGGCAAACGTAAATCCAAGTGTCAAACAAAAGAGAACTTTGAGTAGGGATAAATAATTGTATAATTTATTTACATATATACAGAGATTGGTAACTTCTATCTGTTGCTGAGATCTTTTCAGCACCTCCTGGTGTGTGCAACCGGCCACTTATATACGTACACATATGTTCTTGTTCTTTTGCTCATCAATCGCCGCTGCTTTATCGTTATCATCGAACTTTACCATGGTAACCTATTACCAGATATCAAACCTCACTGGGTGCTTCACATTTGTGGCCTTGTTCTAGATTAAGCTGTGCCCAGTAAATACTTCTTACTGTGTTCAGAATGTGTAAGCCATTATTTGCTGCCCATTAAACATAGTGATTGAAAGATAATGTTATCTCTGTTACTTCATCTAGGACACATTCAGAAGAGAACGGAGTCTTTCAAATTAAAACAAAATAGATTATGTACAGACAAATACACACGATTTTCTGTTCTGTTTAAATATGATTCAGTGGTAAAAACATTGCTTCTTTCTTGTCTTTTAATTTACTTATTCTGTAATAAACAGGGACTGTTCTAAATCTAGATGTCCATACATTGTCTTAGCAATGAATAAGCAACAGCTCTTCAGTTATTGATTAAATAGGATTATTTCTCGTTTTTGACAGTGTTTCGATCGATACATCTTGTAGCCTTCCTCAGGAACCAGTTGCATTCTATAATATTTCACTAATATAGAGCGAAATCCTTTAATCTGCCTTTTTCCTACTACGTCTGGTTTTCTTACAGCAGGATTTTTCAGAATTATTTTATCTTGTTGCTCTGCCTGTCTGAAAGACCAGGGATTGAACTCATGACTTTCAAGGCACCAGATACGCTTTTAAAAACATACTTCTGGTGAGAATGCTTCATTTCAAAATAAATATTTACTAAGAGTAACTTAACATGTGTCACAAGGCCGAAAGAGTGGAGCACCATGGGGATCGAACTCACTAGTCAGACAAGTAACTTGCGAGACAAATATTACACCACGGCGAAGTACCCTCATTTCTCAATATCAAAACACAACTACTTCTACTACTAAGACTACAATTAGTTGTCAACAGTACAGTGTGGAATAAAATCGAAAATTATAGCAGAGAAAAACAATTGTGTAGTAACCCATTTTGCGTTGATTTTAGCCATCAAAAATTGCACCGCAAAATAAAATATTAGAATAATATGAGACAGCTTCTAGTAGATAATACAATGTTAATTAGTAAAACAAATTATAAAAAAGATAACACATTTTAGAAGTTATTCCTATTAAAGAAAAACAAGAATTAACAAAATCAATTTCGGAAGTCGCTTGCAAAATATATTTCAAATCGCAGAATTCCAGATTCTCGTGATATATTTTTTTGAATTAAAAAGTGTCACGTGACATCGAATATATACATTCAAACGTTATTTTAGTAGATACCAGTGTTTGAAATAGACGTCTCGTTTTTTGTTTTGTTTGTGTATCGGCCTGTGCTCCCGAGAAAACTTAAAGCAAATGTGCTCTCTGACAGAAGAGGATAACACCATTTGACACAGTGTGTTTCTGACTGTCCAGCCAAAGAGAGAACAACAGCGCAGCTAGGATCTATTTGCTCTTTAAAGGAAAGTACACTTTCTCATTCAGATATTTTTCTCGAAACGCATATCTGCTCAGTTTTGCATTCGAAACGTAAACAAAGCTATTTCTAATGGAGTTTATTTTTTAATCCAACATTTTTATTACTTCAAACGTCATTTTTAGTGGATACTGGTATTTGAAATAGATTATTATTATTTTTTAAACAGTGTGTATCACTGGAGAAAATGTAAGAAAGAAATTGTGCTCTCCGACAGGATTCGAACCTGCGTCCCCCTTTGTCGGAGAAACTTATTCCTTATGTCTTTCTTAAAAGAACCTTGCTGGACTGTGACACTCTCTGTGGTCAAGCGGTCTTTTTTTTTATCCCGTGACCCATTAGGGTCGTAGGGGTACCAGATGTACTGCACCCGCAGCAGAAGTGGTGTTTCTTGGGCAAGATAACCTGACGGAGCCCAACCCTCTCAAGGCCGGTTTTGAATTCAGAATTTTTCCTTCTCCTAGACAGGTTGCTACCCAAGGTATGAATCTTCTCCCCTCCCTACCTCCAGCTATGGGTAAATAGCTGGACAGACTGGGTTCTATAGCTTTGGGTGGCAACTGGTCTAGGAGAAGGAAAAACGGTTTAAAGCTCGGTATATTAAGCGATGGTTTCTCCTACTAAGTGGAGGTGCAGGTTCGAGTCCTGTCGGAGAGCACATTTCCTTAATTAGGTTTTCTCGTGTGCGCAGGACGATAGACATAATACACAATGTTTAAAATTAAAAAAAAACGGTGAGTCTAATTCAAACACAGATATCCACCAAAAAATAACGATTGAAGTGATAAAAATGTACAATATTGATCCATATTTTTTTTTTAATACAATCTAATCTTTCGGCTTACATAAGCCATTATCAAAGATGTCAATTACAACATATTAAGCAATATACGGACAAGACATTATACATTAAACAGTTGAAACCCAACCTAAACAAAATCAACTATGAAATCTCTACAAATATCCTTAAATGTCTGTAGTTGGTAACGGAAGCCATTGGTTTGTGCCAACGGTTTTCCATACTTCATACTTCTCCAATTCACTCTCGCGTGGTCATGTATGACGTCATGAGATGCGGTGCGATTTTTGCTTCTAGCGTCTTATATGCACGTGTTTATCGTTGCTTAGAGATCATCTATGTAAACATTCACAAACTGACATCACTGTCTTGTCCGTATATTGCTTAATATGTTGTAATTGACATCTTTGATAATGGCTTATGTAAGCCGAAAGCTTAGATTGTATTAAAAAAAATATGGATCAATATTGTGAATTTCTTTCTTTGTTGAATCATAATGTCATTAAACTTATTAGACGTTATGAAAATAGTTTACATAAAATAAATAGACAACACTTGTCTATATTATTTAATGAAACCTGTATGAATGAAAAGATGCTGCCTAAATACACACAATATATATATATATATATTCTTTTATATATATATATATATTCTTTTTTTTCTTATATATATATTTTTTTTCTTTACATTATATAAATAATAAATATATAATAATAAATATTTTAATATAATAATTTTTTAATAAATAAATATAATATATATATTATATGAGGGCGTACGTATGTGTGCGCGGATTTATAAGTGCATATATATTTGAAATTATAAGATTACACAATTTGTAAAATAAAAGTTGCATCAAATTTACATAAAAATAAACACTGTGTGTGTGCGTAGCTGTCTACATATAATGGAGATATAAATAAGCTGGTAACTCGTCATACTTGAGAGGGTAAATATATCATTCTTTAGTCTGGCTAACTCTAGGACAAGGCTACTGGTGGGGAACATCAGTAAGAAATCAACTACTACGGAATAGTAGTTTTGCGAAATTAGCCGGCTAACCATTACTCACCAACGAGTAGTAATATTAATACTTATTAATTAAAGTAGCCAACGAATAAAGAATATCAGAGAAATGTAAAAAAACATAAAAATAGGATCAATACGCACACACACGCACACACACATACACATATGTATGTATGTATGTTAAGTAATTCATCAAGTCTACAAGAAAAAGCACTGGACGGCCGTTTCGTCCTATATTTGAAACTAATCAGCAATGCGCATCCACTACCGAGAATTGAAACCCGGACCATTACGATGAGACAAACTGTATGACGTTTTTCTGCATTCTGTTGAAGTTTCTTCTAGACTCGATGAATTACTTGATTATGATTATCTCAAATCCTCCTAACTTCTATAGATTGATCCCTTTTCCAAGGGCGTTTATGCGAAAGTGAACGCAATAGTGTATTTGAACTCGGCTCGCTGGTTTCATTTTTGCTCCGAAAACCGTTACCCTACCTGCACACCCCAAAAGTTTGTATCTCCTGAATATAATAGACAAATACAAGACTTTGCAACAGGTCAGCATTCAAATACCAGCTCGTCTACATATATCTACGCCAAACGAATCCCCCTTTTCCCAATAAGGAAATAAATCAAAAAGACACACTGACAACTGAAAACTACATTCTAGCTTTTCAAAGTCGATACCCTTGAATTTTCAGTTTCTACCTTAAACTATGAGTAATGTATTTTTCTCTATATTAAATAAAGTCCAATTTTACGAACATTTCAAATAATAAGGCTATTTACTATGAAAAGATGTATTTACAAAAATCAACTTATTGTGATAATGTAAATAGATTTTTTAATTTTTGCTACAGTTGTTGGTAGTTTATTTATCTATTGTGTTAATAATGACTACTAACGCCGCTATGTACAAACTCTCATCGGCTACACACACTTGTAACGTAATTGAAGACTTTCTTGTAATCAGGACATTGATAATTTGAGTCTAACCAAATGCTCAATAATTTAGGCCTTGTGTCAAATTTGGTTAATACGGAGTTAATCACAGTGAAGAGTTTGAAAACAGGACAAGACAAAGAAAAAAGAAAAAGAAAAAGAAAAGAAAGTTTGAAAAGATTAAAAAAAACATTGGGAAAAGTAACCGTGATCTATTTGGTCAACGCCCAATCGTGTGTCCTGAGCTTTAAAGTAAAGCAGGTGTAAAGGCTTGAGACAAGTATTCTTTTATTTTCGTTTCAATTTACGTAGATTTTTATCAGCTTTATTTTACAAATGTTTATTTTTTATTTTAATATTGTTGTTGATTTCTTTTGATTAGCGATTCTCGTCTCATCATTTACCAAGTCTTTCATCGGAGAAAGTTATTGGAAGAATTTTTGTTGGCAGTAAAATTACACAATCTTTTTTGTATTTTACATAACGATGGATAAAAAAAGTTTTTTTTTTTAGCTCAAATTTGGGTGGTACATATGTATTTCCTAATTATCATTTGCATTTGAAGAACGTGATTGACTAAGATAGTTGGGGTAAAATATTTTTAAATATTTCAGGTTCGACTTGTGACATGGTCTGGTGTCTGTAATTGACTTGTCTCAGAATGCTATCGTAATTGGTGTTACTTTTTTTTTTTTTAATAACAAGAGTATTTCAAATAAGATTTTGTGGATTCTAGTTGAAATTATAATCTGCATGCCACGCTCATTTCCGTGTCCAAAATAGACATTTAAGTAGACTACCGCGGAACCAATTAGAATCGATTGCGGGAGCGTATAAAAAGGGGCAGCAATTCCCCACTTCCCTCTTTTTCTCTTTCCGGACATTGGTCACGAGGCTCAACCTCATTTTCATCGGTTCGTCCCTGTAGAAAATGTGTTAACGTCTCCCCAAATGCAGCCTTCACAATCAGGACATATTTCCTCGTCCTTTAAAAAAAGACTCATACAATTGTACATTTCAGGTACGGACATTTTGTAAAACAAACGACAATTGTACATTTCTTTCTTATTATTTGTTTGTTATAAATTGTTTTCTGTGTAACTCACACTAAATGACTCGGACTTCTTTATTGGTTGTATCCAATCTCACCTGGTTCGTCTTTCTCTCTCTTTCTCTCCAAATCTGCTTTTTACGACGACCAGGATGTGAACGGCAGACAGTAACATCTCCTGTTACTTTCAGACAGAATCATCATGTATTTTGTTTAAACGTAGTTTAGGGAATTACTATTAAAAGTTTTAGCTAAAAAAATGATTATACCGGCAACAATTTTATCTCTTTAACTCGTAAGGCGCACGTCTCAGAATAGGCATATTTAATTTCTATACATTAAAATATTCGCCAGTATAGACGGTTGCATTTATATATCATACTTATAAAACCCAGGTTGTGTGTGTGTGTGTGTGTCTGTTTCGTTTATATATTGGATCGGATTTCCTACATTTTTCAACCGATTTCAACAAAAATTCACAGGACTACGTAAAATTACCTTGCGGTGGTTCTGACAGCGCCAAAAATTGGAAAAACAATTGTTTTTGCACGAAATCAATTTGAAAATACGATTAAGAGGCATCACTGTCGAGAATGAAAGGGGGACAACTCATATAGAGTTATACTTATAAAACCCAGTTTGTTTGTGAATGTGTGTCTGTGTTCGTTTATATATGGGATCAGATTTCCTACATTTTTCAACCGATTTCAACAAAACTTCACTTTTTTTTTTTTGGCAGGTAGTGTTTCTTATTGTCCTGCACACTTTTTTCTTTATTTTTACATTCAGAATGCTTTAAAAATTCCATTTACAAGACAATTGTAAAAAATAAAATTCTATTCAATCGGTAGACTCATAACGATTGAAAACAATGCTTTTGTTTGAGTTTGGGTTTGACCAATTCGTAAAAAAAACAAAAAAAAAAACAAAACAAAAAACAAAAACAAAAACAAAACAAAACAAAAAAAAACTAATTAAGACATGCGTGTCCGTCAACCTTAAACAATAATCTTTGTCAATTTTATTTTTCAGTCTTTATGATGGTCGATACTTGATCTATCTCTTACTGTTATATCCCCGGGCAACGCCGGGCTCTACTGCTAGTTCAATATAAAAAGAATACTAACGGTAGCAAAACGCATGCAGATTAATATATACAATTTAAAAAAATTTACAAAGCTGCCTTCCAGCAATGAAAGTTGGACAATCTCCTCCCAGATGAAGAAGAGATTTGAAGCGACACAGATGTGGTTATACTGACGAATGTCATTTGAGCAATAATGAAGTTTTAAGACAAATAAGAGCTACAAGGATGCTTTCAATCAGAAAGAGACAGTTGAAATTTCTGGGACGCATAATGAAGAAAGAGAGACTGGAAAACTGAACACTCAAAGGACATATAGAAGGCGAGAAGAACAAACAGAGGGAAATAGCGAATGACCTACTTAATGTTTAGATGGCAGAACAGGGATAAAGAAGGTTGGAAAGAGGTCAGAATTACTTAGAATAACAAAAATTAGGAAGCTGGGGAGATCTATGATCATCTACGCCCTGAAAGAGCACAGTAAGTAAAAGAAGACTATTCGTTCATTCATGACAAATATAAGTAGGCACCCGTTTATCTTGCGAGATAAAGACAGTGGCCTGTTTGGTCAAAATTCTGTTCTTTGGTGATGAGACTGGAGTGACCTCTTCAATGCACAAGGATAGGCGATGGAGACTATATGGCCTCCTTTGCGGTCGTGCCGACGTGATCCAAAAGATATAAGGTATTGTATTTCGGGTCAGCTTCGATGCAGAAATTGCCGGAAAGTTGTTACTGTTGACAGCCAACCACTTTCCTGGCTCCACTCCAGGTTTTCTATCTGGATTTAATTCCTTAGCCTTTTCCGTGTTTGGGTATGACCGCAAAGCAGCGGAGGTTTAAAATCAGGGTTTCCTTCTTCCTGGACTGTCCTGGAGCTCCACCTACCCGAAAGATAGATATAAATTTGGACAAATAATGAAAATATCTTGGTAGATAATGAAACTAAACAATCTAATCCCATTATTAGCTGCAAAGGTAAAATAATTTGTGGGAAGAAAATAATTTGGCACTGGAGGTTTATATAGCTAACACACGAACATTTAGCGATAGGTGGCATGGCTTTAAATTCTAAAATTTTTGTGATTCTTTAATTTATTTCTATAAGGAAACTTTACTGTCTGTGTGGTTAAATCTTAGTGTAGTATGAGATATCCATACTATCTCACTGCTGTGCAAAATGTTACCTTCCTGTTTAAAGTAAAAGATATTAATTTTAATGTTTAAACCAGTTCTTATTCTCAAGAGTTTCTGATTTCCTTGTATGATCACCACACGTTTATCATATTCTTTTTCTGAAATGCTTTTATCAGACGGTATTATTGTTGTTGTTGCTGTCCATTCATTCATTTATTTAGCAAGTAACAAGTTCTCACAATGACGAAGAGAGCGACTCTATTCTTAGGTAGAGTGGACTCATTATTGTCATGTCAAATAGAAAAGAAGAGGTAAAGGCTTTCCTTTCTACGCGTCCAGGCTTTTCCATTATACGTGTTATATTGGTTATATGTGTTGAAAAGAAAGAATTTTGGTTTTAAATTAAGGGCAAAGGTCACTTCTTTCTTACAGTCCCAGTGCATGGTTACAAAACAATGCAGTCAAAAGACAGTTAATCTGGGACTTCACACAGCTGGAAAGTCCAGTGTTTGATGTCCAATATTGATGGAATCTATTATATGACATTCTATGTTTGTTTGCTAGAAATGTCTGCAGTCCTGGTACTTTCAGGGCTATTGGAAAGGTCTGTTTGGTAAGGAGACTCTACTGTGAATGCACGAACGGACACTTACGCATGAACATTGAAACAGATTTGACTGAATCTATGTAACCTTTACATTTACCATGATTTCAAATTCGGGGCTTTTTGGTAAAGCGTCTACCAGTTCACCATCGTCCATATTTGGATCACCCTTCCCCCATTTTTTGTCATTCAACAAAATTAAGAAAAAGGATTTTTGACCCTGGACGAGATTAAGGTAAACGGCGAATAATCTTAAAACGTGGAAGTGACGCTGAAATGGCTGTGTAACACTATTTGGGTTGCTGGTAATTAATAATAATAAAGGCTTGGAATATCAACAAAAACGAGATATTGATGAATAAACTACCATGGAAAGGGCTAAATGAATATCAAGAACGTTAGACTGATAACAATTGATTCCTAGAGAATCGAGGTTTATAAAATGAACCAGGTGACCGGCTGAGAGCAATGCTTGGTTTGTACGACGGGCCTAGTGTTGACATTATTCAACAGACGACGACGAGTGTGAAATCGATTAAATGCCAGTTACAAATAAAATCTTTTTGCAGAAATGTCAGGATTGAAAACAATAAACTGAACACCTGCCATATGTTGACCTTTGGCCGAACGAATTGTCACCATAATGTGAGTTGCAAAATTTTCCCTGGAAAGTATCTATTGGGTCAAAGGTGAGAAAGCCAATTGTTTGTGTCAATTCACTTATAAGATGATAGCATTTGGAACAATAATTTTTTTTAATTAGTCTTCGACTGAATGGTGGAGGTGACAAGCTTAGAAAAGCGATCAAGGAAGGGGGAGGAACTGCCTGCACCAACTAAAGGGCAGCAGGCACAGACGAGACATTGAGGAGGTTGAAGGAGATGCCCACGCCCACTAGAGAACACCGGTGGAAGATGGTAATAAGAGAAAGTAGAAGTAACCAGGTAGAGCGATGCCTTCACCTATCTCCCATGAGAGAAGGGGAATTCCCCAAAATTATGAAGTAATTTAATTTCTCAGAACCAAAAACAATGGAGATGTCAGGTAGACGAAATACCAATTTCTCCCACCCACTAAATCTCATCCCTACACTAGATTATTTTGGCAGACAACAATGGACTCTTGTTGGAAATCAGGGGATTCACCGAAATCCAAACTACATCTTGCCCCGTACCGGTTTCTAGTTCGAGTCCATAAATACGAATGCGCGAAGCGAATTCAGATAGTTGAGAAGAGACAGAAGAGAAGTGGCGGAGGTCACTGAGAGATTCCACGACTCTTGCTGATCACGAGAACCTCCGACATCAGCCTTGAGCCAAACTTAACAAATCAGTAAAACAAATTTCGTTAACTTCGCAAGCCAAAACTTACCAGCTTATGCAAATGTTGCGTCCGATTTAGGAACGGGTTGGGTTGAGAAACACCTTTATGCTAACGTCTAGACTCTAACAACAACTACTAACGAACCATTGTACGCAGTATTCGATATAGAAATAGTAAATACATTTTATATATATTTCGATTGCTGTTTTTTTTTTCTCCAATTTTACTGTACGACTTCGCTTCGTTGGACCAGCTCAACACGGAGATACTTGCAACGAAGCGATCTTGACCTCCTTATAATCAATCAATCACAACGTGGGGTAGGGCAGGTCAGGATCGAGGAGATCACTCTATCGATCAAACCAGTATTTACTCCGGGCTGACCACGACGAAGGTGTTGCAACTGTTCGAATTTCTAAGGGGGTTATTTTAAAGGTAGGCTATTTTTCGTTCTTAGTGGAATGGACATTATATGAAGTTGTAAATTTCATATCGCCTAAATAAAATTGCATTAGACTGATGTAAACATTTTTGATAAAATATTTTATTTACATAAATTCATACCTTACCATACGTCCATCAACGTAGTTTTTTTTCTGAATATCTAGGAACACACGCAACTTTTCAAATGAATTGTGTGTTCAGTCGTAAAAGTACGATTCAGGTTTTGATGCGATGTATTTTTTCGTTATTAATGGAACTGGTAACCAGACATGGCAAGTCGTAAAGAACGGAACGAGTAATAGTGATTGTTGGGACTTTGAAAATACACAAAAATAAATAAATAATACATTTTCAAATTCTCTCTACACCAACAATTTCATTAAGTCTAAAAATAAACAAATCAAAGCAGACTTGGTATCACCTCATACGGACATAGCAGTAATAATACAGCCTAACCTTCTCAAACCATGGGAATATGACAAAAAATATTTAATTTTAGCTCTCATTTAAAGCTTATCTCCGGCTTATATAAGAATGAACCAAAAGCCACACAGAGGACTCAGAACAAGTACACACAGGAGAGCACACAAGAGTACACACAGCAAGCATGTACTTCTGACGTCTCCACCTAAAATCTGAAATTTTATTCATGAATAAAATCGTACTGTGTCGCAATTTTTTCCTTTTTTCTTGAATTTTTTTCTTTATTTATTTTCGCGTTTCTGACTGGCCCCAAACGAATTTTCTTTTTATTGGTAGGTATTTATCTGATGCATTGGCTTGACAAGTTGTAAGACATGGTAGATTGATAATCGATCAGTATATTGTTAGTAATTGCTTTTCAGTTTCATAAGTTTCAGAGTGATAAAATATGAATAGAAAATGCCTTCAGGAAACATATGCACAATTTAACAGCTACGTTAATTATCTTAAAATAAAGAATAAATATTATTATAAACTAACTAGTAATTGGGATAATTATCTTCCAGAGTGAGAAGTCAAAAACAGTCAAATAGTGAAGAATTTGTGACTGGATTCTTGTACTTATGTCTTTCCTTTCTTTTCCTGAATCGAAATAAAGTCAGCCTCATTACCGATCAAAAGGCAAATATAAAGGAAAGGCGTGGACGAAGTTGTGAAAAACTCATTAACCATAACTCAGTTCTGGAATATAAGCACCAATAGAGATGTGTTTTAATAATTATAACAATAATTATAATGGAAGAATGGAAACAACCGAGACGACATCGTGACTGTAATTAATTGGAATACAAAGGAAATTACTGGACTACCGAGAAGACTTGCTGATATGAAGCATTAGCAAATGCAGATAAATAATACTAGTGCTTATATTATAAAAAGATACACCATTTATACATCCAAAGCTTACCTGTTAAAGATGCTTGGTAGGAATCCCAAAAGCAGGACGAATTAAAATGCCAGGCTTATCAGATCTAAAAAGTCACCTGAAATCATAATAATATTAACAGTAATAATATTAATAGCCTCACATATATAAGACGCAATATGCATCGATATAGAGGATGCGTCAGGTAAATGAGACCAAATTATATTATTCGGAAAGATATTCAAAAGAAAACAAAAATCAATTTAAGATGTGCAAGTGGTGTAGTGTTGGCGACTGGGAACGAGAAATCGGCGTGTTGGAATTCCAGCCGAATTTGTTACTGTCACTTTCATGCAAATTCCATTTTTTTTACTAATTTCTAACCAATGCAAGTCCTAAGGGCTACTAAAAGTAGAGGGTTACTGTGTGAATTTGTATTAGCGTAAGAAAGGACACGGTAATAGAAAAGTTAGACAGCTAATTCTAGACTTGAAGAGGTCAAAATTTAATTAGCGAATAAAATTTCAGAGATCAGGTGGAGACATTAAGAGTGTAGTAGAGTTCAAGTAGATTTTAGAAGGAACCGGAAACTCAATCTTAAACAGGAAGCAATTTCTGCTACTGTTCAATATACTGAGGAGGAATGTGAAAAGGATTTTAAGCAAACCTATTTACTCCTATTGGAAATAGTATGACTCCATCTATTATCTCCCCATATATAGGTTAAGCAGTAGAACAAACTGAGTTTTTTACCCGTTGTTGGCAACCAGTCTAGGAGAAAGACAACGTTGAATTCAAAACCATATGTAGCCCTGGCGTAGCACATACTATACAACCATCGATAAAATCCCAGAGTTCATAATGACTCTATAATCTCGCCTACAGCCGACAAACGACTGCCTACATGTATTATTATTATTACTATTATTATTATGATTATTATTTAAGGTAAAAAAATTATACATCTGTTCACCTTAGAAAAAGAAAAAATGGTTATTCGATAAAATCGTCTTCAGCCTTGATGACGAATTCGATGCCGTCGACGAAGTGATTGCATATTCGGATTGGGTTGTTCTTGTTCATGTTGGCTATAACGTCCAAAATGGTGGCCTTGAATGAGTTTTTCGTGTTGTGCGGACGATAGTTTGTCGCCCTATGGGCGGCTCCGTAGTTATAGTAGTTCAAGAAATTCAAATCAGGAGACTTAATAGGTTAGATGACAAGGGAATATGACCGTTGAAATTCTCGAGCAGGCATTGCTGAGTCATGTGGGCAATGTTGAAGAGAGTATAATTCTGCTGCCACAGGCACGGTTTTCTCTGGGCCACCAGCTTGATCACAGTCACCAGTACCTCGATTTAGGCGGTGACGGTTACATCATGGCCAGATATAGAGAGTTTTTTCGTTTCTTTTTAAAGTTTGAAGGATGAAGCAACCAACACGTCTTCAGAGTCACATCTAGATACTTCTGAACACTATTAATCGGAGCCAGTGGTTCCCAAACATTTTCCCTGTGCAGCATTTTCGGAATGAAAATTTGCTTGCGCTTCACCAAAGGGAAGTTCCGGTGAAAAGGCGCAAACAACCCTACGGCAAAGATACAGAGAGAGGGTTAAGGGAGATAACCGTAGATTCGAAGTCAAAATACTATCATTGATAACACTCTTCTCCAATTTGCGGCCCCTAGTTACTATATTCTTAATAATTGATATAATGCAAAAAAAATCACAATGATAAAATCGGTCAATAATTATTTATAACTATTTATACTGGTAATCTTACTTATTATAAAACGCAGATTGTGTGTGTGTGTATCGGATTTTCTACATTTTTCAACCGATTTCAACAAAACTTCACAGGACTACATAAAATTACCTTGTGGTGGTTCTAACAGCGCCAAAATTTTGGAAAAATATAATTGTTTTTGCACAAAATCAATTTGAAAACACGATTAAGAGACATCGTGAAAATGGAAGGGGACAACTCACATCGGGTTGTTTGTGTGTGTGGGTTCCTTTAAATATGGGAGCGGATTTCCTATATTTTTCAGCCGATAAAACAAAACTTCATTTTTTTTTTGGCAGGTAATGTTTCTTATTCTCCTGCACACTTTTTTCTTTATTTTTAACATTCAGAATGCTTTAAAAATTCCATTTACAAGACAATTATTTATAATAAAGTTCTATTCAATTGGGAGACTCATAACGATTGAAAACAATGTTTTTGTTTGAGTTTGGATTTGACCAATTCCTAAAAAATAAAAAAAATAAAAAACTAGTTAAGACATGCGTGTCCGTCAACCTTAAACAATAATCTAACGATCTCTACTGATTGTACGAATACAAACATCGGATAAATTCTTTATCTTTAGGGAAAGATAATGAAATCTAAACATACACAAGTCCTAACTAAAAATAAAAACCGGAACGGGAAACTACATTAAATACACATGGTGTCCATTTTTTTTACTGTATTCAATAAGTAAAAATCATAAATTGTAAAAGATTATTATTACAGAAAGGCTACTAAATGAATAAGATTTGTTAGATCATAATTAATAAACCCAAATAAAGTTAATATTTTTTTATTAGAAACAACGAGGAAAATATATTCAAATCAGAATTCTAATTAAGAATCACCACAAGCAAAATATGCAATTCTTTTTTACTGTATTCAATAAGTAAAAATCATAAATTGTAAAACTAAAAGATTACAGAAAGGCTACCTACATTTTCAACCGATTTCAAATAAAACTTCACTTTTTTTTTTTTTTTAGCATGTAGTGTTTCTTATTGTCTTGCACAATTTTTTCTTTATTTTACATTCAGAATGCTTTAAAAATTCCATTTACAAGACAATTGTTTATAAAATTATTCTATTCAATCGGGAGACTCATAACGATTGAAAACAATGTTTTTGTTTGAGTTTGGGTTTGACCAATTCGTAAAAAAAAAAAAAAAAAAAATAATTAAGACATGCGTGTCCGTCAACCTTAAACAATAATCTTTGTCAATTTTATTTTTCAGTCTTTATGGTGGTGGATACTTGATCTATCTCTTACTGTTATATCCCCGGGCAACGCCGGGCTCTACTGCTAGTTCATAATAATATTTTAAATTTTCAAATCATAATTAGTTTTGGCATATGATTTTTTTTTTAAAAACTGTTTCTAAATCTTTGATTGTCTTTAAATCATTCCGCCTCACTTACTATCCTCTTCCGTCGTACTTACGAGGCGCGCCGCATCGTTTGGGAACCACCGGTCTAATCGGACTGAATTAACCGAACTGAAGGTATGTTTAACTGGGCACCACTTGCAAGGCTATGCGTTGCTTTTATCAAAACCTGTCAACATATCGCACACAGTAATGACTCTGCCTGGTATATGCTTATCAGATTTTTTTTTTTTTTTTTTTTAAGCATTTCACCCCAAGCAAGGCGGGAAGCCACTAGGACGCAAGGAGTTACAGAAAGTTTAGAGCAAGATCAGATAGGAGTGATAAAATAAAGGATGAGGGTGGTGGATAGATCAAGGCAACTGGAGATGTCGATTGACATTACACTTGAATAGCTGGAGATTATAGCTCACAGGGAAACAGGAATAGGGAAGGAGTTCCACAGGCGAGAGGTGCGGAGACATGAAGCTATTAGAGTAGAAGAGACGGCTACATTTAGGAGTTTCGACAGTGAAGGGGTGAGAGCAGGATGTCAGCCTCGTAAGGCGGTGGAACTCATGACGTCTGGGAACCAGCGAATGCAGCTCCTCGAGCAATTTCTATGAAAGTATTTGTAGAACAGACAGAGGGGTGAAAACGGCGCGTCTGTGAGAAAGTGACTGTAGACGAGACGCCAGGACAGGGCCAACTACATTGCATATCCGCCTCTGGAGCCTATCAAGAACCCTTCGAGGCAAACAGAAGAGGCACCAGACCAGATTAGTTGCCATGAGGGATATATTGGTTTTCGTATATTTGTAACTTATCATCACTCAATAATAATAATAATAAAAAAACGAAGAACAGAAGTAACAGATTGATATTTATGTTTTGTACTATATAAAACTAAATGCAGAAAATCTTCTATGTGACGTGTTCCTTCAGGACGTTGGTAATTATGGCCCTCCTCAATTTCTTATCTTTTTTGGCTATTAATAAATGTTATCTTTTTGTTATCTCCCTTAAACCTTACTCCGCCATCCACTCAGCTCGCTACTTAGGTTATGCGTTGTTTTCCTCTGTCCCACATGTTTTCAATCTTGTGAGTATTACATTTTCCAGGCCCTCTTTCCTATGTTCCCTAGAAATTTCAACTGTTTCTTCCTGATGTTAAGCATGTGTCATTTTTGTCTACATTTTTTCTAAAACTTCGTCATTGCTCACATGTTCGGTCCATGGCATTCTCAGCATCATTCTGTAGAACCACATTTCTGTTGTCTCATGTAACTTCTTCATCTATTCGTCCCCTATGCATTGCCATATAGGAGGACGGATATTACATAAGAGTTCAAGGGATCGAAAAATGGAGAGGGAAGGTCTACTTTAAAAATCAGCATTCGATATCCTATTTATGATACCTGGATATGAACACAAACCATTGGTACAGAAAAATGCAACTACCTCAGCTAACGGCTATTTGTTCGGTCGAAACAAATTCATGGAGTACTCAATGCAGAATAAATGCCCTGGAAGAAGTTTGTATGAAAAGTAATGATGTAATATAATTCTGATCAACAATCTCAGTTGATTTCAACATTTATTCATTCATCTGCTTATCGATTTATCTACCTGCTTATTGATTTAGCTATGTGTTGTAGATAATATAGATTTAATCAAAAGCATTGAAAAGAAAGAAGTGTTTAAAAATGACATCCATTGAAATTATAATGAAAGGTTACTATTCAACTACCATCCCACATTTTGTCTGCAATCGTCGCATTTGAATGACTGTTACCCAGAAACGACTCTCGTCAGTGGCCTTTCTATTTTTTGCCTATCTATTGTTATTATTTTGTGACTAATACTTTTGCCACTAATACCTTCCAGCACACATACATACTTATACATACATTCCTTAGGCGATCGGCTGAGGTTCAAAATCGGTCAGATCTACACCGGCAGATTATGATTAATATAATATGCTCTGCCATTGAGGCATCGAACTTTTTCTTTTTCAGGGTGTAATTTTCTGTTGTTAATAATACACATAATAACAATACACACAATAATATATATACACACACACACACACACACACACACACACACACACACACATATATATATATATATATATATATATATATAGTTGCGTTGATGTGAGTTTAGACCATAACCGTTTCAAAAGCCCTTTGCGATCGTCAGACAAAATGAATCAGTTTTTTCTGACGATCGCAAAGGGCTTGAAACACAGGGTGACAAATTCACATCAACGCAACTAAATATGTTAGCTCTATCGCTGACATCGCTTTCCAGTAAGTACCGTGTATATATAATATAAATAAAATATATAAAAATTGCATATATATATATATATATATATATATATATATATATATATATATATATATATATATATATGTAAATTGTCGTCTTGGGGCATATGACTTATGACTGTTCGATTTTAGGGCCTGACTGTGAATTGGTATGTCTAGCCATCTGGCCACGATTGCTCTCCGACTGCTCTTCAATTTTTACCCTAGCTCCCGGCAACGCTACCGTTCTCTCGCTCGTCTCGTTTAAATATTGCACACACTGAATAATTAACCGCAGAGTCCGTTTGTGTCTTTGAAATGTTTCTTTAAAAAACACAAGATGTCTACCAAGAATAAATTGTCTTTGTCTACTCCTCAACCTGCCAAGTGGAAAGAAAGATCATTGACACAAAAATAATGGTGATTAAACAGTACGAAGGAGGAAAGAAAACTGTTGTGATCGCATCTGATAACATCGACATTCCACAACCAAGCACCAGCGTCTAATATAAGATGTCTTGTATTTGTATTTTTTTTTTTGTGTTTTGCAACTAAAATGCTCTGTTTTTTGCCCCGGTATTTTTTTTTATTGTATGTTCAGCAAATATTAAACCACCTCTTACTGTAGTATGCAGTGTTTGACTTAAACCTAACGGACGTAAAAATAAGAAACAAAACAGTGTAGAAAAATTATACAGAAGGTAAAAATGTAAAAAAAAAAACCCATAAAATTATAAAAAAATACAATAATGCCTAAAAAGAAAAATAAATTAATTACAGGCCGATTTACAACATGTCGGTCGTAAACAATTGTAGTCGTAAGTCGACGACGACCTGTATATATACTGTTTATACAATATTTCAACATTACAATTAATCTCAATATTTTCTTGTGGTTTACATTTCCGAAGCAATAAAATAAAAGAATTGAAGCAATTGATAATGAGGGATGAAAATCAGAATAAAAAATAAATATGACATTTTGTTATTCATTGTCCTGCTGGAAGTGATCACATCAGAAATGACTACCATAAGGACGATGAATGGCGTCAGAAGAGGAACCATAGTCACAACAGCTTGTGGAAGCTTAATGAAGAATAAGGTAAATAAAATAAAATATTATTTCTCTAATGTCATCTCATTAAGAATGATGGACTGAAAAGTTTCGGAATATATATATATATATATATATATATATATATATATATATTAAGAACTCTCTTGTCGATTTGGCGTATGAAGGCAAAGCAGTCTTTTCACTCCTATTTTTACGTTTATGTCTTAAATGGCACTTCAGTTCAGCTGCTGATTCACATATCAAGCAGCATTTAAAGTAGATGAGAGGATTTTGATTGGAGCAGTTTGGAAGGTTTGATCGAAACTTGGTGTTAGATCTTAGATAACGAAGATGGACCAGACGGATTTTTTAAAGTTCTTTATAACTTCATGGCAGACTGATATTTATTTTTCCACGGTCAGTAGCCAGGGCTTCAAAAGTAGTAAGATATACATCGACAGAAAAGATTGTACTTTAGTTTGTCTTTATATCTGAGCAGGGGTTTGCTTACATTACGTACACCATCCTGAAGCTGACCTTAGGTATACGGTCCTCAGTCATCCGTATGGCATCTGATTTAGGATTGAAATGAATCAATCCTACCGATGTTACACATTGTCAACTGCTCAGCATTGGAGACCCTGTCAGAAAGTGCATAAGCACAGATGGAGCGAAGACAGTGTTTGTAATTCATATCAAGTTTTTCAGTGTGACTGTGATAAAGTGTCGAAGACTTCGAACCGTATATGTTGCATCATCCTCATATCCAATAGTAAAAATAAAAAATTGCATAAATGATGCTGCATAACTATAATAATAATAATAATAATAGATCAAGGATAATGCAATTTACTAATACCAAACAAAATATTATTATTTCAATAATAATAATAATAATAAAGGATGGAAATAACCCGAAATGCAGGATCTACGTAAAATATGATGAAACTGTCGATCGTATTATCTCAGGATATCCGGAATTAGCAAAAAATGAATATACCCACAGACATAACAAGGTAGCGACATAAAGCACAAAATCGAAACCAGTGAGAGATGTCATCAGCACCAACCAGACACAGTTATCCAAAATAACGATGCAACTATCCTCTGGGACATGTCAATTCAAACTGACAGGGAAATAAAAGCCAACAGACTTTATCATAAAAGACAAGAAATTCAGGAAGTGTATGTGATATGGGATCTTACCCATAATAATGATAATGGACTATTCCATACTTAATAAATACTGCGCCTCAGGAGTAGGCAAGGAGTGAGTAGTTCAAGTCGAGTCAGAGGCAGTCCGAAACAGAGTCGCGTTCAGACAATTACTGCAAGACATTGGAATAAGTGATACTGGTCGAGACTACATTGTTCTCTCTACTAAACCTGATTGTTTATACTAACACTTCTACTTCTCTGTATATATTCCTGTGTTATTCCATACCTGTGTTCGAGTTCTTTATTGGTTCTACCTTGGACTATCACCGTGGTACAAGGAACCGGACCATAACAGTATGCTTATTGACATAGCAGTAGCACCTGAGAGAAACACCTCCATGAAGATTATCGAGAAATTGTCCAAATACAAGGATCTGAAGATCGAGATTAACAGGATGTGGGGAATGAAGACAGACTGTACCAATAGTTATCGGAGCTCTGTGACTCACGATAAAAGAAATGGATAATTTTACTAAGTGTCCAAGGTAACATCAGCATACAAGTTGCCCAGAAGATCGCCCGACTAGGAACTTCCCATATACTAAGAAAAGCGCTATCAATTAAATGACATTTCTCCTATAGGGCCCAAGGATCATACTTTGAACCCGGCTCTACCGGATACAGAGCAGGAAACATAACATACACAAATAATAATAATAATAATAATAATAATAATAATAATAAATGTATGTGTTAGTCCAAAATGCAGATTTGAGATAAATATCCAGAAACAATTGACCATCTTGTGTCAGGTTGCGCGGTATTGGGACCCCCTGAATATAAAACACAATACGACAGAGTGGGCCAATATCTGCACTGGAAAATCGGCAACACTTACGGAAAGGAAACTGCAATAAATTGGTATGAACACCACCCTGACCCGGTCGCGGAGATTGAACCTGTAATAAATTTATGGAACTTTACAATACACAGAGACAGAACAATCAAAGCTAATCGACCTGACATTGTGATTAGAGACCCGCAAAGACAAAATGCGCCTCCGTATTGACATAGAAGTCCCTGCAGATTGTAATGTATCTTTGAATATCTTCAAAAAACCTATCAAAATACAAAAACCTTGGAATCGAAATCTCAAAAATGTGGCCCATGAGTACATTGACAATTTCAGTTGTAGTTGGGGCCCTCGGATTGATTGGAAAATATTCCAATGGACTCATTGAAGGGGATCCCTGGAAGCCCATGCCTTAAAGAAATACAAAACATTGTACTCACAAGTACAGATCACACCTTACTTTATCAATGTGAAATATGTGCGACTTTTTTTTTCAAAACTGCTCAATGGAAAATGTCATGATGCTATTTCTGACCTTAGGTCTCTGGTCGGGACCCAGAAAGAAATGAGTATACACAAGAAACCAAAGGAAATATAATAATAATAATAATAATAATAATAATAATAATAATAATAATAGAAGAAGGATACTAAGAAAGTTTCTGGGATGCTGAGGATGTTTGTTGGTTATAGCAACAAAGTATTTTGATGAAAACACAATGACTTGTTCATCGACAAAAGCAACAAATTGAACTCATTCTTGGATTAATCATTAAAATACTACTGACCTTCATTCTCACTCTTGTCTCAGATAATTTTCAATTCAGACATCGTGGAAGCCAGAGTCAAGCCAGAACAAAGCGATATTACATAATCCTTGTTTGTTGCTTGATTCAGAAAGAAATTCCTTCTCTGAGCGAATGACTTTTGCTTGGGGTTACAAAGCGTCACTGGGAAAAGTGTTGGACGCAGAGAGAGAGAGAGAGAGAGAGAGAGAGAGAGAGAGAGAGAGAGAGAGAGAGAGAGAGAAAGAAAGAGAGAAAGTGCGCGGGTGGAAGATTTACAAAGAAAAGAAACGAAAAGCAAAAATACAAAGCAAACAAGAAAATAATCCGGGAATCATGTCGAGAAATAAAGTTGTCAAATTTGCATAACAGAAAATCAACGCCTAAGAAAAAGGTAAAAAAGGAAGTGATAAAATGATATGTGACAGTGCTACACAATGTGGTGGGCCGCGGACTGGTGCCTGTACAGGAACCATTGGCTAACAGTACTCGGCTAGTGTCCAGCCCATGTTAAGGAATCATTTGAAGTTTATTTTTTTATTACTTTTTATGTTTTGATATTAAAATAAATGGTCAACTTTTATTATATTCATTATATATATCGCTTCCGGTATAAATTAATATTACCGCGAAATATTACAGATACGTGACACATTGAGAAAAAAATGCCGGTCCGCCATAACAGACAGTTTGAGAAGCACTGATATAGTATATATAAAGACAGATAAACATTTACGACGCTTCGCTTAAGCCGGTATAAGTTTAATGAAGGAAGTTTGTATTGTGCTAAACCATTAAATTGGGAGGGCCTACATATTTTGATAATAAATCTAGCCCCTTCAAACAAAATATAAATAAAAGATTTCATGTTGTAATAACAATATATATATATATATATATATATATATATATATATATATATATATATATATATATATATAGTGATAGTGAAGTAACTCCTTATTTTTATGTATGATGGACTCTCCCGTCTAACTATAATTTTTACAAGACGGGAGAGTGCATCATACATAAAATAGAGTATTTTTCAATTACCTTGTATAAATATAAAATTGAACATTGAAGTCACCGCCCAGAAACGACAGTCTGTTTTATGCTAAACGCAATCGATAGCCTGACGATTGCGTTTAGCATGAAACAAACTGTCACCGCCAGGTGTTAATTTCAATGTCCACTTTTATATTTACATACGCTCTATCCCTGATATTGAGCAGTTTAACCCATAAATATAGTATACCTTAAAACTATATTTGTATGGTATTAAACTCATAATAACATGGTCCATCTATCAAGACGGTGACTTGTTGATTTTATTGATTTGGGGAGGCAATCTCAGTGTGCGGTACCTTTGGAAAGTGACTTAAAATTCAATCCTGGTTTGACCCAAGCATTAGGAATTAAATTGGGTAGACAGAACTGTTTGGAGGCTGTCGACGCTTGTGCTAGCATGAAGTCACAAGTCCTTGTTACCGAGTATTTGAGCATACTGGCATTATTCAAATTGCTGACCCTGCCAGATTGCGCTCTCTCCCAGAAACTGCAACTAAGGACCACTTGGCATAGTTGCAGCATCAACCAAATGTGGGCTATGTGGGTATTGAACAAGCATCTCCAACAGGGATTGGCTCGACATCCAAGTAGATG
The DNA here is from genome assembly GCA_903632075.3 of Acanthosepion pharaonis. NCBI lineage: Eukaryota > Metazoa > Mollusca > Cephalopoda > Sepiida > Sepiidae > Acanthosepion > Acanthosepion pharaonis. The sequence goes on along the minus strand of CAHIKZ030001413.1, from coordinate 2,162,347 downwards.
GGTGTGTTTGGAAAATCACCATTATATATATATATATATATATATATATATATATATATATATATATATATATATATATATATATATATATATATATATATATATATATTGTGCATTTAGTCAGCAATCACTCTTTTATACATATTTCATATATTTCATTAAAGACGACAAACAAGGTACTGCGATTTTAATTAATTTTTCTTGTGTTTGAACAAGTGTTTTCTTTTCTGGGCACAGAATCTGCAAAAACCGTCTAAATGTTTTTTTTAATTCTAAGCGTTTTCGAAATGAAAAATAATGGAACCCTTAATAATAAAAAAGAAAACGCCAATACTCGCTAATATTAACTACGAACACGGCCACAATGTGATTGTGTTCAGAAAATAAAACATCCCTATAACTCTAGATATATACACACAACCCATACATCCAGTTAAAAAGTAAAAATAAAATTATCCTTGATAATGGCTAAACGTATAGCCGAAAGCGCTCGAAATTCTCAAACATTTGGTCAGTTTTTACACACTCTGTGACCAGGAAAGGAAACACTTGTTCGAACACAAGAAAATTAAATAAAAAGCTTAATCGAGTACCTTGTCTGCCGTCTTTAATGATATATATATATATATATATATATATATATATATATATATATATATATATATATATATATAGGTAAATATTATGGTTTTGACTTGTATTTTAGAACTAATTGATCCACTTTGCATTTTGATAGGGCAATCAAATGTTTACATAGAAACACAAAATTCAGTGTCATACTATGAGCGCCACTTTCTATAGATGTACCTCTTCAGTTTAGAACGAAATATATGAACTTTAGATGTGATTCTTCTTTTTATATTCCTACTGAAATAATAAGCTGAACACACTGTGAAGAAAACGTACAAGTCTTCTTTATTCACTCACAAGTGAATTTCCTTATTTAAAAACATGAATCGGTACTACTGGGATAAAAAGCATCGTATGTAGTTCATCAGTCGTGTGTGCGTTTGTCTGACTCTAACAGTACTGTTTTCCATAAGTTGGGATTGGAGAGTATTATGAATATCTTTTTGTCTTTGATCGTGTTTAAAAACAGACTAAAATTTATTTCCCTTTCTTCATATCGAAGGTTTTATTTAGCTTTTGAGATTACCGTAAAGCTTGTAAACAACTATAAACTGATAACGGAAACAATAAAGAACTGAGTAAACGTCTAAGTGTAACAATATTATTTCTCACACATTTTTAGGAGATAAGAAGATAATTTTTCTTTTCTTTTAAGTCCACTTAGTTATCTGAATTTCGTAGGAATTTTGTCTACACTCCGTCTTTGAGTAAATTTAAGTGCCAGTGTTTTGGGTTTTTTTATATTTACACCTACTTCTGAATTGGGAAACAAAAAATTTATCAATGATTTTAGATAGTCATAAAAGTAGTCCCTTGAAGATTTGACCACCGATGTGACTTTGGCATGGTGTCAAATCTTCCGGAAAACAAGTGGATGTAGGTGGTGGGATCCCATGATTATCCATATAAGCAAAGTGAGGCAGGAAGTCGTGGAATTGTGGTTCCAGCTGTGAGAGATGTAGGTAGGTGACCAGAGGAGTCAGAGCTGCCCAACGGCCAGTGACAGAAAGACCAGTAGTGAGGAATCAAGAGTCGCCGAGCCCAGAGGCCAGTAAAATTAGGGAGATAGCAGTTCAGCCGAAGGGAAAGATAACCGGCTAAGTGAGAAATCGTATTATTGCTACTTCCCAACTAGAGAGTCTTGAAAAAACAATTGTCTTCATTTTTTGTTGAAAGTGATCACACCCTAGAAGATGAACCTGTGCACATAGTGAGTTGGGTGTAGATGCAAATACACTCAACCTTGGATGTCATCAAAGGTGCAGTGAATGATGGACAATCGGAGAACGTTGTCAAAATTACGCCACAAATGGCGTCACATAAGGCATTTCTAAGATTTCCTTAACATTGTACAAAAGGTGTCGCTGGTAATATTTACGGCAATATAATATATTTAATTATATATATATATATATATATATATATATATATATATATATATATATATATAAGTTATTACATATCTCTGGCTATCAAGCTAATTTCGCAAACCTCTGTTACAGTACTGAGTTCGTTAGCCTTACATTTGATGCCTTGGGTCAAGATAAGCTTAGTGGATGCCTATGGTATTATAAGCTTAATAAATATGTTTGTTCAAAACGTATTACATTTTTAATATAACGAGAAGCGGTTGTTCGGCCTTGATGTAATTTGGTAACTAAGCAGAATGAAACTTACTGTGCATGCGTAAACGGATACTTTCCTGTCGAGCTAATCAGTTAGCAATGAGACGACATTAAATAACTTGTATAACTGTCCCATTCACAGAGAGTATGCATTAAGTTTTGTTTGAAACTTGGACATTCATCCGAGGAAACTACACGAATGATTAAGAATACATTCAGGATCATTCTATGAATGAAGCCCAGATAGAAATTTTGGTACTGATGATTGAAAATTGGTCAGGAATCCATTGAAAGTTATCCACATTCTGGAAGACTTGTGACAAGAAAAATTTGGAATGTCATTGATTGAAATTCCAAGAATGAGAATATGTGGAGATTCTGTCGACTGTTCGAAAAATGTCTGATCATTTTGAATATCACGACACTCCATTCTTCACGTATCATATAAGCATTGTTTTTTGAAACATTGCATCATTCAGATATAGGAGCTCTACAAGAGTCCAGGTTTGATTCTTCGCAACTTTTCCGAAAATTAAAAACGTTGTTGCGAAGATATTTCGCACCGTGGATGAGAGTAAGGAGAATGTGACACGGCAACTAATAACTATTCAGAAAGATGACTCTGCGGACTGTTTTAAAATATGGAAGTGACACTAGGATAAGTGTATGATGTCCCAAGGGGGGGGGGTAGTTATCTAAATGGCTGGATACTTTCAGAGCAGACTTTGTATATACACAAAAAGGATAAAGGGAAAATAAGTCAAATTCTTTATGTCGGTGTTCCCCTGAATATTAATGAAGAATTAATGCTATTTACGAATCGCCCATTTTTCATCGTGACAGTTTTCGCGTTACACAAACATGACAACGATTTGTTGAAGTACATCAATCACAGGGAAAACAAAACAATAAAAAAAGAAAAGAAATAAAACACGTCTTGCCAATCGGGTTATGAAGATGCCATAAAAAACTGACATATGGACACTTACTATCTTTAGTTTACACCAACACAAAGCTAGTTTGTGGTTAGAAGAGTAGGATAGACCCAGTTTGACCTGGATGAAACGCAATGGTTTCCTTTCCTAAAAAATAAATTATGAGATCACGTAGTTTTCAGATGAAATCGAGATTTTCAATCTCCATTTTAATGTTTGTCGTTTCATTTTTATATTGATTAATAATACATGCACATTTTAAAAATGTAACAATTTCCATGCTCCTGGAGTACGAGGCATTGTGAAGAACCACTGTCATTAGTCTTTATTGTAGTAAATTAATTAATTTTCAATGAGTATAAATTTATTAAATTAGATCTGAGTCAAATAATTGCGTTTGTTTAAGTCTTGTCTAAATTTTTAAATTAATTTTTTTTAATAGCTTTTGTCTGTTTTATTTGAAAATTATAAACAAGATCTTTATGTCCTTTGTGATAAAGACAGATGACGGTATATGTGGTTTTGTTCTTTGTTAGCTATTTTGTTTGCGTCGAGCGTAAACACACCTTATTGAAGGGACAATCGGGATGTTTTATCGCAGCTGTTTGGATGCGTTTTTTGTTTTTGATTTTGTCAAAAGACTTTCAAGTGTGTCTTTTCGCCGCTGGTAGATATTTAAAAAGTCGCGTGACCAAAAAAAAAATAAATAAAAAAAACCAACGACGCGTGGCAAGTGATTCAACATTTACTATTCATGGGGCAACTTATTCGAAGCTGTCACCCTATGACACGTGCATACCGTTTATTCTTTATTTTATATTTTCTTTTCTTTCTTTTTTTTTTATTATTCGTACTTCTGATAAAGGATCCTGTCACCCTAAAGTCGTTTCTCTATTGCTGAGACATAAAGGTGGTGTGTGTGTGTGTGTGTGTGTGTGTGTGTGTGTGTGTGTGTGTGTGTGTGTTTTTCCCCCGACGGAATAGCTAATATTCCAACATTATTGCAATTATTCTTCCATAAATTATATGAACGATAATTATTTCTTATTGAATGCAGAGTTAGCCTTCTTCTATGTGCCGTATCCCTTCACGATGCTGGCTCTCTACAATTTCCTGTTCTTTGTCTCTAAACAAATTTTGTCTTTTTGTTATCTCTTTGTTCCGCCATTTTCTTACTCAAGCTCACTAGGTAACATATACATTGTTTTCCTCTTCCCCCTTTTACGTTCAATCTGTCTTATGAGTATCAAATTTTTCAAGCCCTATTTCCTCATTATGTTTCTTAGAAATTTCAACTCTCTTCCTGAAGTTAAGTATAAGTATCCTTTTTGCTTCTATTTTTTCTAAAACTTCGTCATTGCTCACACGTTCAGTCCATTGAATTCTCAGCATCCTTCTGTAGAACCACATTTCTGTTGCTTCAAGCCTCTTCTTCACCTGTGAGGAAATCGTCCAGCATTCGCTGTCATATAGGAGGTCTGATATTACATAACAGTTCAGTACTCTTTTCTTTGTTTCTAGCGAAATGTTTCTGTTTGTTAATAATTTGCTTAGCTTTTGGAAGGCATCTTTCCCTTCAATTTTGTGTTCATCAGAATATAATATATTGATAAGTTTTGTGTAATCATAAGTGTCATTGTATAACTAGCGCCATTAATAATTTTCTCACTCTTCCCACCCTCTCTATATCTGTTTCTATCTCACTCATACTGAAAATTCAATTTATTGGTTTCATCCAATCATATTCAGGTTTGCAATACTGTAGCGTTGTGAAGAAACCATTTTAAACAACACACTTAACTGATGGAAATGGTTGGGTGGGTAGAAGCTAAAGCTAAGGAAGCGTATGACAAAATATCAGAAGCTAAATAAAAAAAAACGAAAAAAAAAAACAAAAAAAACAAAACAAAACACTTCCTTACCTCCAAATAAAAAAGAAATGACCGACACCTCTTTAATCATTACCAGTTGTTTTTCACTCGGTAATTTACCCTAAAAATTTGCTTTTGTGGATCGAGGAGAATTTTGGTCTGTCCTTGGTGGGAGATGGACGTATCCTTGTGACAGTTTCGAAGCCTCTGTTTTCATATGGCTAATCACTCCGTCGGGATGAGTAGATGGGCGAGGAGTTGGTAGAAGTAAAAGCTGACCTAACAGAAGTTGTCCCAACTAACCCACCCGGAAGTTATACCAAGTATCAGGTACCTACCCATCCGAAGCCCTGAATAAAAGTTCTATATATAATATTGGAAACAAGATTCACGTTCTTATTTCTCGACATGACATTTTTCTTTTATCGTATTATCGTGTGAGCACGCAATGCGCCCTTTCCCAGCTTTCGGTGAACATTGAGGATTGAAGCACAACGTCGGGTGGATTATTGGCCAGTCGATAGAAAGCTTCAGCGAGGATCGTGTTGTATACAGCATGATACTTAGATGAGATACAAGTTATGGCCAAATTTAAGTTTTTTCTATATTTTTGTCCATTTTTTCTTTTAATATTATTTGTTTGATCTTAGTTAATGTAACTTCGTATTTCGAAGTCAATGGAAAATTCATCACTTTCACAATTTTTAAATGTGTGTACAGTCATTCAGTACATAACATCTTTCTAAACTCCCTTATTATTATTATTATTGATATAATCTGTTATCATTTCCTCTATTTTTGTCTTAATTTTCTGCTTATCATAATAATGACACTCTTGTAGAGGACCGTACGTCGGAGTTACCATTATGTAGACTTTCGCACGTCGGGGTTACCATTATGTAGAAGAATCGTGTCAGCGATGTTGTTAAGTATAAGTAGATGAGTACACGTGGGTTAAGATTTTCCTGCTAGCCGGTCCAACTACATGAGAAAGTTGGACTTTAATAAAGTCCAAAGAAGACAAGGAAAAACAAACAAGACCGATAAATATATGTAAACAAATATATGTATTAATAATAACAAGAAAGGTACAAGTTACATGGACAGTTACATTGACAGAGTGTGTGTGGTGAATATTATGCGTGTGTGTTGTGTTGCGTTGTGATGAGTGTTCGTACGTACGTGTATTGTGCCTAACGTGTTCCCAATGACGAAGAAGGGAAAGATTTGTCGTCTCGATTAGCGAGACGGTGAATTATAAGTCATCACATTTTTTAGAATTGTAGTCATCACGGAGTAAGCGGTCGAAAAATGGCCTGTTGCTGATCTGCCCAGGCCTGCGTCTCCGTCGGCTTCTGCGTCTGCCTCTCTCTGGGGTCACACGTGCTTTGGGTTCCTTTTTAAGAGGTCATGATCACGTGGGTGGCTCCGGAACGATTTTGCGCCAAAACTTCGAAGTGCACGCAGGGCGACCTGATTGGTAGAAATGAACCAATCAGAGGGCTAGATTTACGAATGAAAGTTGAATAGTGCATTACTCGAAGAAGGTAAGATTGGGCTAATAGACGAGCCCAATACTCTTTCTTTCATTCACTTAATTTTATATGTATATTATGTACGCACTCTCTATTATTATTGTTAATACACTACGCCCGTCATTTCTAATGATTTTTGTTGGAAAGCAAGTAAAATGAAGCTTGCTAGAATTTCCAATTTTCCAGGTTTTTTCATGGATCTTCAACACTGTTCCAAGTACACTAATAATGATGGGTACTATCGTCATCTTGATATTTTCCCATTTTCATAGTTCTTTGGCAAAGTTCTGATATTTAACCCTCTTTGTTCTTACCTTTTAATTATAATTTGTGGTCCACTGGAACAATGATATCCGCTAGATCTCTTTTTTTCTCTCTCTCTTTGTTTACGATCTGATTTCTTAATTGGGTGTTTTGTTTAAATGTCAAAGACACAAATATTTTAATTTTTTCTATTCTGCGAGACGGTCTCTATTTTAAGTAGACTGTAGATGACATTTGTTTGCATGGTCGAACTTCAGTCGTTTACTCAATTCCGAGAGAATCAACATTTTTATCCAGACATATTTATTCTTATCCTCTTTCTAATTTATTATAGAGAAAGGATGAGATGTTCGACTAAGAAGCTTTTAAAAATGTTTGGCCATTTGGTCTGTGGATCTGTCCAATAACTTTTCAGAATCCATTTGTATATTCATTTATTAAATTATTATCTCCACACTCGTACAGCAAACAGTTGTAGTATTTTTATTTAAATATGGTTTACCTGACTCTAGGTTGACGTCATTCCTATTTGCGTTTTTCTTTTTAAGTATCCTTTTTTGCAACCGTACCCAGGATTTTTAGCTTACATTTATTTTTGTTTGGCTCCTGAATTCTCCGTGGAATTGTATTTCTTCTTTGAGTCATCATGTAATCCGGAAGGGTTTTTTTTTTAATATTCATGTCGATACAATTTTCAGTACTTTTTCTGGTGAGTTGAACGATGCCATTTTTGGAGTGCAGAGTTTTGCGCATGATGACTGATTTCCTAGTTCTCTGATTCGAGAATTTCAATTATTATTATTATTATTATTACTTTGCTGCCTGTCAGTTGGCTAACAGTAAAATGACCAAATAATCAATTGTTTGTCCATTTAAAATACTACATTTATTAGAAAATATAGTTTAAATAAAGAAGGAGCCATAAAATGGACTTCAATGTGTCACACATTTCGGCTTATACTCTTTTCCCGTTACCTAAGGGTTGTTGCCAAACAGAATGGGAAATTAGCTCTCGCAATACCGATGTCAAATTCAATTTCATTCAAATTGTGTGTGTATGTACGTTTGTGTATTCTCAGGTACATTTTAATTCAATAACAGACCGAACAATATTTCTGCAAAATTAAAAACCTAAAAAAATAATAATATTATTACCAAATAATTTCCGAAAATTTCAATAAAATATATAATAATAATGATTTGTGGGATATTTAATAATAAATGTGATAAAAAACATCAACAAAAAGAAACTAAATGAAATTAATTTGATTATATACTCAAATGCGTACTTATTTTTTTTTAATGTAAATTTAAAATTTCAGCCCGCCTTCTCTTTCATTCACAACAACGTAAACATCACTTTCGTCCGATGTAGTCCTAAAGGAAGAAACATGTCACATGATATAAAATTTTCACTTTTTCATAAATTTTCCTAAAATTGTTCTGATATATATATATATATATATATATATATATATATATATTCATATAAACAAATAAAATACAATATTCAAACCGCATCTTCCCCAGACAAAGTTTCGTAGATGTTATCCGCTCATAGGCGGAAGGGGGTTAATAGATCTGCCAAGAAACGTGAAAGGTAAGAACCTGGATGTAAATTTACTCTGGATGATATCATGTAGCTAATTCCACGGTTTCGCTAAAAAAGAAAAAAAGCATATCATGATAAAAACGGCCTTAAACTTGATGAAGACAATTTTTTATCGTTTAAATGTTTATGTTATTATTAAGAGGAAAGATCAAAGTATTTTTTGATTGTTTTTTTCATTTTTTAATTCGAAATTTTAGTTAAAAATCTTGTTTTTTGAGTCAGCGAAATTACTATAAAACTGAGAAATTAGCAAACAAAAGTTAAATTCTCCGTTTAAAAATCTTCTAAAAATTAGTTATACTTTTTTCAAAAGTTATTTGAGGAAAATTCGAAAATTTAAAGTTTATTATATTTGGAAACAAACATACTTTCTTCATAAAAAAATGTAGTTTAAAATAAGAGAAAGTATGTCTTAACGGTGACTAGTGAAAAGCGATGAGTGATTTCTTTCATCCACATATTGACAGCTAACGTGAGGGGAAGTTATCAGACGGAAGAACAAAAGTGACGTAATTTTTTCTAGTTTAAGTTTTTTAAGTTTAAGTGAACTAATTTATTTACCTCGTAATTTTTAATAAGTAAAAATACTTTCAGCACTCTATTTTTTATTATTTTTTAGGTACTTCAATTTTAACATTACGTTTGTTGAGGATGTTTTCTGGAAAAATTAATAATACTATAAAATTTTTTTAAAATTTCGTAACTGTTTAGAGTGAGATAGAATTTCATAAGAGAGGTACTTATAATTTTTACGTACATCTCATGAAATTTTAGGGTATTATCTTTATTAATTTTAATTTTATCTCTGTTATTTTCATTATTAATTTTTATATTATCTCATTTATGAAAATGCCATAACTAAGATAATACAAAAATAAGACCATGTAAATTTCATAAGATATAACTTCTAACTAATATAACCGCTAAAATGATCAGCATCGAATTTGTAGCGTTTTCATAAAATGAGTTATGGGGGTAGCAGATATAAAAAAAATATATTTTTTTATCATGACTTTCGAAAAAAAAAAAAAATTAAGAATAATTTCAATCATTTGTGAATAATTTCTGAAAGTTTCATTAAAATCCGACAATTTTTTTTTGCAAGATTTTCCAAATTAATGCGCTAAAATTTGCTGTTATTTAGTAGTTACACTGATGCAAAGGGAAACAAGATTTTTCAATCAAAAGTTAGTATGTTCTAAAAAAAATGGAAAAATTTAATAAAATAATCAAAAATACTTTGGTTTTTCTCTTAATAATAACATAAACATTTTGACAATAAAACTTTGTTTTTATCATGTTTAATGTCGTTTTTAACATGCTATGCTCTTTTTTTTAGCGAAACCATTGAGTTGTCGTGCTTCTTACATTTTTCTACACAAAACAGATGTTGATCGTTCGACGACCCAAAGCATACTGCGGAAATACGTTTTCTGCGCATAGGCTCCACGCATACATCCGCTTTAACCAAAATAAGACAAACAATTTATTGACCAGTCAGAGCCACTCTCGCTCCAAAAATCAAAACTTTAATTCGGAGCCAAACAATGGCTGTATATTCACTAATTAAAACAAACTCAAACATAGGCCAACTTGGACGTCAACACCGGCAAGCTGAGAGACGCGACACAAACCAGACTTCATGTCAACACCGACGCGCTGAAAGAGAAACAACGACAGTCACTAACAATGTTTATTTCACTTCTAATTCACCATTCTCTCTCCCTGTTGCCTTAGCAACAGCGTCAGATAAAAGTTTTGCGTTTTGTATCTATGTAAATAAATTATACATCAATTTACCCATATTCGATGTATTCTTTTTCCTTGAATTTACGTTTGCCGAAGCGGAGAAGGAAGTTACCTCCAGAGCATTAACAACAGCAACAAGGTTCTATCTTCCAGGTTACCCATTTCCGCCTCCGCCACATGTTACACCGAAATGACAATAGCCTAAAACTAAGTGACTATCGCTAATGAACTAATAAAAAACGATCTGAAATTCCTATTCACACCACAAAAAAATAAAATTCCGCAATAATCATCGGATTCTATTTAAGATCAATCAGAAATTGTAGCCCTTCAACGAATCAAAATATATTGTTCTACCCACCAACTCTATCACATCTACTCTTGAAAAGAATTTAGCTAAGCTTAACATAAAATTCGTTACAGCTACTTCTAAAATAATAAAAGACAAAAATGATAATAAGCTAAAATCTGAAGAAGGAATTTAGTCTATTATTTATCAAGTTGTTTGGATTGTGGCTGCCACGAAAATTTTCTTTGTTCGTACTTTTGGAAAAGATGGGAGCTGTGTCAGTTAATACATAGCCAGACTGTATACGTTTTGAAAATGTGAGCTTGTCTGAAAAGTAGTTAAAGAGGCTTAATTTTGTGGTTAATGTAATAATTGCTGCATAAAATGTCGCGAAAGCCCACATTAATTTGTGCACTAACGAACGATATCAACTGTGGGCATTATCATCTTTCAGGGTTTGTGACGGAATTGTACGGCCTTATTTTATGTTAGAAACACAAACGCCCATCTCAAAACAGATCCGTTTTCCCCAGAATCTTAAACGCAGCGAACACGCTTTCGTTTAGACACGTGACCGACGAAGCATGCAATGGAGAGAGATCAATTGACACCTGACCGCACTGGGATCACAGGGCAAACGCTGGGGTAGACTGTAGTGCGGTCACGGTGCTAACTTCTGAGTTCGAAATAAATTCCCAAGAATATGATGTTTTTCATTAAGCTGTAATTAAAATACGTCTAAAATCATCGATACTACATCGGAAAATTATCTTCTGTAATTTAACCGATGGATAGACGAGTTAATTTTCAAGTTATAAAAGATTAAAATACTCTTCTCTCTTTGCCCCCCCCTCTCTCTCTCTTTCCTGTCATTTTGTGTGTACTACTAAAGTTGATTTCTTACTGAGTACCCTAGGGAAACATGTCTTACTGATTACTCTAGGGAATCATGTCTTACTGAGTACACTAGGGAAACATGTCTCATTGACTATTCTAGGGAAACATGTCTTACTGATTACTCTAGGGAATCATGTCTTACTGAGTACACTAGGGAAACATGTCTCATTGACTATCCTAGGGAAACATATCTTACTGAGCACCCTAGGGAAACATGTCTCATTGAGTACCCTAGGAAAACGCGTCTTACTGAATACCCTAGGGAAACATGTCTTACTGAGTAACCTAGGGAAGCATGTCCTATTGAGTACCCTAAGAAAACGCGCCTTACTGAGTACCCTAAGAAAACGGGCCTTACTGAGTACCCTAGGGAAACATGTCTTACTGAGTACCCTAGGGAAACATGTCTAATTGAGTACCCCAGGAAAACGCGTCTTACTGAGTATCCTAGGGAAATGTCTTACTGAGTATCCTAGGGAAATATGTCTTACTGAGTACACTAGGGAAACGCGTCTTACTGAGTACCCTATTGAAAAATGTCTTACTGAGTATCCTATTGAAACATGTCTTACTGAGTAACCTAGGGGAACATGTCTCATTAAGTACCCTAGGGAAACGCGTCTTACTGAGTATCCTAGGCAATCATGTCTTGCTGAGTACCCTAGGGAAACATCTTATTGAGTACCCTAGGAAAAGGCGTCTTACTGAGTACCCTAGGGAAACATGTCATTGAGCACCCTAGGAAAACGCGTCTTACTGAGTATCCTAGTGGAACATGTCTTACTGAGTACCCTAGGGAAACCAGTATCTTCCGTGACCATTGTCGCTAATTCCAGTTCGAAAAGTGGATTGGATTCCGTGGCATAAATTTTGTCTGTCTTAAAAATATCCCCATAAGAAAGAAAATCAAACTTTTCTTTAAAATCGGTATCACCCCATGTAAAGCAGTAAAGCCACTAAGACACAAGGGGTTACAGGGTGCAAGAATTAGTAACAGAAACATAATAATGAGCGGGAAGAGGAAAGAGTAATCAGGACAGTAGATAGCGATTGACATTGCATTTATATTTTTTCAGATTAAAGTTGGCTGGAAAGTTGTTTCTTGATTTCTTATTGGTTTACAGATATGACTTATTTGATCATCCCTTTTTCTTCACCTACATTTAGGAGTCTTTTAGCTTCTTTTATTTATTTCCTTTTTTATGTCTTTGTTTTTTTAATTTCTTTATAGCAAACCAAAATGGTTTGCCAATTTTTAATTTTCTATTTTTTATTTTAATTTTTTGAAATAGTGAACATTTTATTTTTTCTATCACTACAAATGTAGTGTTGATTTTTACTTCGACCCTAAAAGGTGCTACCACACCGGGTCAGAGTGGACCTGGGAACAACAGCAATTAAAATCCTCCCGATTAGAGGCTTTGTTACCGGATGTAGTATATCGTCATACTTAAGACGACTTTCAGTCCAGGCAATATTCAATTGTCTGTCTAGTAAATTCAATATATTCAAAGGTAACTGAAGAGTTCATCAATTCATAATCGGAATCGTTATGAGTGAATACATAATTTAGCAGAAATTTCATAGAGTCTGAATAATGATGCTATAAATTTGTGGACAAAGGATGGTTGGTTTGATTGATTAATTTAACCACTATTTTTGTGGATGATTTAGAGTCGGAATATACGTAGGATTTTAAAAATAATTCATTTTTTGGCGATTGAATCAACATCTTTGAGGATAACAATAGTTTTCCAGATACAAGTCCTACTATACAATTCATAGCTTGGACGGGAAGATGGCTTCATACTTTTCCCAAGAGTATCTGTGCCTAAGTGAATGTAATGGAACCGAATGGAATTCGATTCTCCTATTTCTCATTCCGAGCCGCTATCTATTACACCACCCGCACATCCTCAAGAAAGACAAGAAACCTCTGCTTGACACTTTAGGTTTGTTTGTGTATGTGTGTGTGTGTTTGTTTGTGTGTGTGTAAGGAGGTAAGATAGAGAGTCAAAATGACTCCAGATGTTCTTCCTTTAACGATTTTAATATGATATTTAATATATATTTAATACAATTAGTATCACGTATAGAAAAACAAAGAATTATTTCTGTTATTGCATGTAAGGCAGTTAATTTTTTTTAAAACGAAAGCAATGAGATATGAATAAAGTGTATAGAAGCTTTGTCAATCCAAAAACAAAGAAATGGCGCGCTGGGCTACGCATCAGAGATTACACTGTTGTTGATCACAAGATTAAACAAACAAAAACATGATGAGGTCATCGTACAGATTATTGTTGTTGTCGTTGTATCTCCACCTCGAAAGGAAGGGATCAATGATTGTCTTTCGTCACAGCTGTCTGCTTCTGGGTCATTCGGTTAAAAACATTTCTTAAACGAAATTGAGTACAGTTCTAAGAAAAGTTAATAATTAATTAGTCAATGTACGTTAAATGAAATCTCGTCAGACATAAACATATGTATAACTCTTTAATTTTGAATGATATGAATCATATAATCAAAGCTGTTTATGTAATAAATACATCAAAGCTTTTGAATTGTAAAGATTATGTCGTGACTGAGCAAATATTGAAAGCATAAAGAAAGCTGATGCCAAAGTTCGAAAAGAGCGTCTAATGTTTGAACACACACACACACACACACACACACACACACACACACACACACACACACACACACACACACACACACACACACATAATGTGAATTGAAAAAGTTGATCATTGAAGTTTTAGTAATTCTAATTATCATTTTGTAGCTATTAATAAATTTTATCTTCTTGTTAATTCTCCTAAACACTGTTCCGCCACCCAATTTACTCAAGCTCATTAAATACGTCTACATCCTGAGAGGACATGGTACATAAAGAAGAATCATGCTTTTTAAAACATAAACATTGCCGTGGAATGAAGGTAGTTAAAATAATAGTTGTGTAAAGAGAAAAAAAAACATCCTTTTGACACACCGTTTTATTTTTTGCGGGCACGAAGATTGCCGAAGTTTTATTATCATCAACAAGAGCAGATCGGCAGTGTAATGGTTAGCAAGCTTGTCTCGCTCAATCAGAGTAGTGAATTCGATTTTAACTGGGTGTTCCTTAATCTAGAACTCGTGTCACATCTAAATCACTATTCATCATCAATAAGAAGAATTAACGTCAGGTATCTGATGTCGCTATTCGAGCAAACCACAAAATAAAAATGAAAGAAATATAAAGAAACTGAACAAATATGTCCACCTTGCGAGAGAATTGAAAAATTGTGTTACATGAAAGTGACAGTTGACATCAAAAGAGCATTGCAAAAAAGATTGGACGAATTGAAAATTTGGACAAGAATCGAAACTATTAATAATGACATTAGCTAGAACATTGATAAGAGTGATGGAGTATTGAAGAGACTTGCTGAAAGCAACCAAATAATACTAGTATGGAAATTCTATGTGTACAAATAATGGTTAGCGCACATGAATCCGTGCTAAAAGAATCCGAATCAAGATTGAATTGATTAGAAATTCTCCGAAGAAATTGAAACCGTCCATATTATGTTAGTCTTGGTGTGTGCTATGATACTGAGAAAGGTGCTGAAAAGATTGTATTGGAGTATTCTAAAAAACTTCAGGCCGATAACATGCTTACAAGTCGCGTGGAATATTGTAACGTCACAAGTAATTAAATAAATCTGTTCCTCGCTGGTAATACAACCAAGTTGATAGATTAAGAAAAGCGCAAGTGGAACTGGACCGACCTCATGTGCATGGATGAATTTATAAGTTCTGAAAGAACAAAAAAGTAACTCAAAGCTTGAATAAAAATCGCCAGAATTTTCATCCATGAAATAGGAATTGAAACGGAAATTAGAAACTAGAAATGTGCAATGTTAGTAATGAACGAGAGAAAAAAAAATACAGCATAAGTAACCGAGCATTCCAAATATCCAATTATCAGGATGATCAACAGCAAGGATGGGCATAAAAAAAGAGGTTTACCTCGACAGCTGACATCATTACGCAGAAGGCGATGAAGGATAATGTCTGAAAATAAAACGTCATATAAACAGAAAAATACTACAGAGGAAACTTAAATAACCAAGTGGACTATTTCTATTCTGTGGTACACCGGTACGTTCTCGAATTGGACTGAAATAGTTGTAAAGGTGACTGTTGTGTCAGTCGTTATCAGAGTACTGTGAACAGTTCCAAAAAGCCTGGTAAAAAGACAGGAAGAACTAAAAATTATTAAAATCTATCCGAATACTAGCTAGAGCGCTATAGTACTGAGGAAACTTGCTGTCACTTAAGCTCCAGTGTAGGAAACAAGTTGCTACTGGTGTGACCACACAGTCAAACCATATAATAATTATCAATGTATATTATATATATTATATTTATTTCCTGTTTATTTATTTATATATTTCCTGTCCTATCTATAGTGTATAGGGAGGTAAATCGAATAAAATTAGTAAATTTATGAGTGATTACTTCTCTTGGTAGTTTTACTACTCTATACAAATAAAATATTTATCTGCATTTGGACAAAATTAGTTCACGAGCAAAATGAACCATTTAATTAATCAGTTCCTTTACTCCTACGTTTTTTAGATTGCAGTTTTATATGTTCAAGCCTTTCATGTGAGGCACTCAGATACTTTTGCTTATGAATTGATCGTCTTCCTTCTACTTGATATTGGAATAGGCTTTGTCGTCATTGTCTTTGTCGTTCTGTTGCTAATCTTTTTCTTCCGAGAGATATTTCCATTTCACTTTTATATTAAACGAATCAAATTTTAACATGATAAGATATTGAGCAAAAAGCGATTCATATAATATCAGGAGTAATAAATGAATCATAGATACCATTAAATGTCAAAAAATATAAACGGAACGGATTGATTAAACGGCTTCATTGGCACCTATTTTAATTGTGAATTCTTTATCTCGGTTTTATTGAATCTCAATGCATTGTTTCAAGACTTGTTCCATTGCATCTCACTATTAAAACTCACGAGTACACTAGTTAGTAAATAATACTGTAAGCAAAAGAAAAAAAAAAGATATGGCAAATAGTTAATATTGCTATTCTAGGACACCATAGTTGAAATAGAAAATAAATAGCGGGACATTACTAGGGATCTAAATACATTGTAGAATTTGAAGTTGAAAATTTTATCCATCATTAGTTGCGAGCGTGTAACGGTCCTGAAGAGGCTTATAAAAACACATAAAGAATTGGAAACCGAAGCATTGTGGATGAATTGAAACCATTCAGATAAGAGCAGTACGAAAATCGTGTTGAGAATATTTACTGGCATTTGATCTGTAGTGAAAGCCACAAGAAAATTCGTGAAATACTCTTAATAAAGAATACTGGGTAGAGTGCTGATGTAGGATTTGCTGTCACATGATCTCCAGTGAAAGTTATCGGTTATACTATTGACGCAAAGGGAAAACTCGACGAGTATATATTAAAGGCAAAACACAGTTTGTGAATAGAGAAAAATGCCGCCATTTTGAGCAGTAAGTTACATTGCATTAACATAGATGCGAATGGCATATAGACAGCTATACAAAGACAGATATATTCACAAAGAACTTTCTCTTTGTTCACACCGGAAACAGTTGTAGCTGTTACAAAAATGAAAAATGAATAAAACAAATAAATAAATGTATAAAATAAAATAGTCTCTCTACCCCATCCTCCTCTCTCTCCCTCCGGATTTGTCTTCCTTGCCCATCTAATCCACCCGTTTTGCACCTGGTGCGTTCAGCAACTATTTTGTTTTCAATCTGTTTCCCACTTGTTCTGTCTAGGTCCACCATGATATGTGTACATCATGCTGAACGGGTCGATAGACATGTTGCGAAAGAGACGAAAGCCATAAATGCAGCTAGCAAAACGTTTTAACGATTAGATCGTTACAAAGCCAGACATATATCCATTATAGTGAGATACATCAAAAATACAACAATAGATCGACTCTATCTATCTATCTATCTATCTATCTATCTATCTATCTATCTATCTTTTAAATCATTTCACCCTAAGCAATACAGTAAAGCCACAAGGAAGGGGGGTACTGATTCTGAAAGAATAAGAAAAAAAGGGAAACATTATTAAGGAGCGAGAAAGATAAAAGAAGCGGAATCAAGAAGAGAGTAGATAACGATTGGCATTGCATTTTAATTTTTGAAGATAAAAGTTGCCTTTAAAGCATTGAACCAGAAGATAGTTCCACAAGTTAGAAGTTCGAGAGAAGAAATTGTTAGCATAGAACTTAAGTTTGCATCGAGTCAATTGAACCAACTGAATTGATAAGACCTTGCTTTCAAATCTAGTACTGCAGCATACAGGGAGGTTTATCAGAACAATTATCATGATAGTATTGATAGAAAAGATATATCATGATAGTATTGATAGAAAAGATATATCGCAGCGGTGGAAAAATGATCAAAGCCGATATAACAGGTCAGGACCAATAACATTGCGGATGATTTTCGGGATTTTATTAACAAACTCTAAATATATAGCAGGACCACAGAGCCATATGTGGCAGCAATATTCAAAGCATGGACGAATGGTAGTCTTATAAATGTGTAAGATAGATTCAAACTTACTATCTCATTTTGTTGAGATATAACTGTTTATACGGACGTGTGTATGTATACATATTTAAGAAATAATTAGTCCAAAATAGGCTTGAAAATTTTATTTTGTTTATTTATAACTTGACAAAAAAAATTGTCTGATATCGTTGTACTTTGACCTTTATGTTGACAGTTTATGTGTCCGTACGGCATATACATAAGTTGCTGTCTGATATCGTTGTACTTTGGCCTTTTATGCTGACAGTTTCTTCGCCTGCACTTCTCGTATGTGGAACTCTGTTCCATCCTCTGCTTTCCAGTCAACTTTGACCTTGAAAAATTTAAATGTAATGTTTTCTTAATTCAGGAAGGTATTCTTTTTCTCAGATTCTCTCACGCTCAGTAACTCTTAGTGGCTTTATTGCCGTGCTTAGGGTAAAATGATTATATATATATATATATATATATATATATATATATATATATATACTTAGTTGTATTAATATGAGTTTGTGACCCTGTATATATGAAATATATATATATATATATATATATATATATATATATATATATTATAATTTTTAAAAAAATATAATTATAATTTAAGCTCTCCTTCTGTATTTAAAAATAAAACCAAAAATACTAAAGAATTCCGGATTATTTGCCTAACGTGTTCGTTCCTATTTTTCTACATATCTGCATATATATATATATATATATATATATATATATATATATATATATATATATATACATTGAGCACTGTTTTGTGAAAATAAAAATATCTACGATTTACGACTGTTCGACTTTACAACAGCTGACGATATCGACGATCTGCAAGCAAGCATCAGCGTTTGATACGATGTTTTGCATTTGTATGTGTTTTGGTTTCTTTTGCAACTAAAATATTTTCTGTTTTTGCACCTGTATTTTGTTTTGGTTTTTGTATGTTTAGTGAATATTAAACCAACTGGACTGTAATATGTAGTGTTTGACTTAAACCCAACGAAAGTAAAAATAAGAACATTTTTAAAAAGAATACAATAATGCTTAAAGAAAAATAAAAAGATTGCAAAATGACATTATTTACATTATTCAGACTATTGTCCTCATCTTTGTCGCCATATTTATCACAACGTTTCGGCCGTTGTACGCTCCGGCCTTTCTTCAGGTGGTTGTTATATCGGACTGAACCCTTTATTTCGCTCACTGGGATAGACTGTTCTAGTTCCACGTGCCATGTTTAATGGATGTCAGTTATCAGTTATCTCCTGTTAATTTTCCTCTGAAAGTTCTCCACTGCCTTAACCGGGTATTGAACTCACACTCTTTCCTGTCACTGGATCTAACTAACGCTTTTATCCACTTGTGCCATGTGTCCTTGAGGAAATATAAAGATATTGCAAAATGAATTACAAACCGATTTACGACCAGATTGATTTACAACATGTCGGTCGTAAGCCAACGAGGACCTCTAATAGTAAAAGTTTAATTGTATGTAATCTGGAGCTGTATAATCGAGGTGAATATTATGCACCAATCGAATCGATAATAAAACAGTAAATTTAAAAAGCACATCGATTACTCATCTTGAAAATACGAAGCCACGCACAGCGATAATAGACTATGAACGGGAGATTTCTCCCTGTGTACTACACATCCTCACTGAATCAAAAGAAACGGGAGTAATAGCATCTGCTGGTATTTGCAGCTTGGCCAAGAAGATGTCTACTTATTTTTCAAAGGTACAGGCGTCATAAAATCACAATCCGTAACAGTCAGATTCGGAGTGGATATCTAATTCCAGTGATGATCGGTAATATTGCATTTAAAATCCTCTTCGTTTGGACAAACGTCGTAGTCTCCTACTTTTCTTTCTTTCTTTTTTTTTAACTTGCACAAACGGGGCGAACAAATAACGAAATATTACCCCATCGCCAATTTTCACGAATTATTGATGATAGCTGTACTGCTCAGTTGCTGGGTTGAATTGCAGTTAGTAGTTTTAGAGAAAATGGAAACAAAAATGTCACTTATCCTTAACATCAGAAAGAGCCAGTTGGAATTTCTAGAGCACATAATGAGGAAAAAGGGCTTAGAAAATTTGACACTCACAGGACATTGAAGGCAACAGGGACAGTGTAACAGCGCTTAAGCTACCTAACGAGCTTATACAAATTGTTAATAGAACAGGTATTAGGAGAGATAGCAAAATGACAAACTTTACTAAGAGCTACAAAGGACAGGAAATTGTGGAGAGCCATGACTATCAACCTCCTGAAAGGATGGTACGTACAAGAAGAAGAAGAAGAAGAAGAAGAAGAACAACAACAACAACAATAACAACAAAAATGCTCTTCCAAAATGTACGTTTTATATGCGGGAAAATGTAGTAATTAGTAGGTTGGGACAACGAAACTTAAACGTCGTCTTGTAGGCGGCCTAATAATTGGGTTGTGTATGAGACAAACATCAGGAATACATTATGTGTTACTGTTTACAAACACGTGTGTGTGTGTGTGTGTGTGTACGTGTTTTACGAGCACTGTCAAAAATGGATGAAGTAAATTGTACTTATATCTCTACATTTTCTTGTTCAATACTTCCTGAATCTGAAGCTAAAAGTAAACTAAGATGACAACTTGGTCCTCTGCCTTGTCCCATAAATAAACTGATTTCTTTTTAAATTTTTAATGCATCAACTTAGTAAACAAATTTTATTAAAAAGTTATTTATTTACTCAGCTAATTACTGTTTAATAATTCCTTTAACTCAACATTTCTCGTATCAATATGAGTGATTTTCGTTAAGGGGGGGAGGGGTCTGGTGTGTGTATATGTGTGTGTGCGTGTGTGTGTGCGTGTGTGTGTGCGTGCGTGTGTGTGTGTGTGCGCGCGCACGCGTGTGGGGAGGGCACTGGCTCAACAGAAAATAATTTGCCCCTCGCCTCTGTGAAAATAAAATAACGTTCTAATTTTAGTATGCAAATTCCAATACGACTTATAGTCTGTCTCCTTCTCAAAATACTGAGAAATATTTATGGATACACACTGTTATATGGATATACACTGTTATATATATAATAATAATAATAATGGACTCTCCCGTCGGTTTCGTCGTATGAGGATCTGACAGCTTAATTGATTCAGTTATGAAATTTTGTGCGATAATCTTAAGTGGCATTTAAGACCCGCTAGTGATTTACAAAGGAGGCCACATATGTAGCAAGTGTGAGGATTGTGAGATGAGATCACTGTTAGATTGGCTGACCTTTTAGATCTTGCTCTCGCTTCTTGAAGATGATTCAGACAAGCAGATTGAAAATTGCTGAGTCCACTAAAACACGTTGATCTCCATTCTACCCGCTCCAAGGCTAAGCGCTCAAGGGTGTTATGTGGTATATTAACTGCTGACAAATTGCTTTTCAGCTTGTCTTTGTATCTTAGCCATGGGCGTCCTACTTTCCTGTAGCCCTGATCTAACTGGCTGTTCATTAGGATCTTGGGTATCCTGTCATCAGACATTCTCTCTCTCTCTATATATAGGATTTATTATGCTGTACAGTATATATATATATATATATATATATATATATATATATATATATATATATATATATATATATATTTATTGAATATTATTTGCTCACTTTACTTTTCACCAGACTTTGAATTGGGACACTTAGTGTCTTCCACATGCTTTGACTGACCTTTCAAACACCTGATGAACATTCATGAACGTTCTCAAATTTAAAAGCCTTCATAAACCAATGACATCCCCTCGCCACTGTGTATATATCAACACGTGCAGCATAATAAATCCTACATAGCCGAAACGTTTCATCCTCTGGGTGATTTTATCAAGGCAGTGTGGGATTTATTATGCATACATACTCTCAGATTGAGTGTTTCTGTAGAAAAGAGAAAATGAATAAAAAGAGACAAATGGAAAAAACTACACTGAGTGACTTTATTAAGGCAATCTTGTATAGTTTTTCCTCTTGTCTCTTTTTATTCATTTTCTCTCTTCTACAATATATTATAATATTATTATTTCAAAATATGTATTCATCGCGACACACAAATTACCATGTTTCCGAACTAAAAACTAAACTTTAAATTAAACTTAAAATTAAAGTTGGAGGGGGAAAGAGAATACAACATTTTAAAAGGGTGTTGCCTTTTGTGACGAATCAGGATACAAGTGTAATTTAAGATGACAAAGTGTAAATATAGGTTGAGGTTTAGGTGTGGAGTTTGTAATTTTTGCCTATCGATACTGGCTTCCTTATATGAGGACATGTCATCCTGTCTGTTTTTTAGGGCAAATTTAAGATACACTACAATATATTGGCATTTTTATTTATTTTTTTATTTTTCTAAAATACATTGGGTTTGTCTTAAAGGGGCTTCAAATATGATTAAGTCATATTTTATATATTTATATTCTTATTTAATCTATACTATATTATTATATTTATTAGTATACAAGATACGGTATTGTTAAAATTAAGATTTGAAATTTAGAAATTTAATTACGTATTTTTTTACTTTCTTATTTGTGATCAAATAATAGATATGAATTTTTTAAAATAAACATAATGCAGTGTCTACAAAAAACAGTTATTTCTTTTCTTTGATTTAATAAATCTTTATTTTTTAGAAACTTAATAATATATAACTTTTCATGTAGGCACAAAGGACATGGATCATTTAAAAAAACCTACAAATTCTCTTTTTTTTAAAATAATTTCCATTTTACTGTGAGTGTTTTGTTTCTTTTAAATGCCAAAAATATTTGAATAGGGATGTTTGGTTACGATACACATTATTTTTGAAGGAAGACAGATGTTGGCTCCACCTTAATTTAAAATTATTTTAAGTGCTACCAATATAAAATGTTTTAATATTAGGATTCTTAATAGATGCGATAGTACACTGGTAGACTATAGATTCTTTGAGACATTTATTATTCAATGGACAATTTATAGGATTCCTACAGTTACATAATTTTTCTTTGCTATTGTTTATTCTTATTTTTATTTGATTCTGGATTAAGTATTTATTTAAAATTTTATTATTGTGTTTTTTTTTAATAATTTTTTCTAAATTATCAGTACAACTATAACTTAATTTTAGGGTATTTTATTAAAAATTTTGCTAAACGAATTATTTCTTGGAAAATGTTTTTCAATTAAAGCAAGAAATTTAGGTCCTAACTTACTACTAATCATTTGGTTGAATAAGGGTGTGTACCAAATAACTTTTCTATTTCTATTTCTTTTCTGGTTATTTTTATTATTATATTTAATGTCAAGGCATTTATAGTCACTATTCTTTAAAGCTTTATTATAAAAATCCCTGTGTTCATAGAATATTCTTTCATTAGCAGGATTTATACTTATTCATTTATCTATGGATGAAGGTACATGTTTTATTATAAATGGGGGATGATTTGACTTCGAGTGAATATATAAAGGATTAGTATTAGGTTTTTTTATGGGGTTGGTATATATTTTTCATCTAATGTTATATTGAGGAAGTTTACCTTTCTTAATTTTGTATTAATAGTAACTTTCAAATTTAGGCACTTAAATTCTCTATGTATTAGTTTTCTAATCTTATCAATTTTGAAGTTTGTAGATTTCCTCACAAACATAAGGCCATCATTCCTATACAGTCCAATACCTTCAATATTAATTTCACTGTGTGCACTCAGATTATATAAAATAAATAGATCAAGATCGGAAGACTCTGCAAAGTCCAATGATCCCATAGTAATATCACGTCCTCATGTAAGGAAGCCAGTATCGACAGGTAAAAATTACAAACCCACACCTAAACCTACATTTACACTTTGCCATCTTAAATTTTGATCCGTCAAAAAAGGCAACACCCTTTTAAAATTTTGTATTCTCTTTCCCCCTCCAACTCCACTATAAACTATATAATACTATTTAGCTTAAAAAAAAGTGAATCATTTTTTACGAAAGTTATTCAACATCGCTTGAGAATGGAACTAAATCTTTAATTTTAAGTTTAATTTAAAGTTTAGTTTTTAGTTCCGAAACATGGTAATTTGTGTGTCGCGATGAATACATATTCTTAAATAATATTATAATATTATGCTCAACTGCGTATCGAGCTCTGGTTTTTAAAAATAAATGCTAAAGAACTGTGGATTATAAATCTGACTATTCTTCATATATATATATATATATATATATATATATATATATATATATATATATATATATATATACAGACAAACCTTTTATCTACGGATCCCCATCAACGGATATCGGATGCAACGGACAAAATATGCATGTAAAATAAAAAAAAAAAATCTGCAGAAAAAAACAACAACTCCCAAATCGTCAGCGATGGATTACAAAATTTGCGGGCTTAGCGGAAGGAGACGCATTAGTTCACAAAGTGACCGCTTGGTGGCGGTGGCAGGCCTTTCAATTGCAAACAAAGTACGATGCATTAGCGCGTTCGTGAGAAAGTAACTGTGAGAAATATATTTTTGTTATTTTGATTAATATATCTATATTACATATATATTTATTTATGCCATATGTTTATAGTATTTACATTATGATCATAACTACTGCTAGTTACTAGTAGTTTTATAACTCAAAAATAATCCCTCCCATCTACGGACAATCGGCTTTAATCGACCCCCTCCCTTATTAGTTCGTTGTTGAGAGGTTTGTCTGTATGTACATATATATATATATATATATATATGTGTGTGTGTGTGTGTGTGTGTGTGTGTGTGTATTAGTGTTTATGCATAATATCCAACGCACGGCTTGGAGTTTGATGCAGTTCTTGCAAACTTTAAGTGCGGAACATAATGTGACCCTTATAGCGTTCGCGTTCTTGTGATGATGATTTAAAATTGTGTGTTAAATCTTGTTTATTTAATTATTGTAGCCTAAAATATTAGAATTAATGATTAATGATCAATATCATTCAAGTTCGAATTCCAGTCGAATTCATTGCATTCACTTCCGTGCTAATACCGTTGGGAAAGGTATGATGAATCCTCTTCTTCTCCCCCCAGCTATGGGTAAATATCAGGACAGGCCGGGTTCTATAGCCTTGGATGGCAACTGGTCTACCGCAGAAGGAAATGGCAACCTACTGCGAGAAAAAATTTGCTTCGTCAGTCATGTATCGAAAGATACATGATCGCCTAAGCGTGTATCACGCATGGCACATAACTGACTGATCATTCAAATTCTGAAGTTCGAAAGGCGAAGAATAAAAAAAAATAAAGAGACTCAGATTTATCATTGATATAAAAAAAAATCAAAACAAAAACCAACGGTATATACAGAGATAATTCTCCTTCGGAAATTGAGACCAAGACAAGCAGACAAGCGGATGAGAAAAGACCTAATTAAATTATTTAAACATTACCAGCAATACCGATGCTAAAGTGATTAATTTCCTAGACGTTACATTTAAAGGCATGTAAAAATCATACACTTGGATTTATACAACCACAGCTAAGCTGACAGAATATCCAACCACCATAAAAAGATACTTGACAATTTGCACAGATCGGTACACTATAGGTCATTGACCAACTCTGGAAACAAATTCGACAATAACAAAGCTAGATATAACAAAGTTATATCTTATAAACAGCAACCATAACGTGAAATTGGATTATGTTGTTAGAAATAACAACAAATATAAGAATAAGCTAAAACATCGCAAACATAATATGATTCAACCCACCATACGACAGTAATGTCAAAACCAATGTAGGAAGAATTTTCCTAAATTTAATTCACAAAAACTTTGGTCATTCTCCAACACTAAAAAGATTTTCAAGCAAAATAATAAGGTAAACTACACCTGTACTAAAAACATAGATAATTATATATCTAAACGTAACAATAAATGTATTAAGCAAGCTCCCAAACAAAACATTAAAAAACAATCCCACTAAAAGTCAATGCAACTGCTGTAAAAACATAACCTGCCCATTAAATGTCCAGTACATGAATGAAGGCACAATATACAGAGCTAGGGTCAATTCAGACGATGATGTTAAATATTACAGAGAACAGCTGGAAATTGCGTTTTTACCGCCACAAAATGACACTGAGCAATATCAAATACAAAAAACTGCACAATACTTTCATTTGGCGATTAAAAAACAACCATAAAAAGCCAACCATTAGCTGGGAGATAATCGTGAAGGCTAAGCCACAAGAAAGGGAGACACATGTAAATTGTGTTTGTTGGAGAAGCTTATTATATTAAAACACTTAAATAACCCTAATTTGCTGAACATGAGATCCGAAATGATGTCTACATGTATCCATAAATCCATGCACCTCTGCTCAAACACGTTGACCCCGATAAAAAGAAATTACAAAATAGATTTTACGTATATTAATATAATATGCAACAACTTTTAATATTCTTAGAACCCATCATTAATAACATTTCTTATATACCTATACATACATATAATCCAATATTACTGTAATCAATTAATTCATAACATGTGTATATATAATTTCACAAGTATAAGGATCGGTTCCAAACACATTAGATATACAGTCCCGGCGTATTATTTTTATTTGCACCCTTTATTATATTTACACCCTGAGGACTAGATAAGTTAATTCATATAACTATAGTATTTTATGTAACAAAAGAGAGTTATCTCCCTTCATATCTTGTTTACTTTTGAAATCAAATTTAAATTTAAATAAATTTCTATAATTTTTAATTTTTTTCAATTCTTCGCTTTTCGAATTTAAGATTTTGAATGATATAAATCATTAATAATTAATAGAATTATAGAACCCGGTCTGTCCTGATATTTACCCATAGCTGGGGGGAGAAGAAGAGGATTCATCATACCTTTCCCAACGGTATTAGCACGGAAGTGAATGTAATGAATTCGACTGGAATTCGAACTTGAATGGTATAGATCATTAATCATTAATTCTAATATTTTAGGCTACAATAATTAACTAAACATGTTTAACACACAATTTTAAATCATCATCACGAGAACGCGAACTCTATAACGGTTACATTATGTTCCGCACTTAAAGTTTGCAAGAACTGCATGAAACTCCGAGTAGTACTATCGACGTTGGATTGTATGTATATTCACTAATACATATTTATAACACCTAAGGAAGAAATATATTTATACGTACGTTACAAGTACTAATTTTTCTCTGTATCTAAATTAAATATATATATATATATATATATATATATATATATATATATATATATATATATATATACCTGATCCTTCCTCTTGAAAAAATTTTTCTGAAAATATACATGTATGGGAATTTTTAGATATATTTTTCATATGTATGTATATTTTCCACTAATATTATCTATCTATCTATATATATATATATATATAAATATGATAAAAAATATACACATTTATTTACACACATATATGTGTATAAATGTGTGTATAAATCATATTTATATATATATATATATATATATATATACATACATATATATATATATATATATATATATATATATATATATATATATATATATATATATATATATTTTAATTTAGATACAGAAAAAATATATTTGTTACCTGAAATTTTAATTAATCATTTTCCTAATAAAGAATAAATGTAATAAACATCCTTAACTAATATATTGTAATCCCCAGATAATTCCTTTCAATTGTAATATTATATATATATATATATATATATATATATATATATATATATATATATACTCACAAATGATACCACATTTTCTGGGATTTTAACTTTGTAAGGCTGTATTTTTTCATGAATATTTTGAACGATTTGAAACAAAAAACGGTTAGTATACGTATTTTGGGACACTAAACAGATTTTATCAAATTAAGCTGACATGTTCTTTCTATCTGTTTCAATTTTTAATATAATTTTCCACTTTATGAATAAGTTGTCACACGTTTGGATCAAATTTATGAAGAAACTGTCATGTTTTGTCCGATTAGTATCAATAGTTACAAGTAACAAAGTAACAAAATTACAAAACCATAAACTTTAGCTACTTTCTCCACAAATTTGATCCAAATAATGCGTGACAACTTATTCGTAAAGTGGAAAATTACAATAATAAATTTAAACAGACATTCCTTCATGTTTGAATATAACAAAAAAACCTGTTTGCAGTTTGATATATATACGGTTAAATCACATTCGATCACCTAAGTTAAGCAGCGTCGAAAGTGGTTAGATGGGTGACTGTTTGTGAACACCTGGTACTGTAAGCAGTCATCAATGGCCGAGGTCATATCATTGGGATAAGGTTCGGGAATTAACGACTGCGACAGTATGTTACCATCAAACTTCTCAAGTCGTGTGCAGCACAGACCAATTAACTTGATTGGTTTCATACAATGTGATCAAGGCTGTCTGATGCTGAGAGTCGTCCACATAGTGTTTTGCAAGCTATGGACAAATCGTGCAGTTACCATCCGATTTTCGGTGGTTGGGTGGTAGCACCTCATCCGCCATTGCCTGTTTAGTGGCCGTCCTCGTGCCACTTGTGGGCAGCCATACTTCTGCCTCTCTCTAAAAGTGGACATTGAGGTCAACCCCGAATGGAAACAGTCTGTTTCTTGCTTGAACTCAATCTTCTGGCCATGAAGATGTTTTTGTTTTTTTAATTTTTTTTAGATAGAAAATTCGTTTTACTTTTTATTTTATAGAAAATATATTTATTACGGGGAACTTAAAAAAGCGAAACCCCATCGCCCAGTACGTTTGTTGAAAAACCAGCAATAAATAAACAAGAAATTTAAAATAAAAATTTAAAAAACACCAATGTTAAACAGAAGGAAAGAAATAAAGAAAAAACAACGGTCGTTCTCTCTCTCTCTCTCTCAAACACACACACACACACACATACACACCATGTTTTGCAGACACGCATATTCAATTTCGATCTACACTTAGTCAGGTGTGGATTCACTTTAATGCTGTTAGTCGAAAAAATCGTGTATCTTTTTCAGTCATAAGTTACAAATTATTTTTTTTACTCCTAATTAATTAGGATGTAAGCAAAACGTTGGAGATACTACTACTGATAATTAACTGGAAAACTGTGTGAATCTTGCGAGCTAGAGAACTGTAAAGATCGTGGCACATGTTCAAAAAGTTGTAACATTTGAGCACTTTCGAAGCATTAGGAAAAACGGAATAGTCCGAGGAGGAAACACAAAACTAACTGGACGATTGGGGGAAAGTTGCTGCCACTTGATCCACCGTGAAAATCGCTAGAGAGAAGTGGGTGCTGAAAATATCTCGGAACGACTCACTCCAGTTCACCAACAAAAATCTGATTATGAAGCCGTTCACACACGAATGAATCGTAATTGCATCTAAGTTAAAAATATACAAAATTACATAAATATTTTTTTTGTATACTTACTTTTTTTTACAGAGTTGTGCACTCTGTAAAAAAAGTAATACACTAGACAAATACACAGTAACTACACTGATCCAAGTCGCTGTGGTGAACTTAAACAGAGAGAATACATACGAAAAATGTCGTACGTAAAACAATCCTGTCATTTTCCACAAGTAATAATAATAATTGTTAAAAATACCAATTAGCCTAGAGATAATTAATTAATTCAATAAATTTAATTATGCTTACGTGAGTAAGGTTATAATGAAATTTAGCATGCGTGAGATTTGAATAATATTACAGTACACGGAAATAAATAAACGCGTAAGAAGACCATAGTGCGCCAATTGATAAGAGCTTGCTTGGTTTGGCGAAAGAGCTTGCTTGGTTCTCATCATGGAAATTCCATGATGAGAAAATCCAATTTCTGAAGCAAAAGTGAACACATTTTTTTATTTTATTTTACTCAGTTTAACTTCTAAACTTCATTGCATATTTAGAGATTTTACAAGTACACGAACGAACAAATTTCTACGTGAGCGTGAATAATGTCAAATTGCCAATGTATCTCATCATCCATCAATCGAATAGATAGATAGATAGATAGATAGATAGATAGATAGATAGATAGATAGATAGATAGATAGAGATAGATAGATACCCTTTCTTTCGTGATGTATGATGCTTGTGTTTGAAAAGTTGATTATTAGAAAAAAAACAAAACAACACAAAAACAATGTAAAAATGTCGAAGAAATGGCAGTGGTTAAAGATCTTTTTCTTTTATACACGTTTTTTCATTGAATGTGAATTTTATTTTTATAGTTTCTTTTTTTTTATTAAATTTTTTTTTCTAATGTTCTTATCTTACAGTTTTCCGTTTTCGTGGGCGAAGAAAATGTAGAGAAACAATTCACAATGATTATTGTCCCAAGAAGTGCTTTCTTACTTTCACACAATACAACGTAAAACATAAACACAATTAACAACAAACACCCGTGAAAATGCTAATGAATTGACAGAAAGCGCTTCAGATAATTAATAATATTAATAATCAATTATTACGGGCAGTACGACGGTCTCTTTGTTTAGGCCACCAAACGAAAACCCAAGAACGTTCAAAAAACTTCATAAAAAAAAACTTAAAAGATTTTCCTTGTCTCTCATATTTAGTGAAAAACGTGTAAGTATATCAGAAATAAAATTAAAAATATAGGCAGAGTTACTTACCAGAGACTTAACTTGTTCCCCAATAGAATTTCCTAAAAAAATGTTTTTCTTGCCAAGAAAAGCCGTTGATAGTGAACTTTTAAATCCAAAATGTTTGATGAAAATAATGTATTTTCTTTCAAATAAATAATTAATAGCTCGTTAGTTTGTGATGTTAAATAAAAATTTAAATAATTTTTCTTCCTAAACCTCAACTCAATTTGTAATTATTTTTTTTATATTGATTTTTTTAAATTAGTTGAAAGTTGTTGTTTTTTTTTCCGTGAAGTCCATAAGATTTTTTTAGAACTCGTATTGTTTGTAGTAGCCGTAATTATAATAAAGTTTAAGTAATTTTTTTCTTTCTTTTGGATGGGAAAATAAAATTAATTAGTTGAACTTTGCAGAATTAGTAAATTTTCGGGACTGTCTTGTGAAACGAAACAGTTGCTCTTAACGTCTAAGAAGGTTCTAATAAATCTAATAAAATTGGCGTGAACAGACGACGCAACCCACTGGAGCAGCTATACTTACGGCAACAGCTACTTACTTGTGAAGCTGTTATATTTATTGGTTTATTGAAGGGTCTTTGTTTTGCGTCATTATATACGACTGTACTTTCCCCTGTCGGCTTTCACTATCTTGCCTTCCTCGCATACTGCCTCTCAGTCCATCTGTCTGTCCGTCCGTCCTTCTGTCTGTCAAATTAATTCTCTGCATTCATCTTTGTTCTCACTTACTGACTTTTAATGCTTTTTTTTTTACTGTAGTAAATGTGTGTATCTTTCGTTCTTTGTCTCTACAACCAAATATTTGTTTTTGTTCCTTAAATGATTACATCTTTCTTTCCCTTCGTTCTCTTTTCCTTCTGTGTGAGAGACAATAAAACCAGGGTTTACTCACGGGTCTTTGTCAGTTTGGCAATCGCAATAAGTTTATTTACTCACTCTGGCTTTTGTAACTTTGTTACAATTTGTGTAAAACTTAGACATACCCACGCGTCTGTGTAGCGTAAGAATTGAGTTGATCTAAGTGGTAAATTTCCTCGTTTACCAAGGTGACAACGATAACCTACTTTCAATTAAAATTGTTTAATTAGATTCGCCTTATTATATTTCAAAACTTTTTACACAGTGAATGGTTAGAGATTTATTTAATCGTTTTAAAATAAATTACTTAATCCACAGCGTTCATTTGTCAACGCTACAGAAATAAAAAAAAGAAAACGGTGTAGCAGTGTAATGTAAACATTTCTTTTATTAAAAATCTATTAAGAAAAAAATACTAGACTTTCTATGCTTGAGGATAAATCGATATTAATTCGCTCGCCCACACAAGTTCATTGCATTTACTTTCACACAAATTACCCTTTGTAAAGGTATGAACCCACCTCTTCTCCCACAAACTCTCTTAACTTAAATTGAAGGGCAGACTGGTCTCTTTTGTCTTGGTTGGTAGCCTTTTTAGGAGAAAGACAACTATGAATCCAAAACGTGACGAGGACTTAGGTGGACATTTTTGTCAGCATTCTCTTTAAGGTGGAAATATCTATCTATCTATCTATCTATCTATCTATCTATCTATCTATCTATCTATCTATCTATCATTACTTTTAGTCTAGTTTGTTTGATAAATTATGTCATCATTGTCATGCATTGTTATGGTTGACAGAGGAAAGAATGAATGAGCAAACCACTCACCGGAACTAACAGACCGACGCTGTAACTGTAGTGTATGGTTGTTAACCATAACTATGACAGGATCCAATCCAATCATTTTGTTTTGTTGGGCTGAGATATTTTCAGCACACCATACATTGACAATTGAGAATTTAATTTTAAAAACCTAATAAAATTAGCAAAATTTATTTAGCCCTCACAAACAGCTTCCTTAATGTTCGCCGTAGTTGCAAAATTCTTTCTGGAGCTCTTTAGTTGAAGTTTGAACTCAGGTAAATACCAGGATTATTAATCTTGATTATTAATACAGGCAGGAGGACTTACGAAATTGAGAAACGAGCATGACATAAACATCCTTCCTGCCTAACCTTGTACCTAACGCATCTTAAAATTCTCTCTGTGTGTGTGTGTGTGTGTGTGTGTGCGTGTAAAAAGAAAGAACAGTAAGATATATAATCCGGTGTTCTTATAGATATTTTTATTTTTACAAAATAGTGTTCAATGTAAATTTACAGAGCATTAATATTATAAATTAATTAATTTAAAATATGTTTTTTTTCGCTACACAGTTCTAACCATGTTTCAAAAATGTAAGCTGAAAGCTCCGAATTTAAATTTGTAATTAAATTAAAGACTTCCATTTCATCCTCAAGCGAATTTTGGAGTAACTTTTTTTAAATTACTGGGTTTTAAAGACGCAGCAAAAATCATAGTTCACGTTTCCAAGGATACAGAGAAATCCAATTCAACCAGACAAGGGGTGTTTGCGTGTTCATTATCGCTGTATTTTGATGTATCAGTTATTAGTTACGTTTTGGTAGGGGTAGGGATGTATTTTTCAATGAAATCTGACATCCGTTAAATAAATGCATGTCGTCTGGATTTTTTAAAATTTTATTGTTAACGGCAAAAATTCTTACGGCATTTTCTTCTATTTGTATATTTAAAGATTTTGGGGGAGTGTTTAGGTTAGAATACGTTTTATTTAACTACGATTTGAAAAATATTTTCACTTTTAATTTTTAGTATACTATATTTCTTTTAAGAACAAGTACATGTATTAGAATCCCTTACAGTATGTAGAATTATTTTCACATCAAGTATAAGTATGTATATTATTAGGTAACAAATTTTTTATTTTTTTTATTTGTATTTATATATTATTCAAGTAAAATTTAAGACATTGCGGTATTGCGGTTAATCTTTTTATTTAATTTTTCTTTTGTTCATACAAGTGTTTTCTTTTCTGGACACAAAATGTGTAAAATTTGTCAAAAGTTCTGTATATCCAAGCGCTTTCGGCTATTCTTTTAGCCATTATCAAGGACAATTTTTATTTTCAAATTTTTAACTGAATGTGTGGGTTTTATATATATATATATATATATATATATATATATATATATATATATATATATATATATATATATATATATATATGAAGTTTGAACCTACTAAAATCCATTCCAAACATACTTGTAGAAAATACAAGCATAATAGTTTCATAATGCACATGTAAAAAAGATTAAAATAATGGAAGTCTTAATAATAAAAATGGAAAAGCTAACACTTAATAATATTAACTACGAACACGACCACAATGTGATGACCGTGTTTGGAAAATAAAACATTCCTATAACTTCAAACACATACATAAAAAACTACACATTCAGTTAAAAAATAAAAATCGTCCTTGATAGTGGCATCAATCGTATATGAAGTTATAGGAATATTTTATTTTTTAAACACGGCCAGCACATTGTGGCCATGTTCATAGTTAATGTTATTAAGTGTTGGCTTTTTCTTTTTTATTATTACGGCTTCTATTAAAATCAACCGCCGAGCACTGTTTAATTTTTATTACAAATTTCCAGTTTGCGTATATGTTGTCACGCATCATGATGTTTAATTTTTTTATGCACTTCTGACAATTATCCAATGACTTTTGGGAGCTTTTGGCTTTTATTAAACTATTATCAAATATTTTGTTTGTGGGCTAATAATATGTTGAGTTGCGTGTGATTTGCTAGTTTTTTATTCTCCATGTCACGTCTTCACGCGTTTATTGATTTCATTTTTTTGTGTTTTCATTTAAATTCATGTCTTCACGCGTTTTTTTTTCTTTTTTGATTATGAAATAATTTACTATTCACATTCAACAACACAAAAACACATTCAATAGCTCAAACAGCAAAACCCAACTCGTAACTTTCCATCATCACCGAGCAGGCCCTGGATTTCCGTCTATTGCAATGAACGGGTGTTTTCTCAAAGCAGACCCTGTTACCTTGAACGCCTTGGGAGTCAAGCTCACTCCAAACCTCATGTGGAACTCGTATATACGATTCATGACTTAAGATGCTAGAAAAATGGTCGTTTCCCTGTACTGCTCCAGTAAGTAAGTACCTGGTTCCTCCTACTATGCTCTGTCTTTTCAAGAGCAAAAATCAGGAGGAAAATGGAATACTGCTGCTATATCCTTTCAGTCCAAAAGCGTCTACGCGGCCTTGTGGGCGATGAATTGTTTTTCACTTTACAAATACTTTCCGAAAGACGAAATGTTGCAAGCCTCTCTTTATCGCTATTTCAATGGAAAATGTTTAGATGAGCTACATTCCCTAACATTGCTAGCTAAGACCCACCACACCACACTGCGTACATTGAGGCGAGCCACCTTCATTCTCTTTGCATTCCATTAGTAAGGAGTAAGTTCCACTCAGATAACTTCTTTCCAAGAACTGTTGCTTTGTGGAACAGAATCCCAGGAGGATGCTTTCCCGATCGCTACAATCTTAACACCTTCAAGTCTAAGGTTAACAGTTATCTTTCACACATATCAGCATAAACTGCGCCGTTTGCTGTTAACGCTCTCATAACAACCGTCTTCTTTAGTAATTTGTCGGATTTCTTGTGTTTTGTTGTTGTTTTGGTTGGTGATATGCGATTTAATTGAACTATTATTGGATAAATGGTGACAAGTTGGCTATGAACGAAACAATTCATACCTTTAGCCACAAAAACTGACACACAAAATATCTTTGAAAATGGCTTATGAAATCCAAAGAAATTTATTTAAGGCTTCTAATATTTGTAACCTCTTTTGTTAGAATTCATATAATATCTATCTATCTATCTATCTATCTATCTATCTATCTATCTATCTATCTATGTCACTTAAAACAAGTTAATGATACAAAAGAAAAAGAAAATCGAAATTGTTAGATGACATAGCATGATGAAACTGACAGTTGCGCCCTTATTCTTCTTTGGTGATTTATCTACACCGAATATTCTTTTTTTTTTTTAAATTACTTTTAATTTTTCAATGTGATTTTGAAATTCATTCCGTTGCTGTTCGTAATAAGTTTTATTATTATCAAATAAAGACATGTTTAAAGAATTGAGAAAATGTAAAGGTTAATGCTATTTTCATTTTAAAAGGATTTTTATTTTTTACGTTTTAGCAACTGTTAGATTATTTTTTGTATGGATGTTCAAATCGGAAATAATTCTGAATTACGGTCTTTGACTGCTCTTCTCTATCGAAAGAGTAATATGATATATGATAATTCAATAACTCTTAAATTTAGAATAATTAAAAAGGACCACATTGAGTTAATAACATGTTGTGTTGTGTGTGATTTGCTAGCTTTTTTACATGTCAGATTTTCTTGTCAATATTTTCTGACATCAAACGGATAAGAAAATGGTCAGAAAATAAAATAGCAAATTAAACTCAAAGGTATAATTTTTCTAGTTTTTAATTAATTTATTTTTATAAATTTAATATAGTATAAAAAATAAAATTATTTATTCTACTAAGTTTCATAAAAATAAAAAAATCATGTAGAAAAAAAATATATTCTTAAACTATTGGCTATATCAGGTTAAAGATCATTTATTTTTAAGCATAAATACCAATTTCTTGATTATTTCACTGCTTCCATATTTAATTTCTTTTCTAAATTTTCGCGCTCTTATGAAGTCAGGAATTACAGGAGATAATACTGTTGTTGAGCTTTGACATCACAGGTTACTGTGCGTAAATAAATATTATATTCATTATGTAAATAAATATTATATTCATTATGTAAATAAATATTATATTCATTATGTAAATAAATATTATATTCATTATGTTTTACTTTTAAGAAAAAAGTAAGCATTACGTTTCGGTTTACTACAAAATCAAATTAGTTAATTCTGAAATTTACTAACTTACTTTGAAACACATCTGTAGAACAAATATTGAATTTATAAGAGATTTTTAAATTTGTTCTTTACATTTTTCGTCTATAACGACGGTATCATGTGTCAAGTGATATTTTTAAAATATCTAAAAACTTCATTTACATACGGAAATTTATTTTTCTTTTACTACGGATTACCTTTGACTTGAGTTTTTCGTTTTTTTTTTTTGTTTTTTTTTGTTTTTTTGTAGGAGTTCATGGCTGTAATAAGTTGTATTTATGCAGCAAGAATCCATCCAAATAGTTTTTATTATTATTATTATTATTAAAAACCAGCGATACGATTTCTGTCTATTCAACTTTTTATTATGTCTTTCCAATTTCCGAATATGGGGTTGTACATCTGGATTACTTTTTTTTTTTTTTTACGTCGGGATTAAAGTTTGGACAATTTATTTATTAGCAATTTTAATTTCGATGTGCAACATCTTATTCAGAAATTGGAAAGACATAATAAAAAGTTGAATAGACCGACTTTGCCGGTGGTATTTAATAAAACTTGTCTGTGTTGTGTGCGTGTGTACCTGTGTTGTTTGTGCGCGTGCGCGTGTGTGTGCATCATTCGACCTAAAAGAAAATGCTTAATCGTCTGATGGCATCAGTGGCGACGACGAACAGCACTGATCTATTATTTATGTCTAGACAATCTTAATAATGCTTTTGAGAGAATCAGCCGAGAATCTGAGAAAAGCATCTGTATTATTATTTCACTTACTAAATCAGTTTCTAGTAACAATTTTTTTGAGTGACTATTATTTGGGAGTGTAACCAGTAGCGTAGGGCGGCTGACCGAGAATTCTTAAATAAATTCCAGTTGCTTAGCTTCTGACATTGCTTGCCACATACACCACGTACATAATGAAAGGCTTCAAGAAATTACTTTTAGAATTGCTCCAATATATATATATAAGTAAAGGTTTAAGTACGATATTATGGCGTCTCTTGGAGAGCGATGGCCAGCAAGCTAAACTTGAAGGCCATTGCTGGTAAGCTCAATCATTCTTAGGGACTCATCTAAAACTATTTTCTGACTTTAAATAACCTGCAAAAGGTTGATAAGCCATAAAAACAATTCAATAAAAAATCTTACGGCTTCAAACATTGTAGACTTCAGTCTATTTAGCGTCATAAATACGTGAATCAATAAATCCGTTGCCTGATGATGAAAAATTTTAATCACAAAGATTTTATTTTTCAACATAATTTATTTCCTGTCAATTCACTCAATTCGACTAATAATTATTCTAATTTCTATTTGAAATACACCACAGTCTTTTTACTTTCTGGAATTAGAAAATTTAATCCTTTAGTTTTCAATTAATGCTAAAATGATAGCTTCAAGAAAGATTTTTCATTTATGAAAATTAATTTAAACCTTAGGTATATCGAATTATTAGTTGGTACCTACTGAACTTCAGATAGGATTCAGTTACAGGTTGATCTGGGCGACTCGGTTAGGGTTAATGAGATAGTTTGAGTGGCCATTACTATTGAATATTAAATTTTCTCTGAGAGTCTTATATTTCTGGCCTTTTGTTAAACTAAGTTTTAAATGACAACTACATCTCGAACTGGCGTCTATTTGGCCCGCGTATCAATAATTTGATTAAAAGAACTAAGCAGTCAAAGGGAAATAACTATCTTTTCTTATTAAGCACACGCGATATTTCTTTTTTAGCATAGTTAATCTAACGTAAAGCTACACTTGTGGGACGCCCAGCAGTGACGTGCAGTCATTTAGTGATGCCGGGGCCAATGAAGGTATTCATTTGAAAAATTGTACAATATGATTCCTCTAACAATGTTGTTCTGTCCATTAGTATCTAAATCTAATAAGATTATAACATTTATTAGCAACTTGAAAAAAAAAAAGACTGGAAGAAGGCCAAAGAACATATCTGCCAAATCTAATAAAAACAACAAAGATGAAGATCATAATCCGAAAAATCATATTATAATTCTGCTTGTCCCTCCCTGAATTAGTGCGACTGTTACACCCTGTCATCACCTCATAAATAATGGACTATTCCATTTTGATCGTATGGAAAGATGGGAAAAAGATATCAGAGACCGGCAGTAGAGCCCGGTGTTGCCCGGGGATGTAACAGTAAGAGATAGATCAAGTATCGACCATCATAAAGACTGAAAAATAAAATTGACAAAGATTATTGTTTAAGGTTGACGGACACGCATGTCTTAATTAGTTTTTTTTTTGTTGTTGTTGTTTTTTGTTTTTTTTACGAATTGGTCAAACCCAAACTCAAACAAAAACATTGTTTTCAATCGTTATGAGTCTATCAATTGAATAGAATTTTATTATAAACAATTGTCTTGTATATGGAATTTTAAAGCATTCTGAATGTAAAATAAAAAGAAAAAAAGTGTGCAAGACAATAAGAAACACTACCTGCCAAAAAAAAGTGAAGTTTTGTTGAAATCGGTTGAAAAATGCATGAAATCCGATCCCATATATAAACGAACACACACACACACACACACACACACACACACACACACACACACACAACCTTTTATAATAAGTATAACTCGATATGAGTTGTTCCCCTTTCATTTTAAGCAACAGAATCGTGTTTTATCGTGTTTTCAAATTGATTTCGTGCAAAAACAATTGTATTTTTCCAATTTTGGGCGCTGGTAATTTTACGTAGTCCTGTGAAGTTTTGTTGAAATCGGTTGAAAAATGTAGGAAATTCGATCCAATATATAAACGTACACACACACACACACACACACACACACACACACACACACACACACAATCTGCGTTTTATAATAAGTAAGATTTATATTTAATTCGAAAAATGTTTGCTTCATGTTTCATCTGTTTTTTTAGTTTAGTTTTAATTTATAATAAATTAAACTAAATTTTTATTTTGTGGACTCTTCCACAACAAGCTAGTTAACTCCTGCTAGGAAATGCACTATTCCTGTTATAATTTTCACCATCACAATCTTAAAAAATATATAACAAGCATTCATTGGTCAATCACCTTCAAACTAGCTCGTTCTGAACAATCAAACCGCCTGCACGCGACAAATCTGTTTTCCTGCTCAATATGCTCGGAGCCTCGCACGTGATACACTGTCTTATATAAATAGAACACGTGTAAGCTCCTTGTGTTTCTTTTCATTCATCTCTCTCGCGACTCATTCCTTGCTACCAATTACCAAGATGTAATCTTCAAGAACTCCCGTCTTAACTAATGCAGTCAGACGTTAAAGACCATTACCAACATTCACGCAAGTACGAACTCTGAAAATCTCTTCTGAACTTTTACCAACTTGTACTATACACAATTCCAAACATGCTAAAGAAACTTTATTCTTCTAAACTACAGTTTAATAATTACTTTCACTTTATGAACTTTGGTACAAATATTACCTAATCTAAGAGACACAACTCTGTCTGACCTTTTCACTCAGTATTCATGCATGTATATCAAATATTAATAAATTCAATTGTTACGTTTTGAAACAAGACGTTTTTGAATAATTATTCTCTGTCTTGTATTAATTGTTGTGGATGGAAGTTTATTGAACACACACAATTTTAAACCTTCTGATAATTCAAACCTTCTATTCCTCTCCGCACACATCACACACATCCTCAACAATTTCAATATTTGAGTGGATGCCCTACTGATATGGATGCCCGGCGTCGTCGCATCCTCTGTCTCCTTCAGCACGTCACTGACGCCCAGTAAGTAATAACCTACTCGTTATTCGCATGTTTAGTCCATGATATTGTCCGCATTCGTCGGTATAACCACATTTCAGTCGCGCCTCAAAACTCTTCTTCATCCGTAAGGAAATTGTCCAGCATTCATTACTATATAGGAGAATAGATATGATATAGCAGTCTAACATTCATTTTTTTAGTTTCTAACGAATTTTTATCTTTCTTAATACCTTGCTTGGTTTCAGGAAGGCATCGTTCGCTATTTGAATATCTGTATCGCCTTTTCTGGTAGTTAAATTCTTGCACTTATATAAGTACGTTAAATTACTTTCATTATCGTCATCTCCTTTGTCACTTGCTGTTAAATATTTCAAATACCTAAATTACTACTCTAATTTACAGTTATACTCTACGTAGAATTGAACCCTAAATAACACAGAATGAAGGCTTACACATTTTTTCAAATAATCTCTACAGTATGTAATTTTTCATCTACTCCAAAATGAATCCTGTTTTTATCTGGAAGCACCAACTTGACTCCCTATGAATTCTGTAGACATAGCGACATTACAACATCTTTTCTTGGAGATTGGGTAGAGTAGATAAGTATCGTTAGCAATTATTATTCATTTCTGACTAGTTTTTATTTTCACCTTAATTTATAATTACCTAGGCGGTATTGTATACAGCAGTATAAAAGGAAATGACACAAACCCACTCTTCTTTCGTGTTTCAATCACAGGATCACAGGGACAAGACGTGTCTCGTTTCCTCTCGGTGGCACTTTTCAGTCCCCAGCGAATCACATGTTATACACAACACAATACTATCACTATATTGTCTCCTGAAAAGAAAATACAACCACAATAATATCCCCACAAAAATCTATCACATGAATAAATCCTCCCAACACAAGAGAATATCCATCTTCCATAACTGTTCAACGATGCTGCAAACTGATGAACACTCGTCAAAACAGAACTGACCCTCAAATATTTAGTATTATAATAATACTATTAATTATTATAACTGACACACCTATTGTTTTCTACGTTGGCAAATTAAGAAGCAGAATAAAGAAAAAAAAAGCATTTATGTTGCACCGAAATATTTATTTATTTTAATCTAATAGGTGTTATATCTCCTTTCTTGTCAATGTATTTAATAATAACTAAGCTACAGATTTCAGAGTGCGGCTTGGTGGTTTAGTTATTCTGTCAGCTCTGTTGGTCGATGCTCGAGCTAAAAAGATGATTCACTTGAGAAATTGACGCAGAACAATCTTCTTATATCGATTTATTTTATGCCAAACTAAACTCGTTGATTTATGCATCATTTTTGACGGTATGAAGAACTTTGTCGAAAATAAATCTAAGATTGTAATTTGAAAAAATTTTAAAAATATATTCAATTTAGTTCGACTAGAGATTTTCTTTGCCTATCGGCAAAGAAATATTTTAGATAAAAATAAATTTATAAGTTTATAACACTCTGCTCATTTTTTACAACAAAGAAATTTTTGTTCATATAGAGATTAGATAGTTCTTTTGCTTTTGTTGATATGCAGTGAAACAAAAATAACAAAATAATTCATAACGATATTTAAAAATGAGATTATTCTTTTTTTTTTTTTTTTCCCCCTATTCATGCTGGAAATTATTTTTTAAATTTATGGAATGAAGCGGTTTCATTATTAAACACTAGAAAAACCCATGAAAATTTCAGTATTTTTATTTTAATTTTCTGACGAATCTTAATTTTTTAGATTGGATAAGCTTATGGAGAGTTCTATGACAATATCTGCAGAACCTTCCCCGTTGCATCGTTAAATATTTGAGCTTAACAAAATATTGCAATATCAATCATAAATGTGAATTCTGGTCGTTATTTGAGGAAGTAAGGGTTCACAAATGAAAAGATATGAAATTGACAACTTTTTCCATTTCATTGAAACAGACGTTAAGCACTTCTATCTTCCCTTCTTTTTTCCTTTCTTTCTATTTTTCACTGAAACCAAGTAATATCATACTTATTATAAAACCCAGGTTGTGCGTGTGTGTGTGTGTGTGTGTGTGTGTGTGCCTGTACGTTTATATATTGGATCGGATTTCCTACATTTTTCAACCGATTTAAACAAAACTTCACTTTTTTTTTTTGGCAGGTAGTGTTTCTTATTGTCTTGCACACTTTTTTCTTTATTTTTACATTCAGAATGCTTTAAAAATTCCATATACAAGACAATTGTTTATAATAAAATTCTATTCAATTGATAGACTCATAACGATTGAAAACAATGTTTTTGTTTGAGTTTGGGTTTGACCAATTCGTAAAAAACAAAAAACAACAACAACAACAAAAAAAAAAAACTAATTAAGACATGCGTGTCCGTCAACCTTAAACAATAATCTTTGTCAATTTTATTTTTCAGTCTTTATGATGGTCGATACTTGATCTATCTCTTACTGTTACATCCCCGGGCAACACCGGGCTCTACTGCCGGTCTCTGATATCTTTTTCCCATCTTTCCATACGATCAAAATGGAATAGTCCATTATTTATGAGGTGATGACAGGGTGTAACAGTCGCACTAATTCAGGGAGGGACAAGCAGAATTATAATATGATTTTTCGGATTATGATCTTCATCTTTGTTGTTTTTATTAGATTTGGCAGATATGTTCTTTGGCCTTCTTCCAGTCTTTTTTTTTCAAGTTGCTAATAAATGTTATAATCTTATTAGATTTAGATACTAATGGACAGAACAACATTGTTAGAGGAATCATATTGTACAATTTTTCAAATGAATACCTTCAAAATTAACATTCAAAATCA
This sequence comes from Acanthosepion pharaonis, assembly GCA_903632075.3. NCBI lineage: Eukaryota > Metazoa > Mollusca > Cephalopoda > Sepiida > Sepiidae > Acanthosepion > Acanthosepion pharaonis. The sequence continues at coordinate 2,119,228 of CAHIKZ030001413.1, read as the reverse complement.
TGATTTTTAATTGGGTATATAAATGTCTGTAGCACAATAGGTCCTCACTTAGTGAGTTAGGACAGCCACATAGTCAAGGGGAGAGTAAATAATTTTATCTGGGATTGGAATGACTACAGTTTTATGACAACCAACAATAAAATAGAATTTTTTTCACTCAGAGCCACACAAGGTTGAGGGTAACTGAATGAGTTGTGTGATGTGAATGTAAGAGGAAGTTGTAGAAGTGACGTTTATGAGGATAAGGAAGATAGATAATGATTGAACCATGACTTGAAGAGGTCAAGATTAAATTGTTCAGAGAAGCATCCACATGGGAGTTTGTTCTATAATGTAGTAGTTCTTGGAAAAAAAGCTGATTGAGTGAAACTTCCTCCTTACAAGTGGAATATGGAGGAAATGAAGGCATTTTGATTCTGTGAAAGTAGCATCTTTCATCCAAGCAATAAATGTCTGAATTGGTGGAACTAACAAATGGAGCTCATCTGAACAATTGCCATCGAAATGATGAGGCAATGATAGGCTTGTGATATTGCATCTCTATGAGAGGGGGGAAAACATATCATCTCCACCCCATCGTTAAATATTTGGCTATGTAAATGATTTTCTGGTCGTTATTTGACTGTTCAAATCTTGAAAGCTTTTTTCCAGCCCATTCTATCTTCCCTTTTTTTTCCTTTCTTTCTATTTTCAGCAATAATCCATTTTTATAAAACCCAGGACTGTCAAATCTATTTAATCTGATTTTCTGAAAAATGTTAAAACATGGAAGACAGATTTTGGTACTTTCTGGAGTCATAGTATGAATAGACTATATTTTCCAACATCTTTGGTAATGGATTGTAAATATGAATTCTGTAGGAAACTTGAAATCCGATAGATGTTCATTATGAGTGCAAGTGTTCATCTTAAAAACTTAATTGGTGGTGATGAAATGTTATTAGCTTGGTTTTTGAGTTAATAAAAGTTACAAGCCAGCCTTTTCCCCACTGAACTGTTAAAGATTAGCTACAAACATCTTGATTTTTTTATGTGCTCTTAGAAACAGTGGTTTCATCTACATAGATGTTTACTAATGATGTCTCAACTCAACCACCTGCTGTTCAAAAGTTGGGAAAAGAACAGAAATAAATAAAAACTTTTGGGATCAAGTGGCACTTGGCTGAAAGGTATGGAATTCTGGTCATGAGCTTATATAGTCAGGCTATATTCTGCATATGGGCAGAGTTGCAGTCATGATTAGAGTAAAGAGAGATGTAGAATCATAAACAGTCCTTGCTGGCTTATTACTTTGTCATATATGCAAAAATATGAAAAATGATAGAAGTAGCAGCAAAGATTTCCTTACATTACTCGGACTATTGTCCTCATCTTTGTCGCCATATTTATCACAACGTTTCGGCCGTTGTACTCTCCGGCCTTCTTCAGGTGGTTGGAATGTCGAACTGAACCCTTTATTTCACTCACCGGGGTAGACTGTTCTAGTTCCACGTGCCATGTTTGATGGATGTCAGTTATCAGTTATCTCCTGTTAATTTCCCTCTGAAAGTTCTCCACTGCCTTAACCGGGTATTGAACTCACATCCTTTGGGTCCTGTCACTGGATCTAACCAACGCCTTTATCCACTGTGCCAATAGTTTAATACCCGGTTAAGTCAGTGGAGAACTTTCAGAGGGAAATTAACAGGAGATAACTGATAACTGACATCCATCAAACATGGCACATGGAACTAGAACAGTCTACCCCGGTGAGTGAAATAAAGGGTTCAGTTTGACATTCCAACCACCTGAAGAAGGCCAGAGCATACAATGGCCAAAACGTGATAAATATGGTGACAAAAATGAGGACAATAGTCCGAATAATGTAAATAATGTACATAATACTTCATCTCAAAAATATAGACAGACTCTGAAAGATTTCTTAAGTATCACTTATATACTCCAGATTGTGCCAGATGAAACTATAACTAAAGAATCTTGTTTATTAGACCATATCTGAATTCTTTAATCAGCTGTTTTCAATGTAGAAAACAAACTTGAATTGTAACTGTTCCAGCTATAACAGATGTCATATAAATATATGTAGATGGTTATTATCTTTGAATTGTTACTCCTCCAGATAAAACAGATGCCATCTTGATAATAAAGCCTAGAAACATGTATACACATTTTGAGTTAAATAAAAAACCTGTAATAAAAGGTTTTTTGATTACATGATACTTCATCTCTCTACCAAAAGGTAATATGCTTATGAAACTCAGTGTGTGAACTAAAAAACAGAAAACATATCAGAAAAAATATTTCAAACTAGTAAAGTATCAAGTAACAAAAATTATTTATTAAGACAAAGTCAAGAAACTTAATGAATTCAGTTCCCCAAAATCACATTGCCTGGTAAAACCTATAAAATATTTGCTTCAGATATATTTCTTTTTAAACTGGAGTTGTACATTACAATCTACTATGTCCAATTAGTATTTTCAAATAGATATTTTCTGTTAAGGGTGTATAACATTCTGAGCTGTGGTCAATATAAAAAAGTGGATCATGGATGATTTTAGGATTGAACCCTTCATTCTGGAGAGAGATTTTTTTAAGCTTAAATGTTCCTGTGAGGTCCATAATTGTCTGAATGCGTAGAAAAAGTGGGACAGCATAAGAGGGTAGGTTCTCTTTGCATTGAACATATATTTTTGCCAACTGCTCCTCAGTCAGGTGGTTGCCATTGGAAAGAAGCAAGGATGCCATTCCAGCTCGACCAGAGAAATCTGCAAAATTAGGACAAAAATGAAAACATATTTTAAGAAAGGAACATAAAATTAAAATAAATAAAAATGTGAAAATAAATTATGTATATAACAATATATGTGTGTGTAAATACATATGTTGTGTGTGTGTGTGTGTGTGTGTGTGTGTATTAGTACCCTCCTACACATACATCAATAATTCCATGTAACAATTTATGGGTATGAATAAAGAAAAAAAGGAAAACTTTTCTTTACTAACGTATTTCATCCCCTGAGGTAAATGTAAGGCTCTTATTTTTCAATATGTATTTATAAACAAAAGTAAAATATTATTCAATTTTCAACATTTTTAAATTTAAGAATGCTCTAAAATATTCTTAAAGTTAAGTGTATAAGTAAATGAAAACTATGGAGGACAAAAAATGATATAATTTAAAGCCTACTAAATAAAAGTGAGCAAATGTTAATATTGTTGAATTTTATTTTCTTATTTGTTAATATTTTTTTATTTATTTTTTTATAATGTAATTATTATTTATTATTTTATTTTAATTTAATAAATTATTTATTTAATTATGTATTTATTTTAAATAATAGAAGGTTAATTGCTTGTTTTTCATTTCCAAAATATTTTATGGTCATGTATGTTGACTTAGGAAGAGAGTATTTCTTTTAAGAAACAAGAAATTTGAAAAAATCCTGCGCATAACTTTTGGGAAGAATTGATAATTGTATTCTCAAAACCTTTCCATCTAACTTATTTTCTCTTTTAATAAGTGTTGCATTCTTTAGATTGAATTTGTAGTTGAACTTATTTCTGTTTTCAATGCATTTGATAATTTGTTGTACATGGGATCCTTTTTGTGTTCATAAATGTCTTTTTAAAATTCTACAAGTTTCCCCAATATATATTTTTAAGGTACAATTGCAACAGTTTATTTTATATCTACCTGTTTCAGAATTATTTTTGTTATGTGTATTTTTGGTTCTGATCACATCCATAATAATTTTGGATGTGGTTGTAATTATTTTGATATTGTTAAGAGTGGATAAATTGTTTTGAAGAGTAGATGTTAAGATTGATTGTTTAGTGGCATATCAACCTCTATGGATTACTTAATGCTGAAATCTAAATATTTTGTATGCATTTTATTTTGTTTTTGAGATAATAATGGTTTTAGTGATAACAAGTCTTACTAATTAACCCATAGTTTTTATCTAGTTTATTGTTTTTATTGTTGTTATTAATGTTATTATCTTTTTGTAGGTGTATATTTTGCATGTATTGCTTTTAGCATTGTGGTTGAAATAGTAAGGATATTAGAGATTTTTTAAAGGTGTCTTCTATGCAGATTGTTAGTCTTCATAAATAAAATCCTATAATTATTGCAGATTTTATTCTGCTACAGTTGTGAGAATACTAGTTTATGAAGTCAAGTGCAAAAGAATGCAAACTCAATTGGACAATAAGCTTAATAAAACATATAGCTAAGTTTATCATCTGGATTCTTATGAAGATAGTACATAGAAGAAATAGATCAGATATAGGGCAAAAGAACAATGTAGCTTTGTTGAAGACTGGAACAAGAAATGCAATCTTTATGGTGAGAATACTATCAGAATGAACAATACAAATGGGAAAGACGTATACCCATGTCTCATTGACTATGCAAAAACACTTGATAAAGTACAGCATAAAGATCTATTTGAACTGCTAGAAAAACTTGATTAATTGGTAAAAATATTAGAATAATCTAGAACATTTACTGGAAACAAATTGCATTCATATGGGTAGAAAATGAATTGAACAAATACACAAAAATAGAAAAGGGACATAAAACAATTTAGAAGGGAAACATTAAAACTGTCTTTATAAATATAAACAACCGTTTTTATTTCATTTTATTGATCTCATTTTGTAAGCAAAAGTTAGAAGACTTACTTCCAATTTTGACCCCATAAACATTGGCATCACTGATAAAGTCAAGTTCACGTAGAACATTGGCCACTTCAAGAGTCGAAACATTTTCTCCTTTCCAACTGAAAACAAAATATATTTTTTATATAAATTTCTGCATGTTAGCTCAAAATGAAAACAAAGTGATAAAAATGAAGTGTGGTTAAAATCTACAGCTTTACTTTATCTTGTGCTTTGAGAAGTAAAATTTTTAATTTTAATTTTAAAAAGGATGGGTTTTTGTCATAAAAAAATTGTTAAAAATAGAAAGTTTTTTATTATATGGTTAACATGGTTTTATTTTTATACAAACCAATTATGGTCTCAAGTAAAAGTTTTTGACACATGCCATCCATATGCATTAAAAGTTATATCACTTAAAATTGTGATTCTAGATTTAATCCATAATTTAAACAGATAAAACAATAAATCAAAGAACATTAATCAATAGTTATTTGTATATCTTTGAATTTATAATAGGCATGAAGATTTTAATTTGACAAACATTTTGGTGACAATGAGGTTTTGCAATTGCCAATCAACAGGAATGTCATCATTGATGCCATGACATTGGTTACTGTATCTTACCTGGGCCAGGAAATGTTGCCATTGGACCATAAAAGATTGATGTTACAAATCATATTACCAGTTCTTTTGAGCAGATGCTTGAGTTTGTGTGTGGAGAAGATACCTTGAATACCTTATATATATATATATATATATATATACATAATATATATTATATCATAAGATACCTTGAATAACTTATATATATATATACAGGGTGTTGCAGCAAAATCTGACACTTGACAAAAAGAAAATGAAATGGGCAATAAAAACAAAAGTTGTATATGCAGATACCTGACGGTTTGACAACTAATGTTTTTCTCTCTACCCTTTTCCAGGATGGAATATGAGCACAGAGCAGTGGTAGTAGCTTGTTTTTATGTTGGGAAGAAGCCTGTGGAAGTGATGGCCTGGTTTGGGTTCAAGAGGACCATAGGCCATGACATTTGGAGGAAGTGGAAGGCATGTGAGAAGAAGGATGAGTTTACTGCCAAATGAAAGGCCAACAATGTTCGTTCTTTGGCCATTAAGATCAAGAAGTTCATCGCCACTGTCAAGGAGACAGTTGACAATGATGGAAGCCAGAGCTACGACAAGATCGCTGCTGACATGGGCTGTCACAAGTCGACGATCTGCTGAACGATCAAGAAGGACATTGGTTACTCCTCCTACTGCAATTCTCACCGCATGCTCATCACGAATGCCTCCAAGGAGTTGAGGAAGGTCAAGGGGGTGGCTTTGCTGAATGAGCTCAAGCACAGATCCACCAGGATGCTGAGGTTCTTCTCTGATGAAAAGAATTTCATCCAGGACCAGACGAGCAACAGGTAGAATGACAATTGGATCTGCAAAGACATCGAGGAGGTTCCTATCGTGAAGCATACAAAGTTTCCCTCCTCCATCATGGTCCTTGGCGTCATCTCCAGTGAGGAGGACATCATACCTCCATTCTTCTTTCAAAAGAGCCTGAGAGACACCGCTGAGATCTACCATGAGGTGCTAAGGAGCGTGTTGAAGCCCTGGATGGATGAGATTGCTGCCAGATGCCCTTAAGTCTTTCAGCAGGACTCCGCACTTGCACACAAGGCCAAGACGACCAAGGCATGGCTGCTCAACAATGTTCCTTACCACTGGTCGCTGGACTTGTGGCTGCCCTCCTCACCCGACTGCAAACCCCTTGACTATTTCTTCTGTGGCGTGATCAAGGCCAAGATCAACAAGCACACCCACAACATGGTTGACTCCCTGAAGGCTACCATTGTGGATGCATTCACTGCTACGGACAAGGATATGGTCGCCAAAGTGTGTGACTCATTTCGAGCCTGCTTTGAGATGGTCATCGCTGCCATCGGCAGTTACATTGAAAAATAATGTAGTATGTAACTCTATTGCTAAATAAACTGTCGGGTGTGTGCATATACAACTTTTGTTTTTATTGCCAATTTTGTTTTCTTTTTGTCAAGTGTCGGATTTTGCTGCAACACCGTGTACATATTAGTGGTCCTTGCATATGCCTACAGAACACACAATATATATATATATATATGTGTGTGTGTGTATGTATATATGTATGGGTGTGTGTATATATATATATGTGTGTATATATAGATATGTATATATATGAGTGTCTATATATATGTGTGTGTATATATATGTATATATATATGTGTATATATATTGGTGTGTGTATGTATATATATGCATTAATAATAAAACAGTTATTATGTATATATATATGTGTGTGTGTATATATATATATATATGTATGTGTATATCTGTATATATATGTGTATGTGTGTGTGTGTATTCACAACTATATATATATATATATATATATATATATATATATATATATATATATATATAGTTAAATAATATGATATGTTCTGGCTATTAATTTTTATAAAATCTTTCAAATTTTAGAATATGTTGTTTTTGTGTTTGTTATGGTAATTCACCCCCACACACATGAACTCTCCCAGCTATAAATAGAAGCTTTTGGACAGGGAAGTTTCCAGCAGTCAGCTTTGATAGTCGGACCGACCATTCTTGCTGTAACATGCTCGTTTGTATATGTTTATGTTACTATTTCTCTTAATATATTTAACTCAATTCCTCTCTTGTGTATTTATTTCTGGCTCTAACAAAGCCACAACAGTGTTATAAGTAAATATTTGAAAAGTTTTGTCAACTATTATCTTATATTATCTTTTCCCCTGAGTACTTTTGAATGTTTCTACTCATCCGGTTAATGGAAAAGTCAGGCAAGTTTATGGGGGATATGCAGTGATACTATTCAATGTCTAATAAATGAAGGTGAGTAATTGATGTGTTTTTATTGTTTTTTATTAGACATTGAATTTTATCACCTTATGTCCTCCATAAACTTGCTTGACCTGATAACATATCATAAGCACTCATACACCCCATAGATTTTGAAAAGCCAATAACATTTTTGCTCTTGTATATAAATACTAGTAACAAGATAAAATCCTCACATTTTGCCATCATAATGTCTTTCAGAGGACAAACATCTCGATTAAGATAAGTTTTCCTTTTGTCTTTTTTCATATACTTATATATTATATATCAGAGTTGAAACAGTAGTATTAAAAAGTGCTCAATACATGTGTGAAATGATGTAACCTGTGTTAAGAAATAAAAAAAACATGGCTTTGATGTACCACAAGGTTCATTTGATGGCATTGAGGTTTTGAAGGCCTGCATATCTTATATGAAATTAACAAAATTGTTCATATAAACAACCAAGGCCTTTTTTCAAGATGATGGTCTGATGATAGTGCCAAAAAGCAGAAGAACAAATGACACTATAAGAAAAGCACTTTTCAAACTCTTTGTAAGCCTTGGCTTTGAAATAGAAGTTGAAATGAATAAAAAAGTTATTAACTATCTGGATGTAGAATTAAATCTTCAAGCTGGTAGTGTCTCCCCATACATGAAACCCAATGCAAAATTAAAATGCATGAATATTAGATCAATCCACCCTGCACATCCCTAAAAGAATAGAGTTTAGGTTATCCAGAAATTCTTCTAGTAAAATAATTTTTGAGGATATACAATATAAAAACTTAAAGGTAGAGGGTCACAAAACCAAACTCTACCTTTTCAACTTCAAAAGGATAATAATCAACTTCAAAATGGACTTATTTTCAGGTAAAAAAAATAATCAACTTCAAAATGGATCAATCAACTTCAAATTGAGAATTAATATAATACTAATAAATTTAATATTTATTCTTTTATTTTTACTTAAAAGGATATAAAAAAATATAAATGTTCCTAAGAAATTTATTTAAAAGATTACATCATCTAAGTTAATTACAGAGGGAAGTAATCTCTGTATTCCAGATACGAAGTTAGTGCAAGTCTCAGGGGAAATATTATTAATTGCCTTGGAGATCATCGCTTCTAACTTGCTGAGGCGGAATTCTTTAGTAGTTAAAGATCCCTGGCCATCACCTCTTAAAATCCCAACAATTGAGTCTGCCATACTTTTTTTTACATCAGCTTTAATGACTGACCAAACCTTTTCAATGGGATTTAACATCGGACTATAGGGGGCAAGTCTGAAAATTTGGTGTTGCCTAAATTCATCCTCCTCCACAACTTCTTCAATGGAAGTATGGCAAGCAGCGTTATCAATAACTAAGACAACTCCCCTTTCATAAATTTCATTTGCCTTTCTAAGGCACTCCCTGGTCCATTCTTTTGCATCCTCTTTTTTGAAAGAACCTCTTTTAATTTTATAATGAATTAATCCATTATTACTAATACATCCAATAACATGGATGTTATTTCCCCTGGATCTGGCCATGACTGTAGTGCACCTTGTGCCTTTTTTAGAGCAACCTTCTCTTCTTGAAATATGGAGATTAAAATTGGTTTCATCCATATAAAGAATTGGCACACTTTGCAACTGAAATTCTAATAAAGCTACTGCATAATCCTTACGTTTCGCCTCATTGACATTATTATTGGCAGCTTCTGGTTCATAATGAACCGCTTTTAAAGTAAAGGCCATGGAGTCCAAGTGCTTTCTTATGCATTCTTTCATCACACGAACCTCATACTTTTCGACCAACTTATTTACAATGTCTTGAAAAGTGACTCTAGGAGAGTTTTCAATTAATTCGGCCATAAAATTCTTATGCTCTTGCGTAATTTTATATTTTCTTGCTCCTCCCCTAGAGCCACTCTTATCAGCAACCTGGTCTAAACAATGGTACACTGTTGGCAGAGGCACACCAATTGTTCTTGCCAGGTCTTTCCAATTTCCTGCTACGGCATGTGTAGCGAAAATCTGGGCCTTTTTTTCGCCAGCCACAGTTTTCTTGAGGTAAGTCCTCTTTGGAGCTGTTGCTAATTCTTCTCCAGCTTCTTTTGTAGAGGTTTCTCCAGCATCATCATCAATCATCATTTTTGCCCATACGGGACTTTCTCCTCCTACTTTTACTGTAGGCTCACCCAATGCTTTCTTGGTCTCTAAGTTGTTTGTATTTTGGTTTTTTCTTCATCTATATAATGAAGAAGAACAGTCAATTTCCTTACTCATGGGGTAAATTAATTGAAAAAATAATTTTCAATTTACCAAAAAAAAATATCTCAATTTGAAGTTGTTTATTCCAATTTGAAGTTGTTTATTCTTATTTTGAAGTTGATTGTTTTTAGGTTTTTGACATTTTCTCAATTTGAAGTTGATTGATCCATTTTGAAGTTGATTGTTCCATTTTGAAGTTGATTGATCCAATTTGAAGTTGATTGATCCATTTTGGAGATGATTAATTTTTTACTTGAAAATAAGTCCATTTTGAAGTTGATTATTATCATTATGAAGTTGAAAAGGTATAGAATTTAAACCTCAAATTAAACAACATATGAAGAACAATTTTGAGGAAAAGAAAAAAAATATCATTTGGTTTAACCCCCACCCTCTTTTAACTTAGACGTAAAGGTAAAATGTAAAATAGGGAAATTATTTTTCAAGTTGCTTACTAAACATTTCTCCAAAAATTCAGAATTACTTAAGATATTCAATAAAAACACAGTTAAATTAAGCTGCAACTGAACTAGTAATTTAGAAACAATAATAAAGAGACAAAAAGCTGGAAATTTCAAAACTAACGCACAGCAAAATATAGTTAACACTAGTAATTTATGCAAGTGCAGAAATAAAAATAGATGTCCATTAGATGGAGTTTGTTAAACCAAAGCAATAATCTATAAAGCAGAAGTAACAGATATTAATGGTCAAAATAAAATGCAGATAGGATGTACTGAAGGTACTTTTAAACAATACGATCATAGGTTGTCATTCAAGCTAGTAAGTCTTAGGAGCTCTACCAAACTAGATAACCATGTGTGGAATTTAAAAGGAAAAAACAGCAGGGATCCGATTGTAAGCTGGAAAATTTAAAAATAGGCAAAGCCTTATAACAACTACAATAATATTTGCAACCTCTGTCAACAGGAAAAAATTAGCTATAATGACATTTCCGGATCAAAGAACCTTTTGAACCAGAAATCTGAAGTCATGAGCCCTTGCATACATACTAAAAATTTCCTCTTAAGCTCATATGAGGCTGGATAAAAAAATAAAAGAAGTATGTACATTTCAATTACCCCACCCCCACCCACCAATACATTTATAATACCCTTGCTTTTCTTTTCTTCTCCTTTCTTCACATTCCCCATCTCCCTTTCTATCACACCCAACATCAAACGTTTGTTTATTTATTTTTTTTAAATATTATAACATTCATTATTTTTTTTTTAAATTAAGCATTGGAAGGACAATTGATAAAAATCAACTGAGGATACCATAAGGTTGAAACCAAGGTAGGGGATTCAACTGATTTCCTAATTTTTAAAGAATATATATGCGCGTGTGTGTGTGTGTATAAATCTTTTTTCTTTTTATTTTATGAAGTTCCAATTTTATATATATACCTACCCACCTTCTGTTTTCTCCCATCTATGAGGCTGAGCATCAAATGGGAAAAATTTAGAAAATATAGGTACTTGCCATTGGGTGTCAATAATGACAGAAACTTTTGACAGTAAAATTTGAATTCACATATGCTACATAAAATGATTTTCTTGATCGACTGGTGCTGCATTGCACGGCTGTTCAAATTTATAGTTTTATTTTGCATGTTTTTGGATAATACACAAAAAGTGATCAAGATGAGCACATGCTATCTTCACAATGAGATCAGAGGTTACTAGTAGACTGAGTAATATATGTAAAACATGAAACTTGCAATAAAACCAGAGTGCATCACTAAAGCCTCACCTTACTACATGATCTATTTTTTTTTTACTTATATATATTTTTTCACCAACTGATAATTTACACTTCCTATCAAATTTAAATACTAGTAACAATAAGGAACTTAGGATGTACAGTCAAAGCCTTTTTGACCATTCTATTCCTAATGGTTCTCTCATCCAATATGATGACTGATATATTAAAATTTTTGAATGAAAAAAATTGTGACTAACCGAAATGTATCACCAATTCGATCACTGAAGTAAGCAAAATAGTCATCATCTGTATAGATTAAATCCCCGGTGTTGAAATACTTGTCTCCTTCCACAAAGGCATTTCGGATTATTTTAGGGCTGTCCAGATCCTTTTTGCTTTTATACATCTGCAAATCAAATTCGGGGATATACTTGCCTATCAAGAGGCCGACTTCACCTGCAGTTGAAAACAAAGAAAATAAAATGACTTATAAGTTTTTTAAATATCAAATTAAAGTGTGATTGATCATGTCTATAGAAAAGTAAATAAATAAAAATTAATTAAAGTGTCAAAAATAATCATAAAAATTATAATTACCATTAAATTACTCATTCTAAACCAATGAGAATTGTCCCCTTTTTTTCTCCTCTACACACACAAACAGGTGACATTCTCACTATCGAACAAGCAGTTCCCACAGACAAATCATGAACATGTGCATCAACAAAAATTTCATCTCCTTTTTCTTTTTCAGACCATAATAATAACATTTATCATTTAGCACTCAACAAAAATTTGCGGTAAGAAAAACCCAGACACTTTTTGCATTTTTTAACTAAATTATCTGGATACTCATTACACACATTGATAAAAAAAAACATAAAAGAAAGACTGTTGCTTATTTTTTATCTTATCATTCTGAGTCCAAACTCACAATTTTACTCAGTATTATTGTCTCTCATTTCTCCAACAGCATATAACAATCACATAATAAATAATACTTGTTTGTTTCCGTATCTTGCTGTTTTCTTATTTTTTTTTCAACTGACAGAACTATAACCAGAAGTTACAATCCATTCAAGATAAGACAACAAAATTCACCAGATTAAGAAAAAAACCCACAGAAACACTAAAAAAGCATGTAAATAAACTAATCCCAGCAAACAACACAGATGCTGATAACTTAAAAATCAAGAAAATAGTTGATGATTACCAACGGGGATATACGTATGGTAATCTAAAAATCCATAAATCAGGTTTTCCTCTCCAACATATCATATCCTAAATACCTACACCCATATACCAACTATCAAAAACCCTCAACCACATAATTTCTCCATACACAGCCAACAATTACAGCAGAGCATCAACTAACGACTTCCCTCTAAATCTTGAAAGCAGCAAATCGCATAGGAAATACTAAGGTCTCCCTGGACATCGAAAGCCAACATAATTAGTGAATGTTTCTACAAACACCCAAAAATATCTCATCCAAAAATCTGGAAAACTTTTAGGTCCTATTTTCGGTAACTTTTAGATATCCTATATTGAAAACAAAGTATCTGAAACAACCAATAAACCGGAAATCTACACAAAATATATTCATGACATTTTTGTTTTGATAAAAAATAAACATAAAATTGTTAACTTAAAATCAACTTTTGAAAAAACTCAACACTAGAATAAACATATGAACCAATGGTACATAATAAGATCCCATTCCTCAATGTTAAGCTAGAGTTAAAAACCACCAGTATGAACTCTTGTCTTCTAAACTATTATAGCCAATGCCCAGAAAGATATAAAATAAAAGTGATAACAATCTTCTTAAACAGAGCTTAACAAAATTCTTTTTTCCAAAAAATATTTCTAAGTGAACTGAAACATATAAAACAAACACTTGTCAACAATAATCTTCCCAACTACATCACTGATAACAAATAAAATTATTCTTACAAAAAATATATGACACCAGTAATAAAAATACAATACCACAAAACATCAATATATTTTACTGCAACCAGATGCACAATAGCTATAAGCAGGACGAATTTGCTATAAGGAAAATTATTAAACACCCATATTTCTGCTGTAACCCCTGAAAAACATAAAAAGTTTATAATATAAAACAGAAAATCGAAAACCGCAAATCTCGTCGTCACTAGCTGAAATAACCCCACTAAATCTAAACTAGCAATGACCAATTTAGTGTACCAATTTCAATGCCCAGTACAAGACTGTGTTAGTTGTTAAAAGCCAATTACCTATATCAGGCACACTACTACTTCCTTAAGTAGATGCCTTACATGTCACCTCTCAAAGCAGAGTGCAATTAATAAACATTTAACCCATAATCTACAAGAACCTTTAAGGAAAATTCTAGTCAATAACACAACAATTTTTTTCAAATCACATAGTTGTAGACATTAGAGAAGCATTACTTATTAAATGCTGTTCCACTACTATTAATCTTTCACTATTCAGTGGAGATGGTGTGTTAAAGGTTTTCTAAAAATAGAAGTGATGCCCAGGTCAATCAGTCACGCATAACATGGGACCACTGAAAAAGGCATACACTCCTCCACAAGAACTCCGCACAGCTAAACTACTTATGTAGAAGATAACAAATGAAATTTAACATACCAAAATAACATCCTTGATAATGATTATAGAACTAGATGAAAGCACTCAGAATAATAACTATGCACAATTTTTATATTTTTTAACCTCTTAAAAACAGAAAAATGTTAGAATGCTGGAAAAACTCAATAAAAGATTAATTAAATCTTCCTTGTTGTTTTAATTCTTTTCTTCAAGCAGTCTCATTTACATGTTTCATTGAAATGGATTCAAAAGTTTCAGCATGCTGATTCTTAATTCATCACTTGATATCACTTTCATCTAATCATCCACTTACCATGTTTGTTTCTTGTTAACTTTAACCTCATTTTCTTCTGTTTATATGTTAGTGCTGGTTTTGGTTTGGTTTTTCTGGATGCAAATCCCATTTCACTAAACTGATTTCTAAAAGTTTTGTTGTTGACCTATTTGTTTTCCATTTGTTTTATTGGACATTTTCAAATCATATTGCTTTGAATTTTCTATCTTGATGATCTGATGTCTTTTATGGTCTACCAATATATTTGTTTTTTTTTAATGACCCCGTTTCTTTTATATTTGTACCAAATTTTAGACAGCTGATTTGGCACAGCCAATGTTTTTTGTCATACTCCACTGTGGATTGCCAACTTGAATGAGTTTAATGATCATTTCCATTGTTTTAATTGACATTTCTTTTGTTAGAGATATAATCACCTACTTGTTGAGGTTTGCAAGAAAACTCTTTTAACTGTAGATTAATTTGCATATCTAGACTTCTCTTGTTGTTGTTTCAGGAAAGCAAATTAAAACATCATTTGGTAATTTTTTCCTCAACATTGAGTTATTCTGTTGTATTTCCCTCTACATTGCTTGAAAAAAAATTATACCATTATTTATTTAAATAATTCATTTTAGTTTATTAAATGTATATTTTATGAAGCCATTGTAACAGGTTTGGTATTAATCACAAATTAAAATGCATAAAATGTGCAACAATAACAATAATAAAAACATCTGACATGTGTTGACATAAATAAGAATTTGTATTTTCTTTTTGTGATGTGAATTACAGAATATTGATATGATGTGTGAAAATGATCTCAGTGTCTCTTTTGTTTAAAAGTTAGTGCTTACTTTGTTTGGCTCCGAGAATTTCGTTTGTGAGGATGGCATTTGAAATCATCCGTTTTTGGTCTTCATGGCGTGATGGATATACATGTGTTTCTGTACTGCTACTTGTCTACTCATCACTGACTACTGCTACAGGTATCCTAGTCTACTCTACTGTTCCTTTTGTGGTGGAAGGGTAGTTTTATGATGAGAGTTAAGATGATAAAATATCCTTTTTTTTTATCATCACTGATGGCAAGGTTATTTTTAGAATGATGAAATATCATTATTTTTTTAGACCATAACACCATAATGTTCAGCTATTGAATAAAAATGTTTTGTGACTTAGTAGTAAATAAACTGATACTATATAAGTGAACATCCCTAAGTTGGTTAATTCCATAATTTTTGCAAGCAGCTGTATGTATCATGCAAAACTAAATTTGAGAGATTGATTGGAATTTTGGAATAATGAAAATGAACAGAATACTTTTAATAAGAGGCAGTTTATTCTAGTTGTTGAGTACATAGGGGATTCAAACTAGACTTGTCTTTCTACAATTCTAATGATTGACAACAGTATGCAGAAGGCTGAATCATGAATTGTTTGTTTATAACTATGATGATGATGATGATGATGATGATGATAGAACAACAATTCTTTGTGTTGGTTATTTTGCTTTTATGTGAGGGAAACTTTTGCTTACTTCAAAGATCTGTTCATGTCTATCCATTCATGCATCTTATATTTGCACAGGTTTACTTGCCTATTCTCTGTCTCTCTACTGGCAACTGAGTCAGATCAGTCTCCCTATCTATCTCTCCCCTGGCAACCAAGTTGAGACTGTCTCTTCATCAGTCTCTTCTCTGGCAACTGATCCAGGACTGTCTCCCCATTTGTCACTTCTTTCTCACAAATGTTTGCAAACTGCCACTTTAATTGGCTCACATTTTTTTTTATATGAGAACCCAATTTGATGGCTTGTCAGCTATGAGGCCCTCATATGATTCAATCATTAATTTCACAACCACACAGTCCTTAGGTACTTGACTGGCTTTTTGATAAAAAGACTTTTCTGAAAATTATTCTTATAATATGACCACCAGCAAATATATCTAATGTAAACAAATATGAGTCTGTCTCATATTAGGATCAACACAAAAACAGGAAACAGGTTCAAAACTTCACCAAGACATTAATTTCATACAGGTATATTGTCCCAACACCTGTGATTTTTAGAAAATGTTTAATCAGTATTAAGATATTTGTGAAGAAAGCAAATTATCAGATTAGTGAAATGCAAAGCTTCATTTAATGTATAGCATATACACATAAAACCTACAGAGACTCAGATTTTTCTGTTTAAACTGGAACATTTATTCATTTATATGAGAAATTACAGGAAGGGATGAAATATTTTTATATTTTAATTGTTAAGAACATTTACAGGAGACTTCAAAAATCCATTTGCTTCATGTTGCAGTCATTATACACATTTCCTTTTTTATGAGACACTCTACCTATTTCCCTATCTTAGTTCCCTAAATATGCCATACGGTATCACATGAATCATAAATATACATTATGGCAGTGAATGCTGAACAATCTCCCCATGGATGAGGAGAAAACTGGAGGCAACAGAAATGTGCTTCTACAGAAGAATACTGAGTATTCCATGGATGGAGTGAATAAGCAACGAGGAAGTCTTAAATAAGATAGAAACAAAAAATTTCTTGGACACATAATAAGGAAGGAGGGCTTGGAAAACTTAATCCTCACAGGGCATATTGAGGGCAAGAGAGATAGAGGAAGGTAGTAAGCCTCTTACTTGATAAGATTGCATGAATGGATGGCAGAATGGGGGGGGGGGGTTCAAATTGCTAAGAGTCACACAGGGGATAGGGAGTTGTGGAGATCCATGATTGCCTATGTCCTGAAGGAACACATAGAAAAATGAACAGAGACTCTTGATAGGATACATGTTTTGTTTTCTTTGTTTAAAGGCAACTTATTATGTAATGCTGAAATTTATTTTTTGGTGGGGAGCATTAGTAGTTTCTTTTACAAAATTGTATTACTGGTAATTTTTTTTTTCTAAAATGTATTGCTGGAAATTTTTCTTTTACAAAAATTTATTGATAGTAATTTTTTACTATGAAAATATGAAATATGAAAAAATGTATTTCTACACTTTCATAGTATTTTGACCACATTTTGAGGGTAACTATTTACCCCTATCTGGGACCCTAACAGGTGCTACCACTCCAGGTGTGGGAGAACCTGTGTACAGCTGCAATTAAAAGGTGCTTCCATGCTCCTCAAAACCTTCCAATCAGGACATAATAGGATACATGAAAACTCACCTACTAGATCACTACTTTATATAAGGCCTGAACATCATTTAATATAACATTATTATGGAGTTAGACGAAGTAAAAATACTGGTTGTCTATAGTTTGAACTGTATCATTTACTATAACAGTATTAACGACTTAGGCTAGGTACAAAAAATTCAAGTCTATAACATCTTCATCTACATTAGCATACAAAACACTTTCACTTTGCATATGTATATTCACTTTGCTTATTCCAATAGATATGTTCATGATAAGGAAAATTTCTCATTTTTTTTAATAATACAAAACTCACCTTTGTCAACTTGAATGCATCGGCCATTTTTATCACGTAAGGGTTGCACAGTATCAAGGTCATATTTCACCAAGTACATTTTATTTGGCCTGAACATATTCTGTAGAAAAGTTGAGGATTTAAAAATATAATAATAATTCTGATCAAAAGGGATTATGCAATAGGATCTGATTAAAGTTGAAGAGCTAAAAGAAATGATGAAATCTGTAAGAGACAGAGAAAATGAGTGAAATAACATGTTGAATTTTTTAAAAAAGGGAAAATGCATGAAGAAAGTTTATGATATTTGCAACAGAGATGAAAACAACTGAAAAAAATCTCTAAGTCTGTCTAACAAACACAAAAAAGGCAGTAAATTTCAATCAGCCAAATTCATATTAATTGACCCCTCAAAAACAGAAATAAGCCAAATAAATGATACCTTTCTCTGAAAACTTATGACCAGTCCTTTTCAGGAACCATCACTAAAATTATGCAAACTACAACATCATAGCTTATTAAATATTAAGAATGAAATGTAGAAAAAAGAAAAAATACTTAAAGCATGCAAGAAAAAATATTTCAAATGTGAGACATTTTTAGAATGACCAATTCATAGAACAAAATTTTGAGATTGGATTATGCAACAAGCCACATTCCTAAACTATTGTGTCATAATTTTTGTTTTTGAAAACCAATTATAAT
This sequence comes from Acanthosepion pharaonis, assembly GCA_903632075.3. Classification (NCBI taxonomy): domain Eukaryota; kingdom Metazoa; phylum Mollusca; class Cephalopoda; order Sepiida; family Sepiidae; genus Acanthosepion; species Acanthosepion pharaonis. Next base: position 2,100,647 of record CAHIKZ030001413.1, on the reverse strand, counting down.
GACAAATGTATCATCCTAACTATTAAACATATGTGGCAGTTAAAATTAAATTTGGGGTACACTAACATACCTTAGTTCTAGTATAACAGTGGCAGCATACACAGTGATTTAAAGGGAAAATGTGATTCTCTTTCATAACACAAGAATAACTGACTGCAAAAATCACACAAGATTTTTTAAATCTGTTAATCTGTTCTACCTTACCCACCATATTCACCTTACCTTGTAGCAAATGATTATTACCATTTGATCACTGAAAAACATTTTGATGGGGAAAATTTTCTCTAAAGAAAACGAGATTCAAGAGTTTGTCTAAAACTTTTTCTCAAGTTTGGATTGTTTCTAATTTATTTTTAGGCAAAAAAACAAAATCTTCAAATTGAATATTTGAATTGCTTTTTAGTTCAAAACTTTTTAATTCCCTTGCATTTTGTAACTCATAAAAAAATTAAAAAAACTAAAATATTTAAAAGAAATATGTCAGTTCCAAGCAAACATTCTAAGTTAAGCATTTGAAAAAAAGAATCAATTTCAAATATTCAACAGGGCACAGAAAATTCAATTTTTTCCATTCTATAATGCATGGAAATATTTCATTCAATTTTAAGGATGCAATGCTTTTTTTCTGTAAATAAACTCATTAAAGATAAATTATTGAACAAAAGAAATTAACTTATATTATTTTTATGAACAACACTAAAAAATAATTTTTTAAAATTAAATTTTAGATTTATTAGACTTTCAAAATATTCTTTATGAAATGAAAATGAATAACAAAACACTGTTATTTGTCATAACTTTTAAAACTGAATATAAAAATGAAGTCATCTCAATGAAACAAGAACAGCTGAGTTAACCAAGAGAGAAGAGACAAACTGTTAAAATGATAAGTAGTGTCAAAAACAAAAAAAAACTTACAGATATAAACAGTTGTTGTTTTCATGAAACAATTTTATGTAATATATTCACAGACAATCTATTTATATATACAGTTATACATCAGAGATATTGCTAGATTGGTGTGAAACAACTGTAATAAAATAAGACATTCATTTTGTTTCCTATTGCATATGAAAGTTATGCTTTTATTATATTCTTGTGTACTAAGTGTGTTATGTCAGGTGCTATTGGTAACATGGAAGCCAGTACTACTTGGCACATGTTTGGGTCATCAGTGATTAAACTGATTCCTCCAACAGGCTTTCCTTTTGAGGAAGGAGGCTAGACATTGAGGAAGATTAAAAACAAGAGCTGACAAAAAGTGGATAAACCTTCTTGTGAGGGTCAACAGTCAACAGCCATTTACCACATTCGATAGTTTTGTATGCAGATAGTGCAGTGTTGACAAGGCATGGCTAGGCAGAGGGATTCCTAGACTGATGTCAACAGCCAGGGTGGAGGAAAATGGAAGCAATGGTCATATGTCTGTGACCAAGGTGCATCTTCAAATTGGAGGACATCGGTTGTAGTCTGACCTTGAGGGGATGGGATCTGCCAGGTCTAATTGTCCAAGACAAACTATGTAGAAATGAATATCTCTCTGGCTTTAACCACAGATATGTGGAGGGAACTGTCCAGATGCTCATCTGCATGGTGATCTTATGACCTGGTATTATTATTATTATTATTATTTTTATTTTCTTTGATTTCTGGTGTTTACACATTTCTTTCCAGGTCCCGCCCAGGGACCTAAGGTTAGAAATGGCGTCATGACACTTTCCACTGACAAAAAAAAAAAAATTACATAGATAAAGCCCTTCGTAAGGTGTGGGGCTGTACTTGTCAGAACAATTTTCTGTATCTCCTTGAGGCATGGACTTCCAGGAATCCCTTCAATTAGTCTACTGGAATCTTTTCCAACCAGTCCTAGGGCTCCAACTACAACAGGGATTGTTGATGTTCCCATATGCCACATTTTCGCGATTTCTATTTCAAGGTCCTTGTACTTTGACAACTTTTTGAATATCTTCAAAGATGATGATGATGATGATGATCATCATCATCATCATCATCATCATCATCATATTTGTGTGTAATAGTGTCAAGTCTAAAAATAGATGTGAATTGAATAAAGTGAACATATGTTTTTGGGAAAATAGCATTGATCCACTGGCTTGAAAAAAACATTACAATAAAACCTTTGATTTGTTAAAAAGTGCATTACAATAAGCACAGTGGAGTAATGGAGAATAGTCAGGATTGAGAATTGAAGCTGAGTTTGAATTCCATATGAGTTCATTACATTCACTTATGTGTTAATAGCCTTGGGAAGGTATGAATCCATTTTTTTCTCCCCACTGCCCAGCAGGACAGATTAGGTCCTATAGACTTGGTTGGCGACTAGTCTAGGAGAATTAAAACTCTTAATTCAAACCAGCCTTGAAGAGAGTTACACAATGTCAGGCAATCTTGCCCAGAAAACATTCCTGCTATTGCGGCTGCAATACATGATGTAGTGATTCGAGACCTTAATGGGTTATGGGTCTCATTGGTCACTTGTTTGGTTGATTTTGTTTAGCGGCATATCAAACTCTATGGGTTATTTAATGCCAAATTCTACAGATATTTTGTACATAATTTTATGCCTTCATCTACAGATATTTTGTACATTATTTTATACTTTCAGAGTAAAGGTATATTTTTCACATATATAGTTTGTAGATCATAAAATGTATTGTTGGTAATTTTATTATAAAAATGTACTGTTGATTTTTGTTTGGGGTTCACTATTTGCCCATAGCTGGGACCCTAACAGGTGCTACCACTCCAGGTCTGAGTGGATCTGGGAACAACAACAGTTAAGAGGTGGTTCCACACTCCTCAAAACCTTCAATCGCCTTGCTGCCAGATGTAGTTTATCATCATACCCAGGATGGTATGGGTTTCATGATTATCAATTACAATAAAGTGAAATGTAATAAAACAAGCTAAACAAAATATTAAGAATCAGGAAAATTTCATTAGAAACAAACAAATGAGTGCCAAACTGTTGCGTAATATCAGTCATCTTATATGACAATTAATGATGGAGAATTTCCTCACAAATGATGAGAAGACTTGAGCTAACAGAAATATCTTTCTACAGAAGGATACTGAAAATAACATGGTCTGAACATGTGAGCAGTGAGTGAGGAAGTTCTAAGAAAAACATAAACAAAAGGAACATGTATACTCAGAAAGAAACCATGGAAATTTCTGGAACACATAATGATGAAAGAAAATTTGATACTGACAAGATATTTTGATGGCAAGAATGGTAGTGGGAAACAGTTATGAAGCTCCCTAATGAACTTGTGAAAATGGATGGCAAAACAAGGACAAGGAGGGATAGTAAAGGGACAAACATTATTTAGATCTAAAAAGATTAGGAAGTTGTGGAGAGCCATAATAACCCACATCCTTAAGTAACATAAAAATGATGCTTATATGTTCATAGCTGTTCATAGTAAATGAAAGGTTAAATAATGTTGAAATACGTGTTTATTCTAAAATGTTGCAAGGCTTACCATTAATGGAGACAGCCGGCCAATTGCACCAACCTTATCCTGCAAATTTACCAAAAAACAATTTCCTTCTGTGGAACCATAAAGTTCAATTATTTTGGGAATGTTGTACTTTTCTTTGAATTTTTGCCAAATATCTCTTCCAAGGCCATTGCCATAGAAGGTTTTCACTTTATGGGATTTCTGATGTGGATACTGAAAAAGATTTAATAAAGATACTCAGTAATTAAAACTATCATCAGAGTTTGAAATTTCTGACATTTCTTTTTCATTTTTTACTGTAAACAAAACATTTCACCTCTTCTAGAAAGTGAATAATTGAATTTTGCTATCTTCAAACTGGTAATAATGGTGGAATTTCCATGGGTTTTGTTATTAATAATATAATGAGGATAATAATTAACAGATGATGATAAGAATATTAATAAAAAAAAGAACTATTGTGTAGAGGACAACTAAATCAGAATATATATATTAAAATAATAGGAAAGAACAGTTTATATATATATATATATATATATATATATATATATGAAAGAAAAATACAGAAAAAACAAAAATCTGAATATGCATAATGTTAAAATAAAATCGGCGTCGGACGTTTGATTCTATTTAAGACCATCATCATGGACATTTTCATTTAAACATAATTAACATTATAACTTATAAAAATTTAACACAAATTTTTTTTTTTTTTGTGTTAAATTTTTATAAGTTATAATGTTAATTATGTTTAAATGAAAATGTCCATGATGATGGTCTTAAATAGACCGAAATGTCCGACGTCGACTTTATTTTAACATTATGCATATTCAGATTTTTGTTTTTCTGTATTTTTCTTTCATACTGTCGGATTTATATCCATATATTTATTTATATATATATATATATATATATATATATATATATATATATATATATATATATATATATATATATATATATATATATATATATATATATATATATATATATATATATATATATATATATATATATATATATATATATATATATATATATATATATATATATATATATATATATATATATATATATATATATATATATATATATATATATATATATATATATATATATATATATATATATATATATATATATATATATATATATATATATATATATATATATATATATATATATATTATATATATATATATATATATATATTGTATATATATATATATATATATATATATATATATATATATATATATATATATATATATATATATATTTTAGGCAGCAATCCTTCATTTATGCATGTTTCATTAAAAACGACAGACAAGGTCGGTTAAGCTTTTTGTTTAATTTTTCTTGTGTTCACACAAGAGCTTTCTTTTTTGGACTCAGAGTGCGTAGAAACTGTCCAAATGTTCTATAGTTCTAACTGCTTTCAGCTATACTTTAGCCATGATCAAGGATGATTTTATTTTTTCCATTTAATTGAGTGTGTGTGTTATGTGTATGCTTTTAGTGTGTTATAGACATGTTTTATTTTCCGAACACAGCACATTGTTCGCAGTTAATATTAAGAGTTGGCTTTTTTTATTATTAAGGCTTCCATCATTTTTAATCTTTTTTTTTTTTACATGTGGATGAGGTTATTATGTTTGTATTTTCTATTAGTATGTTTTGAATGGAGTCTGGTAGGTTTGTATGTGTGTTTAAATGAGTTCTAATACAGCTCTGTTCAGATAGGTGTAATGCTCAATGAAACATGCATATATATATATATATATATATATATATATATATATATATAAAATAATAGGAAAGAAAAATGATATATATATATATATATATATATATATATATATATATATATAGTAATAAGAATAATCAGCTCTCAAAAGAGTCTGTCTAAGATTGGACACAGGAAAAAAGTGTACTCAATGCCATAATAAATAGCAAAGCTTTAATATAATATTCTTAGTCAAATATAGAGTGGGCAGTCACTGACCAGGACTACCAGTTTCAGGCCTGATGATTGCGTGAAAGAGCATGAAACTGTTGGCAGTCCTGCTTGATCTCTACCCATTAGAAATTTGTCTTAATATATATATATATATATATATATATATGTCATACTTTTTAAAGTATACTAAATTTATGAGAGAAAAGTTGCCATCATCAGAGACAGAGTGTATGTAAAGATAAACAGTGTGGACATAGTTATCAAAACTAGGTTGATTGATTTCTGTTTTATGCCTTACCAACCTTTTACAGGGTATTTAAAACCAGAAATTATTTTTAGATTGTTATCATTTTTGGAGTTAATAATGATTTACTGATACAAGTCCTATGAATTAATGCACAGTTGTTGGGAGAAGAGGTGACATGGTTTTATCATTCTCCCACCACCGTTACTAATCATTTCTACCAATTTGCAATTTCTTCCAATTTACAATAACTATTAGCTAAATATCATTGTCTCCAATCCCTTGAAACATTACTATCACATCATATCATATAGACCCGTTATTAAATTGAACCACCCTCTCACCCAGTATATTAAACATCACCATATAAATTAAACAATAAGGATTACAAATTTCTACCTGTTACATATACACAGTCACCAAAAACAAACAAATAACCAGCTTTAAATATAACAAATAAACCCCCATTTTTTTCAAAAATTTAAAAATAAATATAAATAATAATAATTTTTACCTATCATAATTTTATACAAACCCCACCACACGTATATACATACATGCGAGGAAATATTTTTCAGCAAAAAAAAATAATATATATATATATACATAATATGACATGTATACAGTCACGAGACACTAATGTGACATTTCCGCCACACTTCCAATGTTTAAATTTCAACATTTCAACATACAAATGCGTATGTATAGATATAACACCACCCGTATACATACATGTGTCATAGCCGAAACTGCCCACATACGTTTATATATGTATGAGTCCCGACGGACGACCAAGTATGTATATGTGTCTGCATACATCGATGTTTGCGTTAGTACGATGAATGACAAAACGACAAAGTTTCCCCCACCACTTCCACAATAACACCAATACACGCAATCTACATAAACCCAAATTTTCTTATGTTTTTCAATGTTAAATATTCTCTTTTTTGTGTTTGTTAGTGACCCAAATGTCTTCCTTGAACTGGTTATTCTTAAATAGATCTAAGAACACAAAGTGGTCATTAAAACATAAGAATATAGATATCTTTCTCATCCTTTCTCAGACCAGTCTTAATTGTTTTATTGCCCTTCATGCAGAACTTTTTCACTGCCAGTTCAAGAAAGACATTTGGGTTACTAACACACACAAATAAGAGTATGCCTAATATTGAGAATATTTAACATTGAAAAACACAAGAAAAATTAATACTTTTAATAATATGTGGAAATATCCACTCTTTGCCTGATGAAGGTCATGAAACTGGAAACTCGTATAGCAAAATTATGGAAAACAAAGCAAAATATATTTAAAAAAAAAATTCACATTACAACCAAAAACGTTTGCGGTTTCTCTCTTCTTTTTAATATACACACTTTTCTCTCATTGGAACTACTATAACCTCTTCCCTTTATATATATATATATATATATATATATATATGATTAAACAAAAGATGGGCCATGTGTGCTTCTTACAATATATAGATTTAATAGTCCTATTAATGAAATTTGTGGAATAAGAAGCCAACAAAATGATAATAAAATTGGCAATAAAATTGATGATATTTATTATATATTAGCCTTTGAAGTAAATTGAAGAGGAAGATTTTGAAATACATTTATAGTAATACACACACACACACACACACATATATATATATATATTATTCTTAATTTGTCTTTGTCTTGCTCATCTAGCTCCTTGTAAAAACTTTGCTGGCATCTGCTTTTAGTGCATTATAAAATTCTTGTTGGTAGATCATAAATATTTTCTTATGTTGAAGCAAGTCCTTTGGAGCAATCATCAACTGATACAAATTGTATGATGATTTTGAAAAAAAAATAGTGAGTGAAGTGAAAAAAAGAGGCACAATTATTTGTCTGGAAGAAGTTCTTAGAGAAGAAGTGAAATACTTACATCTGGTTGTGTTAGAATGTATCGACAAAACTCTCCAATGTATGGAACATGTGTCACATTGTATTCACAACAGTCAGACCAGAATTTGGAAGCAGAAAATTTTCGTTTCAATACAGCTGTAGCCCCTGATAAGAGGAATAAGTTAACTTATATATATAAAGATATATGAATTAAAGATCAAATGTAGATCAAATATGGATCAGAATTTGACAGGATAAGATAAAGAACAAATAGGAAATGTTTATCAATTTAATATGCTTCACTTTTTTATAAAGCTTTGTGTCAAAGCTTTAATAAAAGTGAAACATGTTAGATTGATAAACGTATTATATATATATATATATATATATATATATATATATATATATATATAAAGTTCTATTGCACAGCATCTAAAAGCACATTCCTGTCCACCTTCACAATACAGAAAAATACTTAGCATGAAAATAATAAACAAAAATGTGAAATTCCTGAGGCTCTCTATATCAAAATCAACTAACACTCAACAAAATTTATTATGAATATAGCAACAACATATTAAAAAGCATATGACATTTATATACACATTCCATTTTACATTTCTACCAATTGCCAGTCAGCTCCCTTATATTGAAACGCTTGTTTTGTAAAAATTCCATGACAACAATGGATAAAAATTTAAGAATTCTAAAAGAACTATAACAGTGCATTTATGCATGCCAATGGAATGCAGATTTTATTGCTGTTATGATAATTTGTAATTTACTCCTGAAAATAATCTTAGAAAAGGTCCAAATGATTGGGTTAAAAAAACTACAGTGCCTTTCGTGATGGATTTCATCTCGATATCAAGAAACTAATTAGAGTTTCCAAATATGGTTAGCACATTGTGGCCATGTACATACTTAATGTTATTGAGTATTGGCTTTCCTTTTTCATTATTAGTGCTTCCATTATTTTTTATCTCTTTTTATATGTGGATGAGGCTATTATACTTGTATTTTCTACTAGTATGTTGAACATGGAGTTTGATAGGTTTCCATGTGTGTTTAAATGAGTCCTAATTGAGCTATGGTCAGATAGGTGTAATGTGAGTTGTCTAGATGCCTATTAATATATATATATATATATATATATATATATATATATATACAGTGTGTGGAAACAAATATTCATACATTTTCATTTATTGTATTTCCAACTGATGTATAAACATACTTTTCATATAATTAACTGTACACAGATGCATAATAACTAAATATGCATAGAAAACAGAAAAAAATTTTGATTTAATAGAAATAAATTCCATTTATCCATTTTAGTGGGTGAAAAAAGTATTTATACAATGCAAATTTCAGATTTTAAAACTTTTAAATTGCTTTAATACTTTAAATTATTCAAGTGGAATATTCTAGAATGTACCAATAATGTTATCAGTAGTTATTTTTAATCTATACAAATACAAACAACATTTTGTAATTGATATTTGTGCAAGAAGGTTTTCATCATGGCAAGAGGTAAAGAATTGACAAATTTGCAAAAAGAACTGATTGTTAAGCTCTGGAAAGAAGGTAAAAGTTACAGGAAAATCTCAGACAACCAGAATATTCTATTTACAACCATTAGTTCATTCATTGCAAGGTATAAAAAACTCAATACTGTTGAAAACCAAAGAAGAACAGGTGCTCCACAGGAGATGTCTTCAAAATCATTGAGGAAATTAATGTGTCAAATTAAACAAAATCCAATGGTTACTCATCAAGAGTTGCAGGATGATGTGCTTTCACTAGAAATCTATGTCACTAAACGGACAATAAGCAATGAATTTTATAGGAGCAATCTAAAGCCACACACCACTCAAAAAACTCCACTGCTATTGAAAAAGACAGATATGCTAGGTTGAAATACGTTCATGAATACAAGGATAAAGAAAAATCATATTGGCAAAGAGTATTATGGACAGACAAAACAAAAATTATGCATTTTGGATCTGAAGATTTTATGTTAAAAATGAAGGAACAAAATACCAACTAAAATTTGCAAATCATTAATTGAGAACTACAAGAAGAGGTTGGTTGCTGTAGAAGTGAATAATGGCTATTCTACAAAGTATTAAATGAAGATTATGTATTCTTTTTTTGTATTGTATGAATATTTTTCATCCATTAAAGTGGATAAATCGGATTTATTTCTATTAAATCAATTTTGTTCTATTTTCTATGCATATTCAGTTATTATGCATCTGTTTACAGTGAAAAGCATGTTTATTCATTAGTTGGAAATACAATAAATTAAAAATGTGTATGTGTACGAATATTTGTCCAAACTATATATGTAAAGCCTATCAGATCAATAGTGGATAAGTGAATGACAATGGTGAGATTATCCGTTTCCATACAGGAAACCTTTGGCATTCATTGACTAAACATTTAATGTGATGATTGGTTGAAATTTATAAAAAAAAGTTCAAAAGACTGGGGAGGTGCATGTATTTGTCTGCTTATCTTCATATCAAACATTCAAATCAGAACAGGATTTCCATTTTTAATTTTACGTGTACTTGACGACAAAAGTTGCAGATAAACATACCCCTAATTCACAAGGTCACTATATATAACCATCAATTTGACTAAAAAATGTATTTTTTAATTAAAAGAGAAAGTAATTTATTAAGGTGAAACTGTATAGAAAGTGCATTAATTTCTGAGTCTTCCATAGTAAATTTAGGTTCTGATTCATATAACATGGCTTCTTTCTAAACAAAACTAATGCTATTACAATGTAGGATATTTAAAAACCAGAATGATTAAAACAGAAACAGAAGCAGTCAGAAGCTCACCAAGGCCGGTTAAGGCTTTGCCTCTGGACACATTGAATATCAGAAATTTTTAATTTAAATTTTCTGCATCTTCAACATTTCTCTTGAGTTTTAATTATATCTGATGTTCGCATTTCATTGCCTGCCTTTACATATATATATGATCCCACCTATAAAAATATTAAAAAATATTATTTACACAGAAGTCCTTTCAAAGGACAAAACATGTCACAGGATTTTTCCCATATGTGTGTGTTTGTAACCTAAATTTAATCTAAATTTACTCTTTTCAAATTGAAAAAATTCACCATTTTAGTGGATGGTTTTCTCGCAACAACCAATGTTTGCCAATGGCTAAGGGAGATAACTGGTCATACATATGAAAAGTCAGATTAAAAATCTAAGTTTTAGAAATTTTCTTATTAACCAATATGTACTTGTTCTTTTCACAATAAATCAGATTTAAATTCCAGCTGATTCTGTTTATTGCAATTGTCTACTTATAACTTTAGGAAAAGCATGACATCCTACTGAATAGAAACAAAAAAAATAAATTGATCATTTGAATCAAATTCAGATATAAAAGTTGACTATGCGAATAGTTAATTTAGTTAAAATATTCTCTTCCCAAGTAACAGACTGACTTACCAGATTCTATTGCACCAAATAGACCAATTATCAGTCCACTTGTGTGGTAAAGAGGTAAGGCCAAGTAGATGACATCGTCACTTGTATTGCCGATAAGTGAACAGAATGCTGAACCACTGAGAGATTTCAGGATGTAAACATTCACAGCTTTTGGTAAACCTGGGAATGAAAAAAGAAATAAAGAACAACAATGTTATTCTTAAATTTTTATGAGTTTTTCTTTTATCTTGTCACCTCTTTATTACTACAATCAAGTTGTTTTAGGGTTAATATGATTAGTCTTGTGAATGTTAACAAGGTTGTAGGTTTTGTGTGTATGTTCAATATATAAACAAGGAAGATAGAAGAAGTATACAAAAACTTGTGTTTTGGCTACAGACATTTATTTCTTTTATGTTGACTATTGAGTTAAAAGGTCTGTTGAGTATGTCTGTTTTCCTTTTTGATTCAGAAAATATTTATGGGAAGTAAGGATAAGAATGGGTAAAGATGGTCGAGCTCAAGTCAGCCTCATGCTTAGTTGGGATGGCCAAATCTCTACTTTATGACAAGGGATGCTGAAAACACACCTGAATGATCTCAATGGAAAGTGGAAAGAGAAAGATTCTGTCCTGTCTGAAAGTGGAGTCACAAAATTGCACATGTGATCAGAATCCATTATTAACATCCACAGTAGGTGACCATGATTTGATTCAAACATACACCTTCACCTAAAATTACACACAAAACTCACAACCTTGTTAACAACAACAGAAAATGGTCTGCTTGTTTGTTTAACTTCATATCAACCCCTTAACAGTCATTTAATGCCAAAATTTAATTTTCTTAAGTGGATTAATAATTTCATTTGTAAAAATATATTGCTGGTAATTTTTTTTTTCTCAAAATCTATTTCTGGTATTTTTACTATGAATATGTATTTTTATACTTTCATTGTGTTTTGACCCCAATCTGGGGATTAACTATTTGATCACTGTTGGGATCCTAACAGGTGCTACCACACTGGGTCAGGGTGGACCTGGGAACAACAGCAATTAAGAGGTGGTTTCACGCTCCTCAGAACCTCCCAATCAGAGGCCTTTGTTATAGACAAGGGTATGGTTGCAAGAAGGAAATATGACAACAGCAGAAATAGATTTATGTGATTTATTTCAATAGGAACATGTGGGTTTGGGACAGCTACCTTGTGGTATAGATCATAAACTGGCTCCTGGTTTGGGTTGATCTCTCATAGTAGTTCTCACTGATTGACGTGGTGCTACTGCTGCTGACTGCTGCTGGCTGCTCAGCCTGACCATGACCAATCTCTTCCCTGGCCTCCTGTTGACTGTTGTTGTACTTCCCCATGTGATCTCTTTTATGGCGTTTTTTATGGCTTAACAGGCTTGTAAAACGACACAAGTATAATTAGGAGGGAAGCATTTTTATTGGTCAAAAAATAGACACTTTAAAATATTATTTTATTTTTCGACCGGAACTCGTGCGTTGGGCTGATGTGTAGACGACGATAATGGTCATTTTGTAACAGGGCCTTGTCCCGTTTGCATCCGGCTCTCACTCTTAAGTATGTTAGTTTATTTGCCTTCAAATCAGCCAAGATATGTCTTATTTTATTTTATAACACCTAGCTTCTGGATGTAGTTTATTGTCATACCCAGGATGGATATACAGAAAACATATCTGAATGGTAGACAAATATTGAGGAAATAACAGTTAATATTATGTCCTGTCCTTGGGCCTATCCTAAATGAATCAATATTTGGATAAAGAATTCTCTTTTCTTTGTCAGCTCCTCGAAAACATGAGCCCATGTTCATTTACTATGAATTGATTTCTTTTATTTTTTTTTCTCTCTCTGTCTCTCTCTAATCCTAGTTTTGAAGCTCAAACAGTATCCATTTTCTGCTGCTGAATCCTCTCTTTTCAGCCTTGACAGATTTTTGAAAGTGATTCTTTTCTAACCTACAACCATTTTCCCAAAGACAAATCTAGTGCTACTCTATTGCTATATCGATAGAAAATTTTCTGATGTGCTACATTCTCTAGTTTTACCAGTTTTGATCTTTACACCTTGAATCATCCTCATTCCCTTCATATTCCATTGGTAAAAAGAAAGTTCCATTTGGACTGTTTTTTCATAAGACTTAAGAGAATCTCCAACCACTACAATTTTAACTACATCAAATCTTGTGTCAAACATTATCTTACATATCCTGATAATGTACAATCCTTATGTTCATAAAACAATCCCATTAGGTAAGCCTCTACTTTGAGTGGCTCATTGGCCTTATACTGGGTGAACAATAGTGTAACAAAAAAATTTCTACTTTCTATCCATTTCTTTTTAGAAATTACAACCACATTCCACCGGTGGAGGTGTTATTGATTTAATGATTTGATTTGTTTGTTTAACCACACATCAACTCCTTCATGGGTCATTTAATGCTGAAATTTAATTTTCTTGGGAGTTTTGAAGTAATAAAAATATGATATATGTTATTCTGCTTTCACAATTGAATACATGGTAGATAAAACTCAGCTTTTGTGCATAGAGATATTTGTGTGGACATAATTACTAGGAGGCAGTGCTATGTGTGTTTTATGTTGTAATTTTTTTTTAATCATATTTTGGAATACAGTTTGATTTCTTTCAGAGATTGTAGGATATTATATGGATTAATGTCATGAAAGAGTTCGTTCATATTGATTGATTGGTTGGTTGATTTTGTTTAGCAGCATATCAACCTTTGTAGGTTATTTAATGCCAAAATCTAAATATTTTGAACATAGTTTTATGCCTTAAACTGAAGATAAAATGTCTTTTTGGTCATTTTGTATAAAATGTATTATAAGTAATTCTACTATAAAATGTATTGCTGGTCATTTCATTATATATATATATATATATATATATATATACTTTTGGTCATTTTACTATAAATATGTAATGTTGGTAATTTTTTTTTATTGGGTTAGCCAGAAAATCCTGATTCACTAAAAAAAGCATCAAGAAAACAGCAAAATTTTATAGAGCAACACCCACATTTATTCTTCAAAATAAAGTCCATAATTCTCAATGATTTTCTGCCAGCGATCAGCCAGCAACCGAAACTGTCCCAGATACCAGTCTGCTGGCTTTGAATCAAAAAACTGTAAACAAGCTTCCTTCACTTCATCAAAAGTGTTGAATCGCTGGTCGCAGAGGGAGTGTTCCATTGAGCATCAGGACTGAATGGTGGATGTGGAAGAATCTCAACACGGTCCATTAGTTGGAACTTCTCCTTAGTCAAACTGGCAGGGTGTGGCCTCACACTGTTTTGCTGAAACAAATCCTGACTTCAATTGACCAAAGCAGGATACTCCTTCTTTAGTTTCTTGTACACATGGTCTAGCTGCTAGCAATACAGTTTAGTATGGATGGCGCAACCATGTGGAACAAGCTCAAAGTGCAGTACACCTTGGAAATTCTACCAGACAAAGAACAAGATTTGTTGTTTTCTTTCCACTTCCTACATGAGTCAGGACATTCTGGCCAATAGTCTATAAAAATGTATTGCTGGTATTTTTATACTTTAATAGTGTTTTGTTTTGTTTGGGGGATTCACTATTTGTCCATAGCTGGAGGGTGGACCTGGGAACAGGAATTAAGAGTTGATTCAACACTCCTCAAAACATCCATACTCAGGACTGGTGGAGGTGTGAGTGGCCTAATGTTTAATGGCATTAAATAGGATTTTAGTAGAGATAGTGTTCACTTGATAATAATTATATTTATGTTGCATACCCCTTCAAGAAATGTGCGATCATGGCTCTCCACAATTTCCTATTCCTTGCTGTTTTAAGCAGTGTTTGATTCTTTACAATCCCTTTTTGTTTCTACTCTACCCTCCATTCAACCAAACACGTTAGGTAGGTTGCTCACTATTTCCCTGTACCCATCCTATCTTTATTATACCCTGTGAGTGTTAAATTTTTCAAGCCCTCTTTTCTCATAACATGTTTTAGAATATTCAGCTGCCTCTTTCTGCACAGATGTCATGTAATATTAGTTCTTTTATATGGCAGTGAATGTTGGACAATCTCCTCTCAGATACAGAAAAGGCTACAGAAGGATGTTGAGAATACCATGGACTTGACAGGGGCAGAAAATATTTACTAAATATGTGGTACATAGTGATAGATTGATGATAATATAGAAAAAAACTAGTTAGCAGTACTAGTTTACTAACTATCACTTCAACATTCGAGCTTAGTATAATAGAAAGCTTTAAGTGTTATGGACCCAGTAAAGAGAAACAGCTGACTATAACAAGACAAAATGTATTGTTGTCAGCAAATAGGGCAGCACAAGGTGTTAGCTAGTAACTGCAGTTATCAAAATGAAGCATGAACAGAAATTTAATTATCTGGGAAAAGTTTTAATAGACAATGGAAACTATAACATAGAAGTCTGAAGGTGTATTGGAATAACAAAAGATGCCTTCCAAAAGTTAAGAAAGCATTAAGAAAAAAACAAAAAACAAAGTTTATTCAGAATGCTGAACTGTTACGTAATATCAATTGTCTTGTATAGCAGTGAATGTTGGACAATTTCCTAACAAATGAAGAGGCAATTTAAGGCAAAAGAGATGTAGTTTTATAGAAAGACTAGCAGTAGAGCCCGGCGTTGCCCGGGGATGTAACAGTAAGAGATAGATCAAGTATCGACCATCATAAAGACAAAAAAATAAAATTGACAAAGATTATTGTCTAAGGCTGACGGACACGCATGTCTTAATTAGATTTTTTTTTTTTTTTTTTTACGAATTGGTCAAACCCAAAATCAAACAAAAACATTGTTTTCAATCGTTATGAGTCTACCGATTGAATAGAATTTTATTATAAGCAATTGTCTTGTAAATGGAATTTTTAAAGCATTCTGAATGTAAAAATAAAGAAAAAAGTGTGCAAGACAATAAGAAACACTACCTGCTAAAAAAAAGTGAAGTTTTGTTGAAATTGGTTGAAAAATGTAGGAAATCCGATCCCATATATAAACAAACACACACACAAAAACAACCTGGGTTTTATAATAAGTATAACTCGATATGAGTTGTCCCCCTTTCATTCTTGTGATGCCTCTTAATCATGTTTTCAAATTGATTTTGTGCAAAAACAATTGTGTTTTTCCAATTTTTGGTGCTGTCAGAACGTAGTCCTGTGAAGTTTTGTTGAAATCAGTTGAAAAATGTAGGAAATCCGATCCAATATATAAACGTACAGACACACACACACAACCTGGGTTTTATAAGTATGATGCTGAGAATGCCTTGAACATGTGAGCAAGAAGTAAATTTTCAGGAAAATAGAAAACAAAAAGCCCCTTAGTATCATAAAGAAATGCTTGAGTTTACTGGGATCCATAATGAAGGAAATTGACTTGAAGAATTTGACACACAGAGGATATAATGAAGGCAAGAAAGGAAGAGGGAAACAGTGAGTAACCAAATCTAATGAGTTTGTATAAAATGGATGGCAGAACTGAGACTGAGATGCATAGCAAAAAGACAACTAACAGTTTCTTCTGTTGTAATTCTTGCTTCTGAAACTTTCTTCTGACTTGTTGCTTCCCAATCAACTTTGATCTTCAAACATTTAAATGCAATGTCAATCATTATCTTCTCTCTTAATTCTTGTTCTTTTATTGTTCTCTATTTTCAACAGTTTCTTTTTTTTTCTCCTGTTTTATTAGTAAACACTTGTGTCTTAATGGCTTTATTGCTTTGTTTGGGATGAAATGATTAAAAAAAAAAAAAAAGGGGACACATCATACCAAGAGAATCAAAATCAAGGAAAACTTACCTGTTGTTCCAGAGGTATATATATAACATGATTTATCATACAAAGTAAGGGAACTTCGATAATCAGGACTAATGGGTTCATCTGATGCTTCTTTTATCAGAGGGTCAAGGAGAGGCCATCTTGGTTCCTTTAAAGTCACCTGTGAGGTTGGTTCTTGGGTGTTCACCACAAATAGAGGAATGTTTACAAGTTGATCTCTTACATTGTAGATATTTTGTTGAATTGTCTCATCTGATGAAACAAAAGAGAAATACATTCATGAACTGTTTAGTTGATGTAACATTTTATAATTCCTCACAAGCTTGTTTCATTGTCAAGCCCTGAATTATCACCAGTCATGATGAACAGTTGCACTCTTAATGAGAGACTGTACTTTGGACATGTATTTGGTTTTCAATTTCACTCTAGACCTCAAGTAGAACTCAGATATACAATCTATTCCTAAAGATACGCAAATATTGGTTCATTCTAGTCTTCGAGGAAATACCCAACTTCTGTCATGCTTTATCTATACAAAGCACTTGCATGGGATGTGTGTAACGAACTTGACAAGATTTGGTGCTCAAACCTTCCATCCTTTTTAAAAGTTCAAACTTTTTGAACACTGATTGAACCAGTCCTACTGTATGGATTTGAAACTTGGACCTGATCTGTTCTTATTGAAAGACAACTGGATGGAACATATACAAATCTGCCTAGAAAAATCAGTTGGAAATCCCATGCAAAGCTTAATACAATTTATGGAGAACTGAGACTAATCTCTCTTAAGCTCAAACAAAAGTGCCACTGAGTGGACGGGGAGGTTGATTCATCCTTACTTTTATGGCATCCTTCTGGAGGTGTCATCTCACAAAAGTTGACTTTTCCAAACATCATGGCTCAAGACTCAGTGTTGTACAGTTATGCAGGACTGAGCAGTGTGGAAAGGGATTTTTGAGTTCCAACCCACCACAGGGAGGTCAAAGAATGATAATGATGATCTTTACAAGAGTCAGATTAGACAAAAAGAAATGGCGTATTGATGTCATATTTGTACTGGAGCTGCTCACTTCCCAGCTTTGATAGGATTATAAATTGGTCATGTTGAGGAAACCACTCTACAGTTTCTTTCCCACAGACACAACATCACGAGCCTTCCACTATACAGCTTTTTTCCCCAAAACTGTTACTTAGTAGAACAGACACATGGATGCTTTCCTGATCATGACAATCTTAATCTTTTAAAGCAAAGGGTCAATTGTGATCTATCCTCATAATCTTCACTTCCTACCACCTCTTCCTATTATTGATATCACAAACTTTATTCATTATGACAACTTTAACAGTACCCTCTACCTTGAATGGCTTTTAAGCTTTATATTGGGTGAATTTTAGTGTGTGTGTGTGCGTGCGTATGTGTATATATATATATATATATATATATATATATATATATATATATATGCTGGACTCTCCTGTCATATTCAACATATTCAAGCAACTCATTTCCTAGGAACTGACAGCGAGACACATGCATGTATGATTTTATTATAGCGATGAAGGATTTGTGCAGAACCATCCACACTTTTTGAAGGGCTGAATACAGAGACCTGGTGCACCACATGACACAAGGTCTCCAAATGACCCTCCACAGGTTTCGAATTCAGAGTTGTCCTTTCCCCTAGACCAGTTGCTATTCAAGGCTATGGAATCCAGTCTGTCCTGCTATTTACCCATAGCTGGGGGTGGAGAAGAAAAGGATTCATACTTTTCTCAAGGGTATTAGCACATAAGTAAATATAATGGATTCAACAGGAATTTGAATTTGGCTCTCTGATTCCTCAATCTGAGCCACTACCCATTACTCCACTGTGCTTCCTCATATATATATATATATATATATAAGAGAGAGAGAGAGAGAGAGAGAGAGAGATTGGATTTAATTTTTAAACATAGGCTTTCAAAAAAGAATATCCATTTTCCTTGATCATTGCTGCAGATATTTGGGTGTATCTTAGTGAAATAGAGAGGTGCTGTTTGGCAATGAATTTCCAGTTACCCGTCTGAAAGTATTTTTCTATGTGTAAGGCATTAAATTCCCTTCACTTTGTAAGGAAGTCCATCTTGGGTATCACGGCAGCACTCTGATTTTGGCTAAATTTTTTCATTCAGTGATTATAAAACTGAACAATGAGTGACAACTCAGAAGCTTGTGATTTGATAATTAAATTTTTTCTATTTTGAGGCAATGAAAAGTGAGTACTTGCAACAATGTGGAATGAAACAGATTGTGGGACAAGAAAAATCAACTATCATTAATTGTTAAAAAACTTATAGTAAGTATAGTTTCCATAAGTAATTTGCAACTTTAATGTAACAAAAATATTTCATTTCTGAAACAAAATTGTGATAGGCAATGAAAAGTGAATACTTTACTATAATGTAAAATGAAAGAGATGGTAGAGGTAAACAAAATGAATCACATTCTAATTATACTAATGACTTGTCATCACCCAAAGAAGATGATGTTGTGTATATGTTGGGACTGGATGATAGTTCTCTGATATGAGCACTTTCCTGTAAATGGTTGATTCTAGCAAGTACAGCTCTCAATTAGATTCTCAATTAGACTCACTAAAGACATCAATCAATGATAAATGTCCAGAAGTAATGTGAAATACTCTAATAAAATAATTCAAGACAGAATTATGCAAAGATTGTTAGAACTTTGTTTTCCTTCATCAACCATATTTACCAGATATTGCACCTTTAGATTCCTATTCCAGTCTTTTCAGAATTCATTTAATGAAAGTTGTGAATTCTCTGGATGACTACAAATGATACCAAGGTCATTGCTGGGAAAGATAAAACATGTGGAAGAATTCATAAACTGAATAAAAAATGGCAGATTGATTGTTTATTATGGCTTATCAATTGTTTGATGGTTATTTAAAGCTAAAACATATTTTGCTTGTAAGAATAATTTTTTTTTTCTGAAAGTGGATATGGCATTAACAATTCTTTTGAGAAAAACAATGATTTTTTTTTTCACATACAAGTCTCAGTATTTAATCCATAGCTGGAGGGGATGAATTCATACTTTTCCAAAGGTTATTTGCACGTAAGTTATTGTAACAAACTGGAATTCAAACTCAGTTTTCCAATTTCTTATCCTGAGCCACTATCCACTGCACCACCCACACATCCACAAAAGAGGGTAGAAGAAGGTGAAGCAAATTGATATTGTTCTATAAAGGTTATAATGAGATTTAAAAAAATATCTTATTTTTACTTTTATTGATTAAATTAAACAGGTTTGATAAAACATTTGGCTGTGTAACTAAAAAAAACTATTTACTTACAGTTATCAATTATGATCATACATGGTTCACAGATAAATATTGAATGGATCAATCCTTTTCCTTGGAGGTTATGGTTCACTAATGATGGAATGGCACCAATCTTCCTCAAAGCTGGGAAAAAAAATCATATAAAATACTCAATTGGCTTTTTCAATAGATATAAACTAGTTCTTAGGTGGAGCTAACAAATTGAATATGTTAACTATGGTCTTCTATACTGTAAGCTGCTAAGGAATATGATTAAATTTTTTATTTTTCCATAATGACATAGAACTTTGATAGCTTGGTTAATGATTTAATGAATATATATATATATATATATATATATATATATATATAAAATGTCTGAAGTTATTAAGCAAATCAAATAAACTTTAATAATTCAAATTTAGTTTTTAAAAAATTGTCAAATTTTAAACAATCAATTTAGATGTCAAAACAAAAACTGAGTTAAAATCTTTGGTAGTATCAATAATACTATATGTTTTATTGAAGTTATTTCATGTATTCTAAAAACTGCCATCTGAAGTTATTAGGAAAATACTTTTACTTCAATAAAAAAGTTAATAAAATAAGCAAAAATTGATCAACCTCTATAATAGTACAAATAGCAAACACATAATAAGCATTTGAATCCTTTACATTTTAATATAGTGACTCTTCTTCTCAATAACACCCAGTAATCTGTTATCCATTAATTTTGTTAATCTTTTTATTTCAGCAGGTTCAATTTCTGACACGGTAGATTTAATTGCTTCCCATAGGTCTACTTTGCTGTTATATTGTTTGCTACCTTCATATAATTTAATCTTCACAATTGACCATAGATTTTCGATTGGATTCAGATCCATTATCTTCCCTCCTATAAATATTTATGCTCAAAGAATTCATGGATAAGCTTAGATACATGAGAAGAAGCATTGTCATGCATAAATATGTACTTTATGCATAGAAAGTCTTGTTTGTAAAATCACAATAGTTAGCTCTTCAGTTTAACTCCTTCATTGTCTTTGAATGGTTCAATAATGGTTTGGTTGACAATTTCAGCGCATATCATAACATTACCATCTCCTTGTTGCCTTCTTTTATGCCACAAGCATGTCTGAATTGGATAAAATCCATCTTTTGGCCTATTCATCAAGCCTATCAAATGTCATCTCTGTGAAAATAACTTTAGAAAAGTCAATTTTCATGTATTTCTTGGTCCAATTTTAACACTATTAAGTATTTGCTTTAGTAAAAGGATGTTGCCTAGGAGATTATTTTACAGATCCCAATTTCCAAAGTATTCTACACCTTTTTCTCCTTCTTGACATTCTCAATTCCAGCTTTTTCAAAGATCTGAGTGCTGATCAAAAGTGGTTGTTTCATTATAACTCACTTTAGGAAGCAAGTACTTAAAGCCTTTTCCTCTGTTTTGAGTTCTCAACTTTATATATATATATATATATATATATATATATATATCGTTTAATGATCTCTTCAAAGCACCTTTGATATCTCCAATGTGGACATTCTGTCACTCAATAACTTTGTTATTTTCTGTTTTTCAGCAGTTGTTAGATCCTTCCCTTTTCCCATGTTTCAACAGATATAAGAAAAATAGTTTTTATTAGAGTTCAGAGGTCTTAAGTTAATATTAGTTTAATCTGCATACAAACTTTGATCAGTCCATTTTCATAAATTTCAAATATCTGAAAAACTAAACATTAGAAATGGCAGAAAATATAGTTAAATATTTTACTAAGGGTGGAAATGGATAAGTTTAAATTTGACAAATATTGGTTCAGAACTTTTTGAGTTATTGAGGTTAATTTGATTTGAATAATAACTTCAGACACGCTGTATATATATATATATATATATATATATATATATATATGCACATTTCATTGAATACAACAGACAAGGTGCTTTTATTTAGTTTTTTATACAATTTCTCATGCAATCTATTAATTTTTTCTTTTCAGATGATAAATTGTATAAAACCTTTCCAAATGTTCTTTTTATCCGAGCGCTTTTAGCTATACATTTAGCCATTTCAGCTGTTAAATAAGAAATAGTTTGTTGCATATATGTATTTATATATAATGCTTTCATTTTTCAAAACATGGTGAAGATATTGTGTCCATGTTCATAGATGATATTATTAAGTGTTGTTTTCTTTTGTTTTTATTAATAAGGCTTCCATTATTTTTAGCATTTTTTTTGCATGTAGATGATGCTATTATATTTGTGTTGTCAACAAGTATATTACAAATAGTGTCCAGTAGGTCTCCAGGAATATTTAAACGAGATCTAATTGAGCTATGGTCAGAAAGGTGTAGAGTGAGTCTGCGTGTCAAAAATGTTGCAGTGTGGTCTATATAATTATTTACGAATATGTGTGTGTGGCATCAGTTGGTTTTGAGAGAGTGCCCAAACTGTTATGCCTCAGCTGCTGATGGTGGTGCAGCATCCATTATGGCTGTACAGGCCCACATAGAGTGGCAGTCTTGATTTAACTTTGTTAACCAGACACTTCCTTTGTAGCTAAATGGTATAGCACGTCAGGCTATATGACGGTTATGTGTTGGATAAATGTTCGATTCCTGTCGGAGGACACATGTTTTCTATGAAAAGTATAATTTTTGTGTAACACATTTTGTACTTTAGTACTTCATCGGATTAAAGTGATATTTATGTTTTTGCAATTACCCATGCACATGAAGGAGAGGGGATGCTAAAATTTAAAATCTGAATATGTGTTTTGGGCATATCGTCTAACTGATTTCATTTAATTTCTGTTTTCTTTTAGTTTATGTTTCCATCACTTTTGTTATCCGTAGAATTACTGGGAGAGTCTTATCAGTTATAAAGTTCTTCCTAATCGATAGGTCCTTGAAGGTAGTTGTTAACAGCCAGTCCTCTGGAGCCCTAGCAATTAATGCAGACATCTCCCAGAGGTCACATTTTGGAACAGCCATCTTTTTACTTTACAGAAATAATCTGCCTAAGAATATATCCAGATCATTTGTGAATATCTATGCCAATATAAAACAAAATATCTGAAACTTGTAATGACCAGAGATTGGAAGCTGATTTCTCATCTGATCTAGCTCTAACATCTCAATGAGGGAAAAACTGGCTGGTTACATTTAATGCTTTGAAAACCAAACTAGTTACCTTCCATCTTTGCCGATCCGACCCCAAACTACTGCCAGTCATGATGAATGTATGGCCCTTTGAGAGACTATTTTGCTTTAAACTCACCTCTGACATCAAGTAGAACTTGTACATAGGATCCATCATTAAAGACGTAGGAAAAATGGTCAGTTCCCTGTACCACTCCAGTAAGTATCTGACTCCTTATGTGACCTTTAGAAGAGCCAGAGCAGGCTGAAAATGGAATATTGTTGCCATATTTGGGAGGGAGCTACTGAGTCATTTTCCAGTTTTGATCACAAAAAGACTCTGAGTCTTTGTGGAGGACAAATTATTTCTCATCCTTTAACTCCTCTTCCACAGTGCTTGAATGAACCGTATTCCTTGGTTCCACCAGTTCTAAGCTTCAGGTTAGGACCGGCCATGCTACTCATAATGTAATAAACCACCCTTATTCCCTCGGTATTCCAATGGTGAGAAGTAAGTTCCACTCAAATAGCTTCTTCCTTTGAATCATTGCTCTGTAGACTCAAGAGAATGTTTCTCTGATCACTACAATCTTAACCTGTTCAAGTCTCAGGTTAGCCATTTTCTCCTGCTTCCTACTTTGTAACCATCTAGCCTGAGTGGTCCTGGGGCTTTGTACAGAGTGATCCTTACTGTAAAAAATATCCCACGTTGTGATAATAGAAGATTCGCTAAGAAAGGTGAAATTTTATAAGAACATGGATTGATTTAATGGCATATCAATTTCTTATGGGTCATTTAATGCTGAAATTTTTACAAAATGACACATTCATTGCATTAGCTGCTCACCATAATATGTTTGAGCATAATTTTGATTTAAAGAATCTTACTTTAATTAAAAAAGAAAGCAATTTACTGAGACAAAAATGTATAGAAAGGACTTTAATCACTAGATCATCCACAGTAAATTTACATCAAGGTTCTTACATAGAGAACATGTAAGAAACAGATCTCAATCTAACATGTTTCACTTTATTAAAGCTTCATCAGAGATCAGGACAGAAATGATAAAAAAATTATAAAAAGCAAAGAGGTGCAGATTAATGGTATGTTGTTTTTGGTTATTTTGTCAGATTCCTATCATGCTCCATCTATCTATCTATATATATATATATATATATATATATATATATATATATATATATATATATCCAGGTATAATATGGAGTATAATTCCAGTGTCCAATATAAAAACCTGACTAATAATATAAATTTCAAGGTAACTAATGTTGATAATACAACAAATGTAATTGCAGAAATTCTAACAATTTCCCAATGCAAAACAAATGTCTGACCAATTCTCTTGTTTACCTAAGTACTATTTCTACAATAGAAAATCCAACTGTTGAAAAATTTTATATAGGGAGTTCTAAGAATTCTTTTAAAACTAGGTGGTACCAACATATCTTTCACCAATATCACTTATAAAAATAGAACATCTCTTTCCAAATATTTTTGAAATTTGAAAGAGGTTAATAAAACTCCTATGGTAAAATGAAAAGTATTAAAAAAAGCTAGAACTTGTAAATCCTTAAATGAACCTTGCTTCTTATGATTACATGAGAAATTGGAAATTACTAGATTTGCTGATAAAAATTCTCTATTAAACCAAAGAATTGAATTAACTGTAAATTAGGCATAGTTTACCTTCAAAGTTACAATATATTTAAACTTTGAATTTAGTAGTACTATTTCATATGGTCATAATTAGTAAGTAAATTGCAGTGCACCATCTTTGAGTGATTATTTTAATTTGTTTAGTTAGATTTAATATAGCTATGTATTGCTGTCTACTCAGTATTATTAACATCTTATATGGATGTTCCACATTTTTTTTAATTTGAAATGATTTAATTGCACTCACTGGTTTCTTAAAGCTGCCTTTTAATTTTCAACTACAAAATCTATGTTACAATTAGGTAAATTTTGAATTTAGCATAGGTCTGATGTTTGATTGGTTAATCAGGGTATACTTACCAATCCTCATTTTAATTCTAATCTGTTTTCTCGTTTTTTCTTCTTTCAAAAAAAGACGGGGTATTGCACTTTTGAAATTAAAAATAATTGTTTACTCACCAGTTATTTACCCTTCACCTGAAGAGGCACAACTTAATGCTGAAACACAAAAGCTATTGTGTAGCGATTTTTAACATATTTTTGTTTTAATCTCCTATATATATATATATATATATATATATATATA
Source organism: Acanthosepion pharaonis (assembly GCA_903632075.3). Taxonomy (NCBI): domain Eukaryota; kingdom Metazoa; phylum Mollusca; class Cephalopoda; order Sepiida; family Sepiidae; genus Acanthosepion; species Acanthosepion pharaonis. Next base: position 2,075,036 of record CAHIKZ030001413.1, on the reverse strand, counting down.
TATATATATATATATATATATAAATGAAAATAATATAAAAAGATACTCATATTTCACTGGCTTTTGATACTTGAAATATATATATATATATATATATATATATGTGTGTGTGTGTGTGTGTGTGTGTGTGTGCATGTGGGCATGCATGTGTGTGTGTGTGAATTAGTTAATGTTGTGTCAAATTTTGGCATCAAATACAAACTTTAGTGTGCATATGAGATCCCCAAAATTTTGGTTTTTAGAATTCCAAATAAAAGATTGTGTTAATTTTTTTTTCACTGACATTTCTTTTATCCTAATTTCATTTGCTTTTTATTCACAACTACACAAACCTTCTGTTACCAAAAAGAAAATAAAAAATGTGCTTTTGGTAAGACAGAAACTTGCACCCCTTTCATGTCAGGAAAGTAATCTTATCTCCACAGTCACCCTACTATTTAAACTATAAAAGGTAACATTAGCAGAAGCTTAAATCTAACTACAAAGCCTTATTCTTTATTTCCCTAACAAACATACAGTGCTGCCATGTTTGTTTATAGAACTGAGTAATATTATCAATTGTAATATTATCTTGAATTATTTATTAGATGAAGCATTCTCAATTATCATTGAATTTCATTAGTATTGCTTTCACTTTAATTTCAGTTGCCTTTTATTGCTACTACTTAGACTAATTATTGTATCATTGCTGTTATTCTTACAAGTTTTTGGCCAATATACCCTTTGGCTTTCTTTAATTGTCTGACAATCTTTTCAAATTGAATGTTTTATTTATTCTACAATAGTAGATTGTTCTTGTTTTTCTGACCAGATTTAGTGAGATTCTTTTTTTTTCAGTACTGCTCAGTTATCGTGAACTTATTCCACTAAGGCTGTGCTACTTCATAAATTTGACAGCATAATAACTATGAGTTCAGTCCCTGGAGTAAATTAGGTGACATAGTAATTATGAGTTCAATCCTTGTAGTAGTCCAGACTCAGTGGAAACAGAGTGAGATATAACTGTGTAGTACTAAAAAAGATGCAATATTTCTAGACATAGAGAGTGGAACAAGAACAGTCTACCACATAGATTAAATAATGTGTTTGATTTGGAATTCACTGAAGGTTAGTTACCCAGATCAACAGTCCTAAAGAAAGTTTTAAGAAACAAAGACAAAAATGTGATAGTAACGATTCAGAATGTGGGAATATAAATAATGATACCAAACTTGTTTGTAGATTCAAGTCACTTTATCTTATTAAAATGAAAAGAAAACAAAAAACCTACCTAAAAATGTCCAAATAAATTGTGGGCTGTTGCTAATGACAAGCACAATGACGTCGTTGGTTTTGATTCCTTGTGAGAGCAAGAAATTCGCAATACGGTTTGATATCTTGTCAACATCAGCATATGTATAACTCTGTCCCTCAAACACAAGCATTATTTTATTTGCATGGAGTTTAAGTGTTCGTTCAAAGATGCCAATAATATTGCCTGCACTGAAAGCATCCATCATTTTTTTTCCAATCCCCATCAGTTTTGATATGTCAGACAAGTCATAATATAATAATCGCAGATTAGGTCTAAGCATCTTCCTCCAGAGAAAGTAAGAAGACCCAGCCAGAGCACCTGTGGTAGCAATGGCTGCAATATTTTCTTTGTCCATTTTGGCTGGAGAAACTTGATCTGAAAAAGCATTTGAAATCCAAGCAGTTACTGATATAAGCTGCAGGTAGGATTTAAAAGGAGAAAGTATTTTATTGTCTTGAGAAATATTTCATTATATGAGTTGCTGCCCAAAATGTCTAAAGAAATTAAACAGTATGTATGAACTGAATACAGCTAGTAAATTAACCAATGGCAAAGGGTGACTTTGAAATAGAAATATGCAGTTCATAAAACAGTTGTTACAAAAGAAGTCTGAGAAAATAATAAAATTAACAAATAATAATGTATTTAAAATATATTTATTTATCAAGTAATTAAGTTCTTCATTTTTTTGGCAATTTGTTATATTTCATATTGTCGACATGGAAATGGATGGATAGACCAAAAACATAAATCTTTTACTTTTCAACCCATTCTGAAGGATTGTATGAGGATTTGCCTTGGATTCGTTTAAGAAAAGACAAAATGAGAGCTCAATGTAAGAACAGAGCAATATAATAATGAGTCCAGACAATCCTTAAAAATCTATTAGGTTATAATTTACTTCAGACTGATGTTTCCTTAAAACATTGATCAGAAGAGATGAATATATTTTTGTATATTCATGAAATAAATTATAACCTAATGGATTTTTAAGGATCGTCTGAACTCATTATATATATATATATATATATATATATATATATATATATATTTATATATATATACTTTTAAAAATTAGGAGATCAGTTGAATTCACTACCTTGTCTCAACTTTATGGTATCAAGTGATTTTTATCAATTGACCTCCTGATGCTTTATTTAAAAAAAAAACAACTAAAGAACACTATATTATTTTTGAAAATAAATGGTGTTGGATGAGATTGGTCCTCAAACTTCTTTAGACCACTGTGGTTACCATCTAGCTGACTCCTAACTCATTAATGTGTGGCTGGTTTGTTGCTGGTATCATTATGATGAGCATGGTTACACTTGACTTAGCTGGCATTTGTTGGGTTAAAAATGTAATAGTGATTTGGTTTATATATGATCTGTTGTAAATAGTAACTTTAATTTCTAAGTTCTGGTCTTCAGGGATGGTACAAGGTCATGGTCAGGTTGTCTCGGCAAATGATGTGAATTCCAGTAGTAGTAGTGTGAAAACTCTTCAATTTATCCAAACCTCCAGCTTCTGGCAGGTGTAGGATTGATCAGGGCTTGGGTTTGGTTATATGTTTACTTGAGTGATTTTCCAAATTTGGGGGTTGTCCAGCCCTTTTTTGAGAGGGGTCAAAGGAATCAAGCTGCGCCTTAACTCCAACTCACTTCACATCTCATCTCTCATGATTGCACTAATGTAGGTGGTGCTAATCTCTCTCTCTTCTTCCTTCTACTTTCTTAGCATCTAACCTCAGCCCACTGTGACAAATCCAAACTTTCAGAATATGTAGGTGAAAAGGGATGTTCAGTCATGCATCTTTCTTTATCAGCTTGTCCTACACTGTGATTTCCCAAAGCCAGGGACTTGTTTAGAGCCCATCCAGATAACTTCCCTGCTAGAACAAATGTCACAGAAATTAAAAAGAATGAACCTGTCAGGCTAATCTCTATCTTTGTAGGGACACTTTTCTTCTGGGTAGCCGATTCGAACCAGATGATTTTTCTGGCTTTTTTGTCCAGAATGAACTTTAAATGTTATTTTGGTGACCACCGGGTTTCTTTATTGACAACATGTTTTTCTGTTTGACATCTTTGAGTATACATTAATGGTCTATTTCTCATCAGTGGGAAGTAGTGAAGGAAGGGTGGTCTTGATTTTGCTCAATCTTACTGAATTATGTCTCGTTAAATTTGGTTTTGATTCTCCTTGGAACCACTTGGGAGTTCACTTACTGTTTTGAAACATGATTTTTCAACGCATTTCATTTTTAATTTTCTTCTCAACTTTTCAATCCATCTTCCTGCGAATTTCAACAATTATCATCTAGTTATTAGACTCTTTCCTCTTTCTTTTTTTCTAGTTTGATTACCCACCCCACTGAGATCCCTGTGTCACAAGTGACTAATCATTTTATTTTTTTAAGTCGAATACGTATACAAACACTTTTGAAAAGATCCTGATTTTTAACAAATAAATTTCCTCTATATTGTATTTTGTACAGGATTATAATTATTATTATTAATAATTCTGAAGCAGGTATATATAAAATAATTTGTCAGAAAACTTGAAGAATTTAAAAAAAAATCATTTATGAACACCAAAGAGAACTTATATACAACAGTTTATCAAATGCATTAGTTTTACATAGAAATAAATTCAATCACAACTTTGATCTAAAGAATGCCACACTTATTAAGACAGAAAGTAACTTAGAATGAAAATTCTTGAAAGTTCCACTATGAAATCTTATCAAAATATAAATCTGTGCTCCAGATTTTTTCCAATATTTCCATTCCATATAATATATGCAAACACACAATGTATAAATGCATACACACACAATATATACACACAAATGCATACACACACGTATATATATATATATATATATATATATATATATATATATAAAGAAATATAGTCTTAAGATGTGCTATATTTATGGGATAAAGTGCTCAATATCAGAGATAGAGCGTCTGTAAATATAAAAGTGAACATAGAAGTCAACACTTAGAGGCAACAGTCTGTTTCATGCTAGATGCAATTGTCAGGCCACGAGTGCTGTTATTTTTCTCGGCTATATATATACTGGTCAGTGGTACATTGTGGGTAGTCTATTATGGCGGTTATTTTACTGGAAGTCGTTTATTTACTTATTTGGGTTAAATTATTTTTAATTTTAAGAAATTCGTAAAACAAATTTATCAGTTTTTAAAAATCTTTCAAAATTAAATTATAGATATATGACATTATTTGAGTAAAATTAGAAAATTTAAAGTTAAATTAATCTGATTTGAAATAAATATTACTTACTTATAGCATAAAAAACCAATATACAAGCATTTCTTAATGATGGGTTCCTCTTTCTTTGATCTTTATTGATTTATTGAGAAGCTCTCAAGGTGATGACAGCTCTCATGGATGAGCAGAAATGACATAAATTTACGAAACCTACATGAATGCATTTTTTTTAGCTTTTAACTACCTAATAATTTTTACAAATTAACATAGCAATTATTTAATATTTTATTGACTTTTAGTTAAGTTTTTAAGAAGCTTTATGAAATTTGCATTTCATCTCTAGGTTCTTCAGTTTACTAAATTAAACAAAAAATTAATTAATTGACATATGACCCAAACTAAAATAAATACATAAAATAAAAATATTTAGTGAAATAGCAATTAAGAAAAGTAAAACTTTTTTTTTATATTTTGAAGGGATGATTTGCAAAGATGTTAATGATGAAACAGAACTGAATTAAAAGTGAAATAATTGCAGTGCATTAGACGACACAAATCACATAACCTTTTTAAGGATTATGTCATGTATAGATTCCCATAGGTAGAAATTAGGAATTTTTTTTTTTTTAATTTTTAAAAAAATATTTAGGTACAAACGACTGTTATGTGCTTTTAAAATTTTGATTCTTCAATGTATTTCTCACTTAGTGATATCACCAAACCGCTGTCTTGAAAACAATGAGGAATTTTAAATAATTTTTGAACTATTATACTGTTATAATTAAAATTTTAAAAAAATGAAAAATATTCTTGTAAAAATTTATTATTCATTGAAAAAAATTTATTCTTCAGACAATAGTGTCCTTAATATAACTTATTTACAAAAACAATTAAAAGCTTTTCTAATTAAATAATGTCATAGTTTTATTGCATTTTTTTTTATTTTACAATTCAGAGCAGATTTTTGATGAAACGGGTAACTGTTTTACAAAAAAAAAAAAAAAAATTGATGATTTTCTTGTTTTTAACTAATAAAAAAAAAACTCCCTTTAGAAATTTAATTTCTCCAAATTTCATTAAATTAAGTAAGTGGGTGGTAAATTTAAAAAAAAACGAAAAAAAAAATCTTTTTAACAAGATATTCTAAAAAGAAAAATTTCAAAAATAATTTAATTCATTCCTGAATATGTCCTGAAAGTTTCATTAAAATCTGACAATTATTTGAATTTTGCAAGAATTTCCAAATCAATTTGTTTTTCACTGGAAAAACACCCCTACCCCCCAAAAAAACCTAACCTTTATCTTTGGTCCACTGCTGACGTAAAAAAAAACAAAACAAGATTTTTAATGAAAATTTACAATGTACTACAAAGGAGTAAGTTAAAAGTATTAAAATATTAATAAAAAATACTTTGGTCTTTCTTCTTAACACACATTATGATGACAAAACTTTGTTTTTATTGAGTTTGGGGCCTTTTTTCATCATGCTATGCTGCTTTTTACATGACCAAGTGGAGGTACAAAGCTTGGTAGACAAATTCATTGATGGTCATTAACACATCAGCTGTAGAACTGGAGAAATGTAAGCCATATAGTTTATCCGAAAGGTGGTCGTGTGAAGTAAGAGGCTTAACAGATTTGGCATTAATTAGAACCTCTAGCATGTTGCAAAAAAAAAAAAGAAAAGAAAAAAAAGAATGACTAATAGGGCGGTATTCCGAGGGGTCAGATAGTTTTCCAAAGTTCTTAAAGATAGGAACTACAGAGAAGGACTTTGAACAAACCGAAAAGCAAGATGTAGCGAAGCATTTATTGTAAAGTTTGGGGAGAAAAGGAGCCAGTTCAAGAGCACATTCCTGTAAGACAATTGCAGGGATATTGTCAAATCAGTAAGTCTTGTGGGGACCTACATTAGAAATGATAGCAGAAATGGATAGAGTTATGTGCATATCACTCAGTAGAAACTCTGTTCTAAGGGGAAAATCAGGCAGAGATATTCCAGATGAGTCGCAAGTGGAGTTGGAAGGGAATTTCCAGGCAGAGCACTCTGCCGACAACAATTCAAATTGATTGAAGAGTGTAAGAACTGAAGAGTTGCCAATAATCTGAGAGGCTATACAGTGTTTCATTCTATCAGCGTGTAGTGACTACTACTACGTTTGCCACGCCTACAGTTTTCTCAACTGTGATTGGTTAAATAATAAATACTGATTATCACAGGACAATTTACTGACCGCAGTCACCACACTGAATTTTTCCTACCGTTAATTTCACAAACATGCTTTTGTTATAAAATCACCGATTGGTTAATTTTTCATCCAATCAGATATATTTTGTGTTCTTTCAAAATTTCTCCCGCCTTTGTTCCAGGAGCCTACCGGTAGTAATAAAAGTGAGATTTCATTCCAAAAATAGACAGTAGAATTCAGTAACTCACACACATCTACACAGACTATTCATTCTACTCACTGCACAGACACAGAATTTGAATTACATTTCACCATCAGTTCTCTCTGAAAAAGCCAAGTTACAAACAATGCTGTTAATTATACAAGTAACACACAACTGAATTAACTGTATGTTCGTTTGAATACAACATTCTATTTCAACATAGAACTTTGAACAATCTATTCAAGAAACTTCCTTAATTACATTTTATCTTATTCAACTAACAGATAAAGGGAAACTACTTTTTTCTCCTTAATATTCACACATTACATTTCGTATTTGTTGATTTTAATATATATTTTATCGTTGAAACAAAAATCGGTTTTCCATTGTTTTTCCTTGATTCAAAAATGTAAATGCTCTTCAACACGCAGCCACATTAATCTTTTTAACACAACCAGCATTTACAAGTGAATTGTGATAAATTAATACAATAATTTTAATTTTTATAATTACTACCGGATTTTACTGTGGGCATTAATATGTTTACAAATAAAAAAAGAACACAATAACGTAGTTTAACTTTTACACACAAAATTTTAACAGGTTTCCTATAATACCATGTTTCAAAGGTTTCCTATAATACCATGTCCCTTCCGAGCATAGGCGAACATAGCTCTCCACAGTTTTCTTTATCATCTGTGAATTACCATGTGTTTTTCGGAAAGATAGTGGACTGATTTCTCGTTATTTTCGCAACAGTTTTGATTTCAGAGTTTTCTTTCTCTTAGACTGGTCACCCTCACTGTTAGAGAGTCCTGTCTACTTTGCTAATTAACCCATAGCTGTGGAGAAGAGTGTTAGATTTATACATTTCCCAATGATATTTTCAAAATCGAACACAATAGCAATAATCAGAATTACTGCACAGATCACCGCTACGCCACGTACCCAGCCTAGCCAGAGGATTCAACTGACAGTGATAAAATCACTTGTATGCTGCAGAGTTGGTTTCAACTGATAAATTGAAATCATGGTTATATTATTTATTTCCTATATAAATAGTCAGAGTCGAACGTTTTATGTAGGTTTATAGGAATTCATTCCTATATATAGTTTTCAACCAATAAAATCTCATCAGAAGTTTTGTTTGATAAACAATTATTACATGGGCAAATTCTGCCAAAATACTTGCGGACGTAGTTGTAGACCTTTTTAACAAATGAAAACCTTGTACCGAGCAACCTCAGTTCTCGAATGTCTCATATGTCAAACAAATCGGTTTTTGAACAGAAAATTTGAGATGAAAATGCCTCGGTTATCGAACAAAATTTTGGTTCTCGAACGACATTGCCAAGCCGGATTAACCCGAGTCGAATGCCGTGCTGTATACATGCTGTGCTTTTCTTTTCCAATCTTATTGTAGTGTGCCTTTCTTCTCTTATCCTTATTCATGGATCCAAAGAAAACTAGCAGTGATACTGGTAAAGGAAAAAGAAAAGTTAAGAGAAAGACAATTGTTGATGATATTGTCTCTTCCTACTCAGTTTAATATGGCAAAATCAATGATCTATACTATTCTTATAAATAAAGAGACAATCATGTCTTTCCTTCCCCTTTCCAAACAATATCTCTTTCCTTCTCCTTCCACACCATCCTTCACTTATGCCATCAACTCTCTAACTTACAGGTACAGTAAAATTAAAGTGTTCACCTATATCTTGTCTATTTAGTATTGGGTTTATTTTTCTAAGATTCAATGTTTTTCATTAGTTTTGTGTATAAACTTGTGCACAAAATACTGTTTTAAAAGTATAAATAAGCAATCATCTTGAGACCAAGAACGGATTAGTCCATTTTATATTGATTTCTATTGGAAAAATAGTTTCGGTTTATAAACATTTCTGGTTATGATTTCAGGAACGAATTAAATTTGTGAACTGAGGTTCCAATGTATTTAAAAAGTTCACACCTCTATGTGAAATTAGATTTTGAATCCCCTTACGGATATAAAAATAGAAACGTACTGCTTCTCAAGGCTCACAATAATTTCAGAGGCCAGTTTGATCTACATGTGCATACACACATACACACACAATGAAAGAGACGAGAACCAGCAGGTGCCGATTAAGGCCTTGTCATACACACAATGAAAGAGACGAGAACCAGCAGGTGCCGACTAAGGCCTTGTCATACACACAATGAAAGAGATGAGAACCAGCAGGTGCCGACTAAGGCCTTGTCCACGTACACAATAAAAGGGATTAACCATCAACTGCTAAGCCTTTTGTCTATGAACTCACAAATGCATTAGGCTGTTTGTCATAAAGTAAGTTTGTCCTCACATTTCATATTGCACTACGAACATTTAATTACTTGATAAAACAATCTTCACTTCAAGGAAAATTGAAAATTTTTTTGCTATTGTATATTTCTGAAAAGAATATATAGATTTTATTTTAACTGATGTTCTGTTTCTATTTTTCCTCCATAAAATAACCTTTTCCACATTTCATTTAAAAGATGTGTTGTTGTTGTTGTTGTTGTTAAATGTTTGGAATCCTGACACTCAGATAGCAACAAAAACCTGGGTAGATGGATCTCAATAGGTCCATCATGAGGAGGGGATAATCATTAAATCTGGGAGGATGCGAGTAGAAATGCTTTGATCACTGAAACATGAACTCTGTTTCTGCATAGAGGCATATTTCTATTTTACCTGTCGGTGCACTGAATACTTTATAATGACACCTAAAAATAACAAACATTTATTAAGTGAAGTATGTGTCTAATATACTGGAAAACATTGTACATATATGATGCCAAAAAAACAAAAAAAACAAAAATACAGCTTAATTTTGGTAACCCCTTAAACTCTATGTTTCATATGAAGATGGCGTCATTTAAATCATATATAAGCATGACATTCATTGTAAGCGAACAGACACAGTTTACTGAACTCACACCCTTTGGGTCCTGTCACTGGATCTAACACCTTTATCCACTGTGCCATGTGTCCTCAAGGACACTCAAGATGTTAGTTAGATCCAGTGACAGGACCCAAAGAGTGTGAGTTCAATACCTGGTTAAGGCGGTGGAGAAATTGGAGAGGGGAATTAACAGGAGATAACTGATAATTGATATCCATTACATATGGCACGTGGAACTAGAACAGTCTACTCCAGTGGGTGAAATAAAGGGTTCAGTTCGACATTCCAAACACCTGAAGAAGGCCAGAGCATACAACAGCCAAAATGTTGTGATAAATATGGCAACAAAGATGAGGACAATAGTCTGAATAATGTAAAGAGTGTTTTTATAATGTTGAGTTGTTTTTGATCACAGTATAAAGTGAATTCAAACAAATGCAGAAAGCATTGAGATGTTTTGACTGTCAGCTTTAGTAGCATCTCTGATGTTAAGAAAGCATCTGAGAGCATCATTGCACCTCAATGGGAATTCATTAACACAAAGAAACTGTATTAACTCCATCAATGTCTGCATGTAATATGTCAACCTACATATCATGAATAATGTTACCTTGGACTTTTGCCAACTCTTGCTTTTCTTTCATTCCAATGGCACAAATCAGCATTATGTCCACTTAAATTTTGTGCTTATTGGAGCCTTTACGTTTCTCTAGGCTGTGTTCCTATTTTCTGAAGCTGTTCTATGAGAAGATGATGTCTGCAAATGGGCTACTAAAATACTGATAGCAAAAACAATAGAAATCTTTCTTTTCTGCAGCATAAATTAACTGCCATGAAAATCATGGAGTTTTTTGTTGACACTCCATAATATGAAGTGAGAGTTCTTCGACTTTAAACAAAGTTGCTATAGTTATAAGCATAATTCCTTGGAGAATTTAAATCATAACTTTTTGGGGGAAAGCTATATTTACTAATCATAAATAGAAAAGCTTAGTACAATTCAGTGACCCTCAGTGGCATCCATACCCAAAATTATCAGAAAGTCAGAGCGGTAACAATAGTAAATTTAAAATTTATTGGTTATTTTTTAACATTTCCTCTACAGACCTCTTCATAAGTAAAATTATAAAGCCAAAGTACACAAAATTCAATAAAATATAAGATTACTAAGATGACTGACTACTTAAAAATGATATAAAAAAGCATTCACGTTATATTCATCAAGTAATTTTTACAGTTATGTCCCTAGTTGAAAAAATTCCCAAACATAAGTCTATCAAGATCATTGTCAATACTCCATATATTTTACTTTTGAAAGATTTTTTTTAATCAAGAGAATCATGTTGTGTGGACAAATTCACTAATATGGTTGTTTTTAGCTACTTTATTTTAATGATTCAAAAACGAAAAAAACATTCCAATAAATTAAAATCTGGTCTGAAATACAGCAAAGTATTTTGCTTACTGGACATATTAAAATTAAATTTAATCTATTAACTGGAAATTCAAACTTCAAGAATTATTTTTCATTTTTAAAAATGCATTTTAAACCTTAGGTCTTGCTTTTCATTAGTTAGACATTTAAAAATTTAAACAAAACATTACATGAACACAGGAAGGATCACAAAACAAAAAACTCAAATTGTTAATCGTTTAACATAAGTTTGAGCATAATTTTGACATTAAGAGTGCAGTTTTGATTCAAAGAGGAACAAAAATATTATTAAAATTTCAAAATTGTCTATGGTAAATTTCCATCCAGACTTATACATCATATCTTTCTTCACCAAATTACTATTAATAAAATGTGGAATAACAATAAGGAACAATAAAAATAAGTGAGAGAAAATGCTAAATAAAATGAGTTTTAAAATTTACATAAATCAGTTGACAAAATTTATATTTATATGTTGAACATTTCTATTTTTAATGTTTTTATGTAATAAAAATACAGTAAACACTGATAATCAGTGTTTATATTGTATTTTTACACTAATAAAAGTGTTATTTTATCTGAAGATCTTCATTCAGAATAAAGTGTGTCACAACACAATTTCCTATTTTCTCCTTCATTTACACTTACAAATATATATATATATATATATTACCCTGATGATCTGTTAGGAGAAACCTAGGTAGGTAGGTAGGTAGGTTCTGGCTCACTAGGTTTTTTAGCTTTTGCTCTACTTAGTATATTGAGTACTTTTATGTTTTAACTTTGTTGGTATTTTTACTTTTGGTTAGACATTGCAGTGCTGATTGATTATTTTCAACTGGCATGGATGTTTTTAGTCTTTTCTTTTTTTATTGATTTTTTTTTCCCTGATGATGGCTTGTTCAATATTTTTTATTTACAAATTGTATTATCTGTTTTTTTTTCACACTGCCTGAGTATAGATATTAAAATAATATAAAAAAATATAATAATAATATATATCACATGCCTTCCTAGCAGACATGCATTGATGGCTTTAATACTAAAAAATAAAAAATAAAAAGCAAAATATACTTTTGGTTCCTTTATTTCAACTGGAAGATGCCAACCTAGCAAACAGACTTTAACAACTTTAATATGAAAACCACACAGTTTTACATTATTAGGACTATTGTCCTCATCTTTGTCGCCATATTTATTACAATGTTTTGGCCATTGTATGCTCCTGCCTTCTTCAGATGGTTGGAATGTTGAACATAACCCATTATTTTGTGCACTGGGGTAGACTGTTCTAGTTCCACGCAACATGTTTAATGGATATCAGTTATCAGTTATCTCCTGTTAATTTCCCTCTGAAAGTTCTCAACTGCATTAACTGGGTATTGAACTCATACTCTTTGGGCCGAAACGTTGTAATAAATATGGCGAAAAAGATGAGGACAATAGTCCGAATAATGTAAATGTACATAATACCTCATCTCAGAAATATAGACAGATACCACACAGTTTTGTCTTTTATTTTGATCAGAAAATGCCTATCACACAAAAGCTAAATGTGTTGTCATTAAATAGCTTTCCCACTTTGTCTCATTTCTCCACTGTAACACATCCAATCATTTGACTATCCCCAGAACTAGTTGCATGACCTTGAAGTTAATCAGAGGAAACCTCTTACTATGTATATATGAAGGGATTCTCTTCAATAGGTTTACTTATTTGGTAATGAGGGAGAGTTACTGTGTATGAGCTTGTCTACTGTGTGATTGTCACATTCACAATGAGAAAGTGAATAGATTCATCATAACCCAGGGTATTTTGGGTAAAATATTGCACCATCCAACTACAGCACATATTTGGCTCCATGCAACTTTTATTCCCCAATTGTGGATAAAATTAAGGGAAACATGATGGGGTTTTCAGTGGTCAGGAATTAATGCAAGCATTACTGACAGAATAGGCCCAATCTCTTTATAATGTAAATGCATTTCTAATGATTTTACTATAGAATAATATTGCAAACTGTTTTACTATAGATATACATGACAAATCAGAAAGAAGGTGAATGTCAGTTGTCAGGAATGAAAGCAGCCATTACTGACAGAACTGGACATTTATATGTATAATTCAAATGCATTGGTAATCATTTTATGATGGAGAGTCAGTGAAAATAAAAAAAAAGGATTGTTGATGGTCAGCAACTAATACAAATGTCACTGAAAAATAGTACCATCATATAAATATTTTTTCTTAATGGTTGTTCTGTAAATTGTTGTTTTTATGGAATTTATGAAAGTCAATTCTGTAGCTTTCTTCAGGTTAATATAGTGAATGTAATTAATTTTTTTTTTCCAAATCTTTATTCACCTAAAAAATTCCCATCTGAAATGGGGTTCAAACAATGTCTTTAAATGATATACACCCCCAACACATAGAGTGATATTTTTAAAATTTGTTTTCCTATAACTTATCATAAACTATGTTTATTTGTCTGCAAGTTAGCTTAAAATAACAACAGCAAGTGTTTGAGAAGTGGACCTGTTATCTAGATAATTATACAATTGTGCTTTGAAGAGTGAATGATCAAAAAGATATGTTGAGACTAGTCGCCCCCCGCCACTTCAATTAAACAATGAGCAAAAATTATTTTCAACATGGTGGTCCCTGACCTCTTTAACTGTAATGTTGACCTTAATTCATTCAATGACATACTTAACTGTAGTCAAATTATTGTTTTGTTTTTTGTTCTTATCTAGTAAAGGGAATGACGCATTGTGTTTTGAGAGTGGCTTCTGTAAAGGGTAAAACATTTATCGTACATAGCAGAAGAAAAATTCTATATATTCATGCCTTTTTGTTGGGTTCAATACAAATGCATTGTTAAATATATATTAGGAGATGAGGCACAAAGGATTTTCTTTCGGGCTAAGATTCTTGTCTAAAATTAGCCATTTTCTTAATTATCCTTATTTGACTTTTTTAGTCTAAATGATGAGTGACTTCATTTTTTGAAAAATTGAAGGTCTCCTTTTTGGATATATCCAAAGAAGCAATCTTTAACTTCTCAAAAATTATGCCACTTAATGCAACAACAAAACACAGCAAGAAATCCAACAAAGCCTTACCAATAACACAAAAATGCACATAAAGTGTACAAAAGACAAGTACTAGAAACATTAAGCATAAAAAACAAGCAAGTCAACATCAATAAAACATTATCAAATTTAGGAACAAACAGGCTAAATATATTTCATTAATAAAAGAAAAAAAATGAAATGAGCCATCATGTGTAGATGCAGTGAAGTACCATATAAAAAAAAAAAACGACAAAGACATGGGCAAAAAATCAGAATCATTTTGATAATAGCTTACTGGCTTATGACAACACAACTGATGTGAAGAAAGGATAAATTAAAGCCAGTCAAGAATGTATGCAGCCTTTTCAATGACCAGTTTCATGGCCTTGATGAAACTTGGCAACAACAGGAGATGATCTTAATTTACATGTGTGAATAGACACTCTCCTATGATTTACATCAGCTGGTAGTGAGATGTTCTAGAGTGAGTTTTCTCACTGTGTGTAAAGAAAACATCCTTTGCAATGAAAGAATGCATGGTTGGATTTTCTTTTCTTCTTTTTAAAGCATTGCATTACTCAGGTTTGTTAGCTTCAATAATGTCAAGATTTCACTTTTTGAAAAAATCATTTCACCCTGAGCAAAGCAATAAAGTCATTAAGACACAAGGCCAAGACTGAAAGAAACTGAGAGAAAAGTTATTGAAGAAAGAGGAAAATAAAAAGACAGGATTCAAGGAGACAGAAGATGACGATGTTGCATGGAAAGTAGGAAGCTTGAAGTGAGCTCCAAAAGTTATAACTGTCACAGAAGAAACCATTAGTGTAGAACTTATGCTTACACCTAGCAAATTCAACAGTAAAATGAGACCTACCTGTCAATCTAGTACTGGGCTTCAATTTGTGAAGTTGAGGTACCAATGCTCATCAGAAAAATTAGACACTAGGATTCTTCCAAAGAAGAATATTTTGAAGAGAACCACTGCCGTAAGTAGGCTGTATGAATTAATATTCAATATCTGGATATTTTCCAGACAGATTTTATCTTTTTAAACACACCGGCTGAGAGTTTTCTATTGATAAATAAAAAAGTGAGACACTAGAAAATTTATTTCCCACTCAATACCCAAGCTTCAACTCATTTGTTAATACACCCGAATATGGATTTTTAATGGATATTTTTTGTTAATGGATATTTTTTTATGTTTATTTGAATTATCCTGCATAAAAAGAAAGTTTGTTTTTTTCAAGCATGAGTAACTGAATTTTTAAGACTTTGAAGGTCTTCCACAACATATGTTTCAAGTGACGTCTAAAGCAAACATAGAGCTGTCGGATCAGATTTGGAGGAAAATTGAAAGAAAAATAATTTTTTAGAGTTTTTACATGGAACACATTTATCATTATTATTATTACTAAATTTAGCCTATGTTATTAACTTAAATTTTATTCTTTAATTTTTAGAAAAGCAAAACACCAGCTCTCTTTTAGTTGACTGATTTTACAACTTGTCAACTCTTGAGTTATTTAATATCAAATTTTCTATGGGCAGCCAGTAAGGACTGAAGTGACTATTCAGTATTAACCAGACTAACCTTGTTAACCATTATGTGATGTCAAACTGACTATGATTATTTTATTACTAGATGCTATTGTTTTTTTTTTTATTTTTTTATCATAATACTTGAGTATCATGCAGAAGGAGCAGCAGAGAGTGTGACTGCCCTGGGCATCCATATTAGGAGGGCATCCAATCAATTAGTGAAATAAGAATTTAGTTTATATTTAATTTGAATAAAGTGTTTATTTCATTTGTTTTTACATATTTAAAATGCATTCCTTTCTCACATTTCTCAGTACGAGGCTGTATAGCAACCCCCCCTTTACTTGAGTCTTAGGGCATCCAATTAAGGAACTGACCCTGGCCATCACCAAATCTCTGCAAGTCATTGCAAAACTCTGAGTTGTTAAACTATAAGCTATCAACAAAAACAAAGTCAAAAATCAACCTTGAAAAATAAATCTATCCTTAATTTCATCATTAATAACAAAATCTCCTTTTTAGATGTACTAATAGATTCAAATAATGAAAAGTTTAAAACCTTCATCTAGAAATTAAAAACAAAAAAAAACCAAACCAAAGCCATGTTGATTGAACTTCAACAGTTAATGATGACAAAGATACAAAATAGACGCTATAAAGAATCTTAATAGTGAACATTTATTATCCTTTACACAAACAAAATTTTTACCAAACTCAAGAACATAAAACAAACATTAATTAACAATAATTTCTCTAAGCACATAATTGATAAACAAATGAAACTGACATTTGTTTCTATTTCTAATATGAGGTATTGTAACTATCTAAACTATTTACATTGTTTGGACTGTTGTCCTCATCTTTATTGCCATATTCACACTATTTTACACTCCAGCCTTCTTCAAGTGATATATGGTGGAATTTCAAACTGACCCCAAAGGACACATGGCCCAGTGGATAAAATTGTTGGCTGAAGTAATCCAGTGACTTGACCCAAAGAGTTGTAAGTTCAATACCTGGCCACAGCAGAGGTGAACAAAAACTTGGAGAGTCGAGTTACTAAAGGGAAAATAACTGAAAATTAAGATATCCGAAAGAGGCATGGCATGTGGAATGAAAACAATTCTTCTCCTGTGGACTAAATAAAAGGTTTGGTTTGAAATTCTAACATATATCACCTGAAAAAGGCTGGCGTGTACAATGGCTGAAATGTTGTGAATATGACAATAAAAATAAGGACAACAGTAAATAATGCCAATGAAACTAATGTTAGACAAAAAATAAATGATAATGCAAATAGTAATAATGTAAAACATGCTATTATACTATTCTACAAAAACTAAGTACACAGTGACCAAAAACTAAATGAAAAATTTATAAGAAACCTAATACATTGATACCTATCATCTAACAACAAAATCAAATTAAACTCATCACTTGCTACCAAAAAAAAAAAAAAAATCCAACATATCCAACAGTTGCCACCAATGATACAAAAAAAAAAAAAAATATATCAAAGCTTCAACAAACCAATGTTGTCTATAAATTTGCTTGCCCAATTGCAGAATGTGTCTCAGATAATAACAATTCAAGTAATGCATACATTGGTTACAAAACCACTACATTATTGTGCTGATTAATGTTCCATTTATCTGATAATAATTCAATTAAACTTCATATCACCAATCAATACAACAAAAAGAAATCTGACAAATCCTTATCAATAAAACAAAAATTCTATATCACATCAACTATAAGTATAAAAAAAACCCAACATCAATAACACGTTATCAAATTTAGGAACAAATAAGCTAAATATATTTCATTAAAAAAATGATTTGACAATACAAACTAAACATCATGTGAAGACTTGGTATTTGAAGAATGATGAAACTGACATGGCACAAATAATGAAACTGCTTTGGTAATGGTTTTAGAATACTGAATATTGAAAAATTTATATTTAAACTCATTAGAAACCAGAAGATTGACCGAAATATATATATATATATATATATATATATATATATATATATATATATATATATATATATATATTTGTATGTTTAACCGAATATGGTTCATTTAATGCTGAAATTGAATCTTCTTGGGAGGTTTGGAGTAATAAAAATATGATATATGTTATTCTGCTTTCACAATTGAATACATGGTAGATGATACTCACCTTTTGCGTATATCCATGTTTGGACAGGATTATTAGAGTTGCTTGAAGTTATATTTTGGAATAAAGTTTGGTTTAAGAAATTGTAGAATATTATATAGATTAATATCATGAAAGAGCTCTTTCATGATGGTTGGTTGCCTGCTTGATTTTGTTTAGTGACATATCAACCTTTATGGGCCATTTAATGCCAAAATCTAAATATTTTGAATGCAATTGTATGCCTTCAATGAGAGATAAAATATATTGGTAGTAATTCTACAATAAATAGGTATTGTTAGCAATTTTTTTTATATAAAACTGTATTGCTAGTATTTTTACTATGAAGATATATTTTCATATTTTCATAGGGTTTTATCTTTGTTTGGGGTGGGGTACTATTTGTCCATAGCCGGGACTCTATCAGGTGCTACCACACTGTATCAGAGTGGGTCTGGGAACAACAGCAATTAAGAGGTGGTTCTACACTCCTGATCAGAGGCCTTGCTGCCAGATGTAGTTTATCATCATATCCAGGACTCTCTCTTTCTCTCTCTTTATATATATATATATATATATATATATATATATATATATATATACACACACAAATATAGATACATACACACACACACAATATATATATATATTTAAAGATATTTTTGTAGGTACAAAATTTAATGATCGAAATAAAAGTATAAAATTTAATATTACAAGACATATTAAAACAATATTAAATAATAAAAAAAAAAAAAAAAACTCAACAACAAGGGGGGGGAAGCAACCGGTTTCGCTCCCGCTCGTCAGGCTTCCACGGGAGATTCAATATTAAAACAGAGAAATGTACAATGTGAATAGGTGGAAAAAAAAAAAAAAATTACGCATATATATATATATATGTTTGTATATGCAAGAAGGAACTAGAGGCAGATGACAGCGAGTCCCAACAAACACTCACGTTGTTTGCACAAAGAAGGCTTGTGGGACCCGATGTAAAGTGCCTCCAGAACCTTCAGGTGAAATACAGAGTGTGACAGGGCCAACACGGTGAACCAGTCAGCACTAAATTTGGCGGCACAATCTCTATATATATATATATATATGTTAAGTCTTTGGCAGTTTCAACTATGGAAAGATTAACAATCAAACAACATGTTAAAGTTATTGAAGCCTATTACTAAAATGGACATTCAGACAGAAATGCAATGAGAAGTTCCCAGGTCACATCATCTCCTGAAAGAGCAAAGTTAGTTGGCCACCATGTTCGTGCGACTTGACACCTTTAGATTACTTCCTTTGGGAGTCATCTCAAAAGTAAGGTCCATGCCAATAAGCCAATAACAATTCAACAACTGAAGGATGTGATAATTAAGGCATATTGGTGACATCGAGTAGCAACTATGCAGAGATGTCATAAAAAATTTTGACCATCGAGTGGAGGTGTGCCGCTGAAGCCTTGGCGGATATTTGGGTGATATTATTTTTCACACATAATTGCCATGAGTTAAATAACATGATCCAATAGAGAAATAAATAAATTTTCACCAATAACACTGATTTATTTACTGCTGACTTTGATCCGTCTTAATGAAACACCCTTATATATACTACAACAGTTCATTAATAATTGTGTGAAAAAAATTCACAGTACTCTCACTTTTGAAAACAAGAGACTGAATAGATTAAAAAAACTTATATATATATATATATATATATATATATATATATAAAAACATTTCTGAAACTTAAAGTGTTGCACACATTTATACAATGTAAAAGTATGAATCAACTCAATAATGTAGAAATAAAAGATTGAACAATTATAATAAAGATTTGTACATTATATAAGATTTATTATACAAGTCAATGCTCTTGTAATAAATTGGTATTAAATAATTGATGTTGGTAAAATCTTGTAAAGAGACTTTAATTTAGATGAGCAATATATTTTATGAGTTTCAGTTATCTATTATTAAAAATATTTATTTAACTTGTTTTGGAAGTAACAGGTTTTATGCAAAAACTCAAAGTCCAACACAAAGTTTTATTTATCAATAGGTCTATAATATCTTTGCCACCAAAGCATATATTTGATTAACATAATTAACATAGTATCTTATATTCCCAAATAAATCATTTTTTGGCATCTGAACATGGCCTCTTTGATATTCCATAATCTTTATCTGTCTTTCATTCCTTGATTTTGTTAACTTTTCTATTGTTTTGACTTCAACATTACTTGCAGTATTTTATACTTCTCAGGGATCTTCTTTGCTTGAATATTGTTTTCGATTCTCAAATACATTTCTTTTAATGATTGACAACTATGTTTTCTATTGAATTAATATCTTGAGATGCTGAGTGCATTAATTTGAAACCTTTTCAGGTGGACAATAGTCAGCTTTGCAGAATATGAATGAACATTATCTTACATTAATATATTGTAATGAGAGAGAGCTAGGGATAAAATTTATTCTCCCATTTGCATTTCCCACGTTATGGGCATTATTATATCTGTGATATAATAACACCATATTTCACAGGCAGAACAGAATTGCTGAAAGGAAAAAGAATGACAAACTTGTTTGATTCTGAGAGACTTTTATATCACTATGAAATACACAAAACCATATATATATACAAGTGTTCCATATGGAGAATAATATATCACATATATCTAGACAGAAAAAAGTCTGTAAGGAGAAACAAAAATGGAAGGGTCTTACATATAATATGGAGATACTACTGTGTCTGGAGAAGCCATGTTTAAGACCCCAGATTCAGATGGGTTGGATACATCTATGCCCCAGGTGAGGATATATTCCACAAATGGGAAACAGCAAGTCTTGGGTTTTCCCAAATTAAGGACTGTGGGCTTGAGTTTCTTTCTGTATCTGGGAAAGATATATTCCTAAAGGGAAATGAGATCATGCACTTGTAAGCTGCTGGGAAGCCAGATTTAGCCTCTGTCTGGGCCATGGGGAGCCCAGGCTAAAGAAAGCAACCTTTTGGATTTGTTACTTTTGTGACTGTATGGAGTGACATCACTAAGGGGCCGTCACATGATCCATGTGACTTATTTCCACGAAAGGGAGATAATCTCCCTTTATGTCCTTACAATATTCTCTAGGTTATTGCTTCTTGGTTTTGTGCTGTATCATTGAAAAAATATCTTTAGAACAATAATTTTCCATTTATCCAGAAGCATTGGCCACTTTCAAAGGATGTATAATTTTATTATCTACAGTACTTTACTCATCATTCATTGCAAAAAATACTTATTGAAAAATCAGTTTTCATGGATTTTTTTTTATCCAACTTACACATTTCTTTGTGTGATGTTAAGTAAATCTGGTAGTTTGGTTGCTTTTCTGTTTTTTATTCTTCATATTTGGCATGTTTTTTCTCTGTTTATATTCACAATATCAACATTTTCAAATATTTTCTTCTTAGTCAATCAACTTTTCTTGCTTATTACACTTTGCACTTTTCTCTAATCTCTTCATGCCACATTCTCAAAGACATTTTTCTTGTTCTTATTTCAATTTCTGTTTTGATTGTTCTATGATTTTTGTTATTTCAACAATTTCCAATTAACATATTTCTCTTTTCAGGTTATATATTTATTATGACCCATAACAATCTTTACTAATATATATATATATATATATATATATATATATATATATATATATATATGTGTATGTATGTATGTATGTATGTTTACTTATTGTCTAATTCACACTCCTCTCAGGGCCATTGAAAAGGAGTAGAAGTTCATCCCTTTTTTCCTGTTTAGGATTGGGTTTCTGGTTCCTTCTAAAGTCTTTTCATTCTCTTTTACTCCCAATAACCACTGTGTCTTAGTGACATTATTACCTTGCTTGGGATGAATTGATTAAAAAAATAACTACATTTATATATATATATATATATATATATAAAATAAAATTATAATAAAAAGTTATTGTAAGTATTTTTATTAAAAACAGATGAGGTGAAAATCATGCAGTATATTTATTATATAACTGTAATCATATGTTGAAAAATTTACTGACTTTAGTCCGGTAATAAGTATTTTATTTTATTGACTTATATAATAAAATCTGATATAGTATAATATATAATAAGCTCATTATATCAGTAATGATTGCATTAATCTACTGAAAATACATTTCTTTCTAATTTTTAGTACATTTTATAATCAAACCATTTACATTACAATAACCGTATTGTGTCATTAATGCTTGCATCAATCCCTGACCACTGACAAAACTTTTCAACATAATTTTCAATTTGTTTTTTCTGGTAAAAAATATATTTTTTTTATTTAGGTATATTTTTTTATTAACCTGTTTGAATTAATTAAAATACAAGAGTGTAATGAAAAGTTCTCAGCCCAACCAAAAATGGATAAAAAAATAATTTTATAAAATATTTTTAATATATTTTTTATCATATTTTGGTTGGGCTGAGAACTTTTCAGTACACTCTCATATTTTAATTAATTCAAACAGGTTAATAAAAAGAAATCTAATGTTTGGTCAGATTTTGTGAAGTGGGCTGGATTAAGAACTTTTCAACACACACAACTTATGGACCCCTGCTCCCAAATCTTTGATTCATATCAGAGATAAGAATATATTTTCTGACGAGTGAGAGGGCCGGGTAAAGTGTACAGCAATTTTGGAGGGAAAAGTTTCCGATATTTCAGGCCTTTTAATCTTGTTAAATACTGAGAATATGAGCTTCTTTGGCAGTGAGTACTTGACACCGTCTGTGATAGCATCAGGTTGGTGACAGTAACTTCTCTGGAACCTGTTTCAAGAAATAAATCTATATGCTGGGCTCTAAAGACACAATGTCGGCTCTCTACTAAAAACTAATTGAGATCTTCTTCCTTGGATCTAGAAATTCCTGCCGGCAGTCTACGAACTCACTCAACTACAAACTATGGATTTTCTGATTGTTCCAACCTCAACAAGAGCTCTGAAGTAATCTATATGAGTGTTAACCTCTTAAGAACAATTTACTTGCTTAAAGAACTTTTAGGCACTCAGAGAAATATTTTGAGCAAACCTTTGAATGTTTTTTCTTCCTTTAAGCTAAAGGAATTTTCTTTTCCCTTTCTTTTTCTCATATTTTGTATATATCCCTTTACCTTTTTTTGTATATGTAAATAAATATTTTCTTCTTCTATTATTAAATCCCAAGCAGGAGTTTCAATCTTTATTCTTCTGCCTAAAAGAGAGAATTTGTCTGTCCTAAACTTTCAAGATGTTGCTGCTTTTATTAATTCTATCACTTTTAACCGTAACCCTTTCATGTGGGAAAGCTGGAACAAATTCCTACAAGAGGTGGAGACAAAATGAAATTCAATTTCTAGATCCTTTACTACTAATGCAGGTGTTCCCCCACCCATCCCTGTGCTCTATCCTTAGTCCTACTTTGTTTTTAATTTTCATTAACGACTTTGCTGATGACATCAGCTCTCAACTTTGCTGATGACACAACCATTTATTCCAGTCTTGATAGTAAATCTGATCAGTTCAATAAGGTCAGCTTCTAAGAAAGTTGGTTTACTGTGTTGTGCTAGACAATTTTTTTCTCTCAAATCTATCTTATATATCTATAAGCCTACCATTCATCCATACTTTGAATATTGGTGCCACATATGGTCCAGTGCTCCTGCTATATATTTAGAAATTCTTGATAAAATCCAAAGAAGAATCAGTAATATTCTTGGTTTTTACCTGGCATCTCGGCTTCAGTCATTTTGCAAGCACCGTAAAGCAGCTTCCCTGTGCCTTCTCTATAAATATTTTCATGGTAATTATTCAGAAGAGTTCTTCACTATGGTATCAAGACATTATGTGCAGTACTAGATTGGCAACAAGGTCTTATCTTCAAAAATGTAAATCATTATCTACTATCTTTCTGATTACTCTTCTATTGTTCTCACTCGTTAATAATGTTTCTGTTTTCTATTTCTTTCACAGCTAGTAATACCTTGTGTCTTATTGACTTTACTGCCATGCTTGGAGTAAATCCGATTAAAAAAAATATACATATCATAGAATCAAAGAGAACTGTATTTTCTTTTATTTTTGTATCTTGTGTTTTCAGGCCGGTAAATGTTGTTAATACTGTTTATTATAAACAGAGCATTTACTTAAATATTTGTATCTATAGAAAGAATGTATAAACATAAAAATGCCTTCAAATCGTGTTTTATAATTTTCCACTTAAATTATTTAACAAATAACTATTTCATTATTTAACAGATTCTAGGAGAGATATCACAATAATTCTGAAGATATTAACCTTGACTTTGAAGAATTTACCAAGTGACTCCCCCAAGCCCCCTCCAAACAAGAGATTTCTTTTAAGACACATCAAACAACACTCAGTTCAGGCTATATTTAGGCATAAAATCTCACATGCATACAATATTGGCATATATACAATTAATTACATGCGTACAAGAGGTACCACATAAAACTAGGGTATTTGACAAGTGACAGTAAAAGAATTATTACTACTTACCCTAACATTTAGTTTTAATGTCACCTTTTAAATAGTCTCTTCCTTGAGCATAACAGTGATCTCAAAAAGAGGAATCTTGTGTGTGTGTGGGGGGGGGGTATAGGCGATCATGGCTCTCCACGGTTACCTTTCTTTTTATTATCTGTGAATTGCTATGATTTCTTGGGAAGGATACTGGGAATGGTTTGCCATCACCTTCTCCATGTTTTTTTTTTTTTTTAATTTGGACACATCCTTGTCTTAGACTGGCTACCACCCAATTATAGAGAACACTCTCCTCTGCTATTTAAAATTGGAGGGAAGAAGAAATATTACCCCTTACAAAAAGAAAAGGTATAGAGACTAAGTCCGTACAACATTCGGTTCGAATTTCTCGATTTTTTAAAAATGTCCTATGTGCATACACGTGGGTGCTCCATGCTTTTGGCCTTGTGCCACATCTACGCTACGCTTAGAAAATCACCATACGTGCATACGTTGCGATACTGTCGAGAATAGCGGTAGGCCACGTACCCCAATTCTCTCGCAGTGTGTATGTTAGAGGTGAAGTTGTGTTTTTTTTAAGCGATTTCATTTTTTCGAAAACTTTGTCGGAATTAGTTCTATATTCGAACTATTTCGACATGAATTTGCATGTCAGAGATTACTTCACCATAGCATACCTAATTGTTTTTTTTTTGTTGTTGTTTAATGGGCCCTCGCCGCGCACAGGACCAGGACAATCTCTTCTGTTGACCTAAACCTCTGTCCGCCCGCTGGAATGGATTAAGTAAGACAGTATTAAAAGTGGGAATCACATGATGAATATAATACATTAGGACGAGGAGACATAAATTGCCTTGGTATATATATTCACATACGGGATATACGGACCTCTCAAACTAAATATCAGGGATTGATCTTGAATCACTTTCCCTTATTTACAATGTGGAAGGTGTAGATACATTTTTAAAAATTTATTTTAGTTTACCCTGCTTAAAAAGCAGTACCTTTGGGTTTTAGTGGGGCCAGCGTATGTACGTGTTTCTTATTGTATACAGTGCGTGTAAACTGAAAAGTTCTTAAAAGATAAAAAAAATGTAAATTTAAAATTGTCTTTGAGCTTGTAAGTTTTTTTTATACATTTATTTATTAAGTAACGCAAGCCGAAGAAAAACCTGTTAGTGTTTTAAAAATAAATAAGAAACGTAAATAATAATAAAAAAAATTCAATAATAATAATAATAATTACTTACTCGAAGAGACAACGTTACTTTTAAAATGAAAGAACTTGTCTGCAGATCATGACCGAATCCTTAAATTTTAAAAGTGATTCACAATATTAAGTTTTGCAAAGTACAGGCAATGCATATGGAATGGATACTTACATGAACGGAATAAGTAATAAAAGTGAAAAACGAGTCGCAAAACATATCTAGTAGTAGTAGTAGTAGTAGTAATAGTAAGTGTAATAAAAGTAGTTGCACTGTTTATCTTACTAAAGGTCAATGCTAGTAAAATTCAGTTTAAAAAATGAAAAAAAAAATAGCTATGAAAATCTAGAAAGAAATAATTCTCCACTTCTTGAATTATTTTTGTTTTTAGTTTTTTTTATTGCTTAGAAAACTTTAAAAATGTCTTATGTCTCTCTTTCATTTTTATTTAGAAAATAAAAGAAAATAAAAAATATTAAAAAAATAGTCAGGACTTCAGAACAGAAACTAGTTATGAAACTTATTAATTAAGCTAAAAATCAGATTTTGTTTCTAAGAGGAGGAGTTATTCCTAGATTTTAAGTTGTAGGCATTTGACTTAAGCAGTTTCTAAAAGAAACAAGAAAGAAAGAATATTCTACATTGATTTCATAAAGAAAAGTTTTTAATCCTTTCAGAAATAATTACAATGACCTATTTTTGAGACACGGCCACCCGCCAGTGAGTGAAAAAAAAAAAAACCCATTTATTGACACTGTACCTGCTATATCTATATCGAGTTTTTTTGTTTTTCCAACTCATTTTTTAAAACTGCCTTAACAAGGCTGGTATCAGCTAAATGTTTTTTTATTTTTATTTTTTTTTTTATTTTATGGTTAGAGAATGTTTATACTCATTTAAAGCCCTATTATAAAATAAAATAAGTTTTAAAACTAGGATCCCAGAACAAAGGAACTGTACATACTTTAAGTTCCCAGAAATTTACGAAAAAAATGCCTGATTCTAATATTCTTAGTAAAAGTTTCAGTTAAAATTTGCTTAATTCATCGTAAATAGAAAAGAAAAATAAACCAAAAAAAATTCCAATTTACTTTCACTGATCATTATTTTCATTTCTTCCGGATTTTTTTTTTTAATTTTAGGAAAAAATTTATTTCTTGATAAAAAAAAAAGTGAAGGAATTAACTTTACATCTGTTGATTGATTTAGTGAATGTATTTCTTGTTAATTTAAGCATAGTGGATACAGGTGTTTCATTAGAAATCCTTATCTTTTAAACAGTGTACACCTACAGCCTGTATATTTGAGAGATTATTTAAATCTCTCGAATATACAGGCTGTAGGTATACACTTTGCCTTCCAGCAGAGTTTGAACCCACATCCTCTTTATAAGGGGAAATCACTGCCAGATCCAGTACGCTTTAGACTGCTCAACAACAGAAAGATTTCACAACCAAGCAGTGTTCAATTACCTTATTTATGAAATACACATTTGTTGTTGGGTCTGTAGCAAATTCCATATAAAAATTGATCTTTTTTGTAATGTTTTGTGGAGTGTTGACGGAAATAAACACCAATACAGTGATTCATAAAATGACGAAAAAAAAAATGGTTTCTTGGAGGTTCCATGCATCCTTCAGGTTAATAAAATAATCCTTTGAAAATAAATATTTAACATTTTCCAACCAATGGTTTAAATTCCCACTGATAATAAAAAACAGGCTTGAAGAGTATTTAAGTAAAATATTTAGACAGAAAAATCAGTAAGGAGATAGAGACAGATACATGTAACTTCAGTTCATGATGGCATGGCTTCAAAGAAATTCCCTTACTCATTCACCCATTTTCCTCATCAAGCTACATCACATTTACATTCTTCCTCACCAAGATATGTGACACTTACACACTTCCTCACCAAGCTACATGACACTTACACTCTTCCTCGCCATGCTAAATGACATTTACACTCTTCCTCATCAAGGTATGTGACACCTACACTCTTCTTCACCAAGTTACATGACACTTACACTTTCCTCCATGTTTTTCTTTGCCTCTTTTTTTCTCACATGTACATATGAAGAAATCACATTTCTTTTCATCATAACAAACAACTACAAACAAAGAACTTTAACACATGAATTTTAAACACTGATACACTCTGAGAAAAATTTAGATATAAAAAACACAAAAATAAAAATATTTTATATTTAAAAACCTTTCTTGCATTTTTCTTTGTTGTGGGCTGATTCAAATCTGCAACAACTTATTAAACTTGACCCTTACTTTGTGTCTGCATGCAGTAATAGGGTTGGCTATTTCAACCAAACCAGGCCACACAAGTTTTACTGTCATTTATTGAATTATGTTAAAGAGGAACTTGTGGTGATATATCTGTATAAAATGGCAAATTTCTCTAGGGAACAAAGTCCTGAAACTTAAAATTGAATAATTAGCCCAATGACTTATATATCAAAAGTAGATTAACAAAAATTGCCATAGAAAATTTTAACAATAGAATTATTAAATAAACAATATAAATTATTCTTTGCGGAATTCAAACGTTCAATAATTAAACAGCAAATACTTCATGTATTATAAAATGTAGGTAAGAGCATTCAGTTATGGATATTGTCATTTCCCAATAGTCTCAAGAATCTGGAAATTGGATCAGGTCTTCAAATGTTGACATAGAAAGATAGGAGTTTTTTGAGTTTGCATATAAAACAATTGTGCCAATGGCTTTCATGATTTTTCTAGAAGTTCATGTGTGCTGCAGCATTTATTGTGTGTCCAAATTTAGTTGATAATTGTGCTTGTAGATGTTAACATGGTTGTGTGTTTTG
The DNA here is from genome assembly GCA_903632075.3 of Acanthosepion pharaonis. Taxonomy (NCBI): domain Eukaryota; kingdom Metazoa; phylum Mollusca; class Cephalopoda; order Sepiida; family Sepiidae; genus Acanthosepion; species Acanthosepion pharaonis. The sequence goes on along the minus strand of CAHIKZ030001413.1, from coordinate 2,046,393 downwards.
TGTGTATTTTTAAGTGAAGGTGTGTGTTCAAATATATAAACAAAGAAAGTGTAGAAGGAGCATAAAAAACTTGTCTTTTGGCTGTGGAAGTTTATTCTTTTTATGCTGATTTTATTGAAACAAAGTTAAAAAGTTTCTTGAATATTTCTGTTTTCCTTTTTGGTTTTGAAATGATTTATAGGAAGTAAGGATATAAGTGGGTAAAGATGGTTGAGCTTAAGTCAGCTTTGTACTGTGATCAAACACCCACTTCATGAGTCGGACTGCTAAAACACATCTGATGAGGTTGTTGGTAAGTGGAAAAAGTTGTTTAGTCATCAGTGGATCAGGAAAACTAACATTTCTCCAGTGTGAATGCTGTTATTATGTGATTCATATCTTAAAGCCAGGAGGAGAAAAAGTAAGATTCTTTCCTTTCCAGAAGCCTAGTCATGAAATCATACATGTGATTAGAAACTCTTTCTGGGTTCTTTATAAATTGCATCATGGGAAAATGAATTTTTTTTTTATTTCTTCTTATTATTTTATTTATTGGTTTTATTTAATTTCCCCACATATTTATAGCATTTTCAGTTTCATTATATTTCTTAATTTTGTTTTCATAATTTGTTTGTTCACGTCAATAAAAATTCTTTCAAAATTTCAAGCATATGAGTTGGGCAGTCCTAACATTGAAGTTTTGAAATTACTTGAAAGGATTATTTTTAAAGACATACTTATATTGTAATACATTGTTCCAAAACCTGTCAATATCAGTTTTGTTGTTCCAATTGGTTAAAAGCAGTTTTGACTACTGAATTTCCACAGTAGAAACACTTTCATGTGATGTCCTCCATTCTTATTGCCAAGTTTATAATGGGTTCTTTAATTGAATGTAGAGAGTTCATAACTAAATAAATTGCAATAATTTTTTCTATTTTATTATTTATGCATTGTCTGGCAATCTTTGTTTCCATTGATGGAAAAGCATTAAAAGAAATTGTTGGCATGTTTCTCTTGGACACTTTTATTGGTCTTCACATGATTTTCCATTTTTTTTTAAATTCTTGAAATCTTTGGTCCAACAATAATCTTCAAGGTTAGATAAAATTGGCTCCACAGTAGGAGATGTTCATTAGTGACTTGATCTGTGAAACTGTATGCTAAATCTCAAAAAACACTATATAAAATTCATTATTTGATGTAATGGAATAACCTGTCACCCCCATGAGTGACTACACTATAGGTAGTAATTACCTATAAGTATCCATAACACAATGGACTACAGGAATCTAGCTGGGATCTGTTGGGTATGACTCAGACTTATGCAAGAATTATCAACCTTCCAATAGCAGCACTCACTACTGTATTAGCTTTCGACGATCATGAGCATAACTGCTACCTTTATATTCTTATTGTACCGGTTTTTACAATAAATGTTTACTTATTTATCCACCATTTTTGTTAAGTACATATTTCTATTAGCACAGAATATAACACTATTTTTTAACCATAATATTGAATGTGTTAAAATTATTCAACTTTTTAACATCACAAATTGGTGTTAAAATCTCAAGTTGATGTTAAAAATTGCAGTAAAATATTGTTGATTTATTTAAGATGGAATGATCTATTATGACATGTCTCTAATTTGTATTTAGATACATTGTATTTACTTAAAATTTCTAAATCTGAATTGTTCATCTATTTTGCATATGATTCTTTATTGTACATAATTAGGTTACAATAAAATTTGTATTTTATATGAATACTACCTTATGAAAATTGAGATGTAGTAGAGTTGGCAGCCCCATATCATAAATTTGCAGCTGGTGGGTATCATAGATTCAGGTTGATGTATGAAATCCTTGTACTGTCTCTGTTTATTGGTACTATAAAATTTGCATTATCAATTTCTATATCTACAAATTGATTTAACTTGAGGTTTTCAGCATTATATTCTTCTAATTTCACAAAATTAAGAACTGCTGAAATAACTTTATTTTTACTTTTATAGCAATTCCTAGTATTTTGGTGACTCTAATATCATTAGATTTCTGTAAATCTAAACTAAAATGACTTTTTTCAACATCTTCAAATAAAGTTTCTATTAAATGAACATTGAAAACATTTTTCATTTTCATTAGAGAACAACTCTAAATATTTTGTTCTAAGCATATTATAATTATTTACACTTTCATTCTCAATGATTTCTGTTCCAAGAGCACAACGTGATGCTATAAATTGCCAGTAATCCGACTATTTGAAGTGGTTGATTTATAATAATTTTGTGTGATTAACCAAATCATAATATTTGTCATTCATATCATAATTTAAAGTGTCCTTTGCTAGGATTGTCAACCATTTCACATATTCAATCCTTTAATAAATCATTTGAAAACCACACTTTTTAAACTTTTTCTTTGTAAGCTATGGATTCATTAGACATTTTGACTAATAAATAAATAATATCAAAAAAGAGAAATTTGGCAAATTAATATATTAAAAGTATTGATATTAAATGGGAGAAATAAATACTTTTTAAAAGAGTCCTTATACATAAATGTTTAGAATTCAAATTTATAATTTAAAACTAATTCAACAAGCAAAGTACAGTTAATTTAGCACAGAAGTCCTCAAGGACACATGGCACAGTGGATAAAGGTGTTGGTTAGATCCAGTGACAGAACCCAAAGAGTGTGAGTTCAATACCCGGTTAAGGCAGTGGAGAACTTTCAGAGGGAAATTAACAGGAGATAACTGACATCCGTCAAACGTGGCACAACAGTCTACCCCGGTGAGCTAAATGAAGGGTTCAGTTCAACATTCCAACCACCTGTACAACGGCCGAAATGTTGTGATAAATATGGCGACAAAGATGAGGACAATAGTCCGAATAATGTAAATAATGTACGTAATACCTCATCTCAGAAATATAGACAGGCTCCAATGCTTAGGTTGTTTATTTGTTTCCTTTTTAAATTCTGTTGAATATATTCAACAAGTGTTGCAGCTACAAAATGAATGAAAAAGCATACAACTGATTTCTTGAAGTGGATAACAAATGTAACCAAATTTAGTAACAATGTCACTAACAAAATTTGATACGTGAAAGTATATTTGTTTTAAAAAATATTAAGTAAAATTCACGTGAGAGATTGTGTGATGACTTCTGTCAGAGAATATGAGAGTAAGTGATTGTTTCAGATTAATGAATGAAAAAGAAAAAAAGATTTTGTAATTCAAAAAGAGTAACGCAAAAAGACATTTATTGATAGAATGGATAAATCACAGAAAATAAGAGAAAAAATGATTGCATGAGAGATGCAATGAAAGAGTTCAGAATTTTGATCAATTCAGTTGAAAAGTTTTCATTTTACTTCTGTTGTTTGTGTCATGTTTGGGAATTATGTATCTCACGTCTTATGTTGAGGATGGTTGGTGGCAAAAGAGGGTGAGCCATCCACTTTTCTGAAAATTGAGGTATTAGAAGAAGAAGAAGAAGAAGAAGAAGAAGAAGAAGAAGAAAAAGAATCATCATCATCATCATTAGCAGCAGCAGCAGCAGCAATATTATTGGCCCTGATCTGGCAGCTCAGCTTCAGTCACTTTCCAACTGCCATAAGGTTGTCTTTCTGGGTCTTTTCTATAAATATTTTTATGGTAATTGTTCAGATGAGCTCATTGCTATGGAATCAAGACTTTTTTGAATTTAAGCACAGTACTTGACTGGCATCAATATCTCATCAATTTACAGTTGAGCTGGCTAGATGTAACCATAAATTCAATGCTAACAGTTTCTTTTCTCACACTTTTCACTTGTGGAATTCCCTTCTGGCTTCATGCTTTCCAGCCACCTAATCTGCAAAAATGTAAATGCAATGTCAATCGCTATCTACTGTCCTCCTGATTACTCTTTTCTCTTCCTGTTCATTATTAATGTTTCTGTTTATAATTCTTCCAAACCCTGTAGCCCCCTTATGTCTTAGTGGCTTTACTGCCTTGCATGGAGTGATACTGATTAAAAAAAAAATGAAGGAGGAGGCAGAATGAGTAAAACAAAAACACAAACCAGGTCAAATGAAACATCTTAGTCAACAACATAAACTTGTATTCAGTAACTTATGGCTTACCTACCAATAATCAAGAACTGCTTGTTGGAGTTCATTTGATTAGACATGGCATCAAGATGACATTAGATAAAAAATACATTAATCAATTTATCTTGTTCACCTAGATTTACTTAATGTTTAATGCTTTTGACAAAACAGATTGCATGGAAATTTATGTACATAACATGAAAGTGTGTTAGGGCCATGTTAATCTATTACTGAAATGAAAAAACATTATTTTAATATATATCTGAAAAAACATTTATCCTTGACATATCAATTAGTGTTATTTGCCTCCACCTGCTTTTTTTAGTTGTGATTCATTTTAATTTTATAATGTATGCCTTTTGAACCCAGGAAAAGAAATTATTATGTTAAAAACAAGTTTAAATTATTTCCAAAATTATAATTGTTATCTCTGGTGGGCTGTAAAGAAAGTAATGTGTGAAATCATTTTAAATATGTAACTCATCAAGTTTTTAAAAATTATGATCAAATAAATATAAATGTTGTTATAAAACCGTTTATTTCTTCTTGCTGTTTCATATTTTGTGGTATTTTACGTTAAATATAAATTGTGTGGTCATGTTAAACAGACATCTACAAATGGTCATTCTTGTTACCATATCACAACACCTGTATCAATTTGTTATTGCCAAAAGTTTTCAGAGCAATTACAGAATTCAGATGAAACTGAGATTTTTTGTGTCTTGTCAAATATGTAATCAAAGCATTGAAATTGCAGTAGCTCTGATAGCTGTCCATGTGTTCTTATGTTGACAAAATAACAGACATGGAAAACAACAATTTGTTCAAAATCGGACATCTGAAACTGAAACCTACTTTTTTATTAAACGAAATTATAGCTGATTCGTGAGATCATAGCTGATTCAATAATTCTTCTAGATGATTTATAATTAATAAATTTAAACATTTTTACTTTTTTTTTTTTTTTTTAAAATAGAAAGGAATGTTTGTATATTGTATATGGGAGAATAAAAACAGAAAAGTTTTGCTTTTTCAGAATTTTTGCACGGTTATTTCCCTTACATTTGTTTAATCACAATTAACTCCCCTACAAAAAACTTCGTTATTATCGGTCGAAATGTCTTCTTACCGTTATAAATCTATTAATAAAACCAAATTGGGAAAAACTTTAAACTAAAAATAAAAACTAGTATTTGATACAATGGAACATTTTTAAAATGAATATTTACATAAGACAGCGAAACACAAAAAGTACTCAGTAATTAGTATCGAATTCGCTACATTTGCAGTGGTCTGAGAAAACAGTGTGTTAATCATTGTTTATCAGTATAAACTCTATAAAACAATCATATTTGAATGGCAAATATTTTCATCATATATGTGTGGAGATTACTCCCACCTTGTCTGCCTTGGCACTGTTCAGGACTATAAAAGGAAGGACATTAGCCTACTCTTTCTCTTTTCATTTTAGATTATGGTAGGTACAGGATGTTATCTAGTTGCCTTTATGGAAATTTCTTTCCCTGCATAGAAACACACACATTATTTGCTTGCCCCATAGAGATATGTTTTCTTTCTGGCTTTTATCTACCTGCATACACATAATATAATAATTCACTTTCTCTTCTTTTGTGAGCTATGATGTTCTTTATATGAATATATATAAAAAAAAAATTTAATTTTTGTGTAAAGTTCAATTCATTTATTTTGAAAGTTCTCACTTGCATCTGCACCAAATTTTCAAATGCACCCAGAACAATCCTTAATGTCATCTGCTACAAACTCTCCTCCTGCTACCAACTGGTGACCATAAGACAATTCAAAAGATTTTATCCACCTCATCATCTACATATGTTTATAAAATAAAGCATAAAGTATATTTAGACAAAAAGTATTCATGCAAACAATTTTGATTAAAAAGGACTGATTGCAAAAATACAATGAAAAATTAAACAGACAAACCTTATCAGTTCTTTTTAATCAATACATTAGGCGTATTTAAAAGTCAACAGACACCAATAGCTCTAATATATATATACATAATGCAATGGAGTAGACTACCCATAATGCATCACTGTATATATAAATAGTCAAGAAAAAGCACAACACACTTGGCCTAACAAATGTGTTTAGTATGAAACAGACAGTAGCCTTTGGGTTTTGCCTTTAATGTCCACTTTTATATTTATATTTTATATATATATATATATATATATACATATATATATATATATATATATATATAAAACAAACAAACAAACTGGCAGACAGACACTTTGAAGATACGTAGGGCTATAAATAATCAAATTATCTTATCATCATTTATGCAGATGCCAAAGGATAAGAAATTCATCACATGACTGGCAGGTGTGAGGTGTTAAATCTAAATCACCTTACTAATTGGGGAGCCTATTTTTCAGATTGACAACCCTTGTATTGTCAGGTATCCATTTTCTTTTGCCTGATATGACTGAGGTAAAATCACTGACACAAGTATAACCAAGTTCAACTATAGAGTAAAGCCTCTTATCAGTTTACTATTTTGTGTTCTTTTATTATGTATTTGCTTCACTGCATGAACAAACTTGTTTAATTAATGCTCTTTAGATATGTGCTTTATCTCAAATGTTCTGCACACGTCCTTGTTTTTACTCACCCATGTACATCAGTGTTACCATATTGTGACTATGATAATGCTTATATTAGGATGGTAAAGATTCATTTTTCTCTGCCAACTATTTCAGTAATATTAACAAACATGGAAGTAATATAAAAACCATAAAACAGAAAAGAAAAATATATGAAAATATTGTTTTAGAACATATAATAGATCTACATAATAAACAGTGTATTTTTGTTCCTTTTTCCTCGACAATAAGCACACCCATTGTGCCAACTTTTTCTATTATTGAATCATGTGCCAACTTTTTCTATTATTGAATCATGTGAAAATCTATTGCTATAGTAATGCAAGATATGCTCAGATCTATTCAAAATGAGCAAGATTTGTCTTACCATGACAGAAGAATTCAAAAATTAAAATAAATTAAAAAAATTACAGTCATTTATCTCAAAATTTATTATGCAAGTCAATGATTCCACAAAAAAGATTGGAATTAACTAAATGACGTTGATAAATTTGCCAGGGCATACTTATATTTATAAAATAAATGTATTATGTAGATTTTAGAAATTCATATATCATTTTATAAATTTTATGAATTTATAGGATAAATATATATTATATAAATTTTTATATTTATAGGATAAATATATCATATAAATTATAAAATTTATATATGATTTTATAAATTTATATCCCTAATAGGATAAATATACAATATCAATTTTATAAATTTGTATATATATATATATATATATATATATATATATATATATATAAAAATTTTATAAATTTATATATGTATAGGATAAATATACTATATCAAATTCAGCTCATAATATGTTTTTATTACAGATATTTACAATAACTTATTTGGTGGTTTGAGAGAGTTTATTAGATGCATTGTTGATTATATCAATTTTTTTTTGGCATATAGAGATTGCCATGGGATCTAACCTAAAAAGTAAAACAAGATATTGAGTGGGGAGAACACAAAAATTGAAAACTGCAAAAGAAATTAACAGAGATCAGAGAAAAAAATGGAAAACATTAGCAAGATAAGAAAATACTGGGTTTAAGAATGTTGCAAAAAGAAATTTTAGAAAAATGAAAGTGACTAATAGGCAAGAAAATTGGATTGGCAAGCCAGAAAGTATTTAAAGAAGCTTGTTTATGAATGTAAACAGAGGAAATCATTTAGAATATTAGAAATGTTAAACATTACAAATTGAAACATCAAAGATAAACAAATAAGTACATGAAAACTTATTTCTTGATGGTAATTTTTAGTGATGAATGTAGAGCTTCATTGGATGGATGTGATGGCTGAACTAGAGTTTGGGTTCTTTATGGAAACAGACAATCTATATTTCAAAGGTAATTAGATTAGATTGAGTAACATTTTAGGCTACTATAAAATTACAGGTCGGGCCAAAGTTTATGATTATTCAAGATTCAAAATACTGAGATTTTTTGTAAATTCTTAGATTAGTCATTTTTTTTGAGTAGGAAAACCAAGATCCTTTGTGCTAAAAATTACTGCATTCTTTGTTATTCTGTAAAGATGGCTATTGTCCACCTTGCCAAAAAGATTTCAAAGATACCAAATTAATGGAATTCCCCAGCACTTTCTCCTGATATTAATCCAATAGAAAAGAATGTATATGAGAAAGGAAAACAATATTCACATGAAGCTGATCTCTGGGAAGAAATAAAAAGCTCCAAGTAATGTTAAAGTCAAAAGAGAAGGAAAGTTAACAAAATTAAGTTATCAATGGCTCAAAAATTGATTAAGGTTATAGAATTTCTAGGATCCCATATCAACACATAAAATAGTGAAATAATTTGTTTTGGGTTATGGGAAATTGTTTTAAAAAAATATATATTTCGATGGTTTATATCTTTTTGCTTTATTTATAAATAGAAATGTATGTTGTATTTACTGCATAATAAAACCTGACATTCTCCAAAGAAATTTTCAGTATAAACTGAACAGTATAAGCTGAAACTCCCTCAATATATGATTTAAATAAATATAATTATATTCTGAAAACTTTTTCAGTATCTGTTGTTCAATACCAATTTTATTGTAACGACATTGACTTGCATAAAATTTCACATGGTTCACACACACACACACACACACATATATATATATATATATATGGACACACATGGAAAACTATCAAACTCTATTTGCAATATACTTATAGAAAATACAACGGTAATAGACTCATCCACACGTAAAAAAAAAGTTAAAAACAATGGAAGCATTGATAATAAAAAAGAGAAAGTCAACACTTAATAACATCAACTATGAACACGGTCACAATATGCTGCCTGTGTTTGGAAAATAAATAAAACATTCCCATAACTCTACATACGTACATGAACTCTACACATTCAGTTAAGAATAAAAAAAAACATCCTTGATAATGACTCTAAGAATAGCCAAAAGCGTTCGGATATACAGAACATGCGGACAATTTTTACACACATTATTTCCAGAAAAATGAAATAAAAAAACTTAACCGTAGTACCTTGTCATACGTTTTTAATGAAACGTGTATAAAAGAAGGATTGTTGCCTAAATATACAATTAGTTCATCTAAGGGAAGGAAAACATGATTTTAAACTTCCGGTCCCTTGTGGCCATATCCAAACATGAAAAAGGTTATGGGAATAAATCTAGACAAAACTAGTAAAACCCGGTGCAATTCCAGTCTGACTACTAAATGACCAAACAGGGAGCTACCGTTATCTTGCGAGATAAACTGACGTCTAATTTAAATTTCCATTTTATTTTATACAACGTAACTTCATTTGAAATATTATCAGTTGATTTTTTTCAAAAACTAACCTTTTCTAAGGAATGATAATTGACCTACAATATACATATTTTTGTCCTATTAAGATCGAATAAATCTCTAACGATAAGATTTGATAAGGGCAATAACTATCAGAGAAACTTCTACTCGGTTGCACTAAACACCAAAGATATACTGCTTTTTCGTATAAGATATACGTATATTTTATTTTTATGTATGTATTTGTTCAAAAGAAAAAACAATAAACTTACGAAACATATTACTTGATTACAAATTCTTAAATACATTCTCAAATATATTTGATTTGAATATCTTTGGAATAAGTGATGTTGTATAAAAGAAACTAAGATTTTTAATGATTTATATATATACTAGCTTAAAAACTGTGCTCTGTGCAGACATTCAAATCAGCTCTTGCGGGGGTGGGGGGTGGAGGGGGTGGTGGCTGGCTGTTAATTGACCCTCGGGCTCCAAACTGTAAGAAATAACTTTGAATTACTCACTTACCTGCATGGAACTTCAAAATCCCACTTTAGCTTCGATTCGGGCTGTAAGTCTCTAATTCCAACCAAAAGATCGAAGCAAAGAGCTCAGAATTCTTCTTAGTTATAACGAGTTTTCTCTGAGAGAAAAACGCAAAAAGAAAACAAAAAGCAAACTTGTATAAAAATGAATAAATTCAAAATTAGTAATACTAGTAATAGTATGAGAGCTGAACTTAAAAAAAAAAGCAAACATTCCCCAAATTCTACCTAGCTCAAACCATTTATATTAATTAATTTAAATCTTTATATATATATATATATATATATATATATATATATATATATATATATATATATATATATATATGTGTGTTTGTGTGTGTGTGTGTGTGTGTGTGTACAATATCACTTGAAGATTAGTAAGGATAGTTCTTTTTTTTAGAGAGGGAAAGAAAGGAATTAAGCAAGTACTTGCTTAAGTCCTTTTTTCCCTCACTCTCACTCTCTTTCCCTTTCTTTCTCTCATTCCCCCCCCCATGTCTATCTCTCTTTCTCTTCCCACTGAAAACCTCATATTGAAATCTCTGTCTTTCTCCCCCTTTCTTTCTTTTGAAAATAATAATGTAGCGTTCTTTAGATTTAAAAAAAATAAAAAAGTGTTAAGTGGTTATTTGCTAAAACATCGCTGATGATATCGTAAGGTTGAAACGAAGGTAGCGAATTCGACTGCCGAAAGTTAAATATCCAGGAAGTGTTTTAACAGATGACAGGAAATCTGACACCAAATTCGAAGACACATTGGAATACCAAAAATGATTTTTAAATGCAAAACAAAGTATTAAGTAACAGACAATTTTCGTTAGAAACAAAGAAAAATGTTCTGAAATGTTACGCAATATCAGACTTCGTATATGTCAGTGAATGATAGAAAATTTCCTCACAGATGAAGAAAAAAAATGAGGCATTAGAAAAGTGCTTCGATACAAGAATTCTGAGAATACTATAGTTAGAGCATGTGAGATATGGGGAAAATAGCAACAAAGAAAGGATACTTATATTTGGAATCAGCCACAGACAGTTGAAATGTTTGGGACATTAATGAGAAAATAGGGCTTGAAGAATGTGACACTCCCAAGACACAGGACAAGGCAATAGAGACGGAGGAAAAAAGCAAGTTATTTACCTAAGAAACACGTGTAAATGGATGACTGAACAGGGACTAAGAGAGAGATAGTTAAAAATAAACATTGCTAAGAGCTACAAAGGGTAGGATGTTGTGGAGAGCCATGATCACACACGCCCTAAAAGGACACGGAATATAGAAAAGAAGATTATACAAGGTCGTAATAGAAATCAAAGACAAACCATTAATTGTAAGAAGACTGAATACACGATTGCTAACAATAAAAGCAAATCATGATGTAAGGAGGACAAAATCAAGCAGATAGAGAAATTTGATTATCAGAAGATAGGAATATAGCAGTAGCATTTGAATAGAGAAAAATGCTTAAAAGAAACTAAGAAAAGTATTAAGAGATCGGAAAATATCGTTGCAAATCAAGCAAACAGTGTTGAAGGGCTAAGTATACACCTACCATATATGCTCGTGTAACGCGCCATCTCGCGTATCGTTCGACCACCAATTCTTCACTTATAAAAAATGATTTTATCATGTATCTCGTGTATCATGCGAGTTCCTTTATTGAGAAACCAAATTACAATCGACTAAAATCATTTCCTCTCTCTCTTTATTCCATCTTCTAGTAAAAAATTAAAAGAGAATGATATAATATCGTTAGTAACGCTATACTCGTTGCGTAAACGCTTCCAGCCATCAACAACCGAACGAGAAACAGGTAAACATCTTATAAACGTAAACAATAGAAAAGATGCATATTCGTTATGTTTATATTTTATAATACGATAACTAATATGTGAATATTACATGCATTATTATTGAAGACAATTAAGTAAAACATCAGTTTTATTAAAATCATGTTTATTTTAAATACAGCTGTATCTTTTGACTACAGTAAATGAATATATAGTTTGGTCAACGGCGTGACCAGTGTCAGCAGTACATACGCTAATTTTATATCTCATGTATGATGCGACCTCCTTAAAATTAACTTCAAAATTAGGTCTTCAAAATGCACATGATTCACGAGTATGTACGGTATATGGCAGTAAATTCTGGATAATATCTTCAAAGACGAAGAAGTGACTTAAAGCGACAGAGATATGGTTCTACTGTCAAATTCTAAGAATAACCTGGACAGAACATATGAGCAAGGAGGAAGTATTAAAGAAAGTAGAAACAACAAAGACAGTCAGAAAGAGATAGTTGAAATTTCAGGGACACATAATGAGGAAAGAAATTTCAGAGACTTTAACATTCACATAAAATATCTAATGTAAGATGAGCAGGAGGAAACATCAAGTAACGAGATTGTATAAATGGATGGCAGGACAAGGACAAAGAGGGATGGTAAAAGGTCAAGTTGCTAAGAGCAACAAAAGACAACAGGTTAAAAGGGCATGACATAAGCAGGAGAACTTAGAAATAATTTCTCCTAACTTATACATTTTGAAAAGTATATCTGTACTTTGTATCTTTTATTCTTTAAAAATTTAATTTTTTTTTATTTTTAAATTGTTCTAGAGCAAGGAAGATAACCCAATACAAACTAAAAGTCCAAGGGACCTCACTCATACATAAGTTTTACGAAGTTACTTTCCTTGAATATAATTTTCAACATATTAGCGCCTACCATAAAATCCGGGATTAATTATAGATATTAAAATAAATATTTGATAGTAATTATAGGTATATAAAACTCTAGGATTAATTACAAGTTTAGAACTATCAACTATTAATGGAACAGAGAGCATTAATAAGTTATTCACCAAAAGTTTTTAGATCAATTAGATCCACGTTTATTATCAGAAATAAACTAATGCACTGAATTCTACATTTTAAAAATCTCGAGAGACAATCTATTTGGGACAGATACCGTGAATGCAAATCGAAATAGAAGTGTTGAGAGAATAATGGCTGAGCCAGAAAGACACGCTATTGTTACTATTGTTTTTTTACAGATTTTGTTTTTCTGTTCCAGTCGGGCGATGAAAAAAGAAAAGAAAAGAAAGAATTGTATTGTTTGCGCAGCTTCATTCAATGAGATCAGTTTAAACATTGAATAGTATGAACAACTTGGATTCTTATTTGCACAACAGTGGATAAACAAACGTTTATTCTTCTCAGCCAGTAATCCATAAACGTTCTGTGAGCATTAAGCTTTGGCACATGTCTGTGATTTGACAGGATGAAAAGATTTCCTCATCGACGTTTGAAGAACTCGGAATAGATATGAAGTATTTAAAAATATATACAAACAGAAAAATTCGGTAAAAACAACAATGACTAAAGTTGTCCTGAAAAGTCATTGAATCATGAAAATATATAATTTCAGAAATGATGCCTTGATTTGTATTAATGACTTGATGTTTTATAAGCATATATTATCATTATTTTAAAATATTTTTTCATGTGACATATAATATTCAATGCTATTATAATTGTGATTATGTATATATTACTTCAAACATTACTTTTAGTGGATACCCATATTTGAAATAGACGCCCCATTTCTATTTTAAACTGTTTATACATCTATCGGCCTGCGCACTCGAAAAAATCTTAATAAGAAAATGTGATCTTACGGCCATATCATGTCAAAACACCGGTTCTTCTCTGATCATTGAAGTTAAGTAACGTTGAGTTTGATCAGTACTAACATGAGTGACCGTTGGACAATGCAATAAACTACGCGGCAGACGTAGTAAGCTGGCGATGGATAACAATCTCTCTTCTACTAATACAAACAGAAGACCTCAATATGTGGAACTGCTGGAGTTGGTTGAATGAAGAATGAATGGATTAAATTAGTGAAATGATAATGAAGACACCAATCAAATGACGTGAATGTCGTTTATTGACACAAAAAATATGTCCTTGATATGTATCGGGTTACCTCCTCTTAATTTTCAAAACTGCTCCTCGCAGACGCTCTCAGGACTATATATCTTGTCATCTTATCCGCTTTTTTTTCAACATGTAACCTCTTGCGGAGAATGCGTTTTTCTTTGCGAAACGCATGAACAATACTTACACACACACGTACGTAGGCACATTCACTCACTACACATACTTTGGACCATTAAGTTTTCATATTCATTTGACACACACATCTTTGTCTTTGTCACTTGTAATTCTTTGTTGTTAATACATTATCATTTGTTTGTACATATATATTGGTTCTTGTCGTTTCTTTACGTTTCTTTACGTGGACTCACATCCCGAATCTGCCATGTTTGTTGTAGATATTTTAGGAGACACACATGTTAATCTCTCAACGCATACACCGGCCCGTAACATGTCTTTCCTCGTAATCAAACAGAATAGTCCATTATGTATGAGGTATTGGCGGGGCGTAAAGATCGTGCTAACTAAAGAACGAAGGGAGCAGCAGAATTATAATATGATGATGATAATAATAATAATAATAATAATAATAATAATAATAGTAGTAGTAATAATAATAATAATTGATTTCTAAATTTCTGATATTCAATTTCGTTATTCAATTTATAATTCAATATTTAGTCTACATCTTTGTTGTTATCTTTCGCACGGATTTTCTGACAATATCTTCTTCGGGTATAATGATAGCTTTGGCAGTCTTGAGAATTTCAGTGTTCTTCAAAGTCAGAAGTGCTGAGATGTCACTTAGTATTTTTTGTTTTTTCTGTTCCTTCTCCGTCATGGGTAAGATGATAAACTACACCCGCGTCCTGGGCAAGACGATAAACTGCATCCGACAGCAAGCCCTCTGATCAGAAGCTTTTGAGGAGCATGGAACCGCCTCTTAGTTGTTGGTGTTCCCAGGTCAATCCTGACCCGGGGTGGTGGCACCTGTTAGGGTCCCAGCTTTGGGCAAGTGGTTGACCCCAAATTGGGGTCAAAACACTATGAAAGCGTACAAATAAGTTTTAATACCAGCGATGCATTTTGCGAAAAATTATTACCAGCAATACATTTTGGAAAAAAATAAAAATACCAGCAATACGTTTTTTTAATGAAAAAAATATTGTCAGCAATACATTAGTACCAGCAGTACATTTTTGAAAAAAAAAAAAAAATATTGCCAGCAATGCATTTTTGAAAAGAAATTCCAGAAATACATTCTTGAAAAAAATATTACCAGCTATAAAAATCTTGTCGGAATTAAATAACCCATTGAGGTTGATATACCGTAAAACAAACTAAACCAAACCAAACCAAACCAAACCAAACCAATGGCAAATAGAAAAGGTGTCATTTTCCACCACAACAACGCAAGACTTCAGGTTGCAAAACAGACATTGGTTGAAATTAAAAAAAAAAAACCTCCAACACCCACCATACTCTCCTGGCTTGACACCTTCGGATTTTTATTTGTTCCAGTTTCTACAGAAAAATTTAAATGAGAAGAAAAAAAAGGTTCTGTACAATCAATGTAAAACTACCTCCCAACCTTCTTCCACCAAAAAAACACGAAGTTTCTGCAAAAATGGCAACAACTTGTAGAACAATGGGAGACAGTTGTTAAAAACAATGGAAACTAATAAATGTTTTATTTTGTGAGTATGCAAAATTTTGTTTTTAATTTTCTAATTGGGCACACACTTTTGCAATGATTTAATATTTTTGGTGAAATTTTAAGAATACAGCGACATATACTTGGGTGACACTATTTGCCCCCAAAACTCGGTGAGAGTCATGAAGGAGGGTCAGTCATGAGAGTCAAAGTAGGTTGATACTTTCATTTATTTTTTATGACTTATCAACCCTTTGTAGGTTATTTAAATCAAGAAAATATTTTTAGACTGAAAGAATTTTTTTGAGATAATAACGATTTACTGAAATAAATCTTATTAATTAACCCATAGCTGGCGGAGAAGTTGTGGAGTCATACCTTTCCCAAGTAACAATTCCGAGCCATTATACATCACAGCACCCGCATATCGAAACTTGAGGCATTTGTTATTACCAAGCGGTCACCCATCTATGTACTAACCAGGTTCGACATTGTTTCGGTGATTATAAGGGAACCGATATATCAACGTGATATGGCCGTAAGCCGACAGTCTATGCATCTTCTAATTTTCACCCTGCAAACTTCTGATTCCTTTTGATTGGAGTTCATACATGTCGAACATTTTCAGGTGTTCAGCTGGTTGAAGACCTTCAAGAAAGCAGATCACTTTCAATGGATTTCTCAGTTCATTGTATCAATCCCGAAAGCTTTCGTAATCTTTCGAACAGTTTAGGTGGGCGGCAAATCTCTAAGTTCCATGCAAAGCCAAATGAATTTTCACACATGCGCATTAACCTCCCTTCTGATTTGTTGTCCGGTTACATCAAGGCTGTACAATCGCTTTTCGTTGTATTCAAAATGGATGACATTTTATGAATAGATCTTGTAATTATTGTAAACAAAATTTTTCCAAAAGTATATTTAACAATCTAAACAATAGATAAATACCACGTCCTTGCTCAAGAGTTGAGCTGATTTTGAATATGAAGATAACAGCCAAAGACTGGTAATGCTTTTTAAGATCGTCATAAAGCGAATGGAAAAGTGGACTTAGGAAGAACATCGAAGAAAGGGCGGGTGTGCTTTAAAAAGGTTAGGGGTCAAATCCTGGTTTACTTATCCGACAAAGGCAACCTAATTGAATTAAAATTATTCTGTTATGCATGACCATGAAATATTGCTAACAATTTACACCTGTCCTGGGTATGACGATAAACTACGTCCAACAGCAAGGCCTCTAATCAGGAGGTTTTGAGGAGCGTGGAACCACCTCTTAATTGCTGGTGTTTCAAGTCCACCCTGTTTGGGTCCCAGCTTTTTGGCAAATAGTTAACCCCCATACTTGGATCAAAGCACTATGAAAGTGTAAAAATAGGTTTTAATACTAGAAATACTTTGTAAAAAATTATTTCCAGCAATACATTATTTCCAGCAATACATTTTTGTAAAAGATATTACCAGCGATAAATTTTTTTGAGGAAAACATATTAACAGAAATATATTTTTGAAAAAAAAAAATAACCAGCAATAAAAAATGTCGGGTGATATACCGTAAAACAAACCAAATCAAACCTAACCAATTTACACTCTTGGCACAAAGAACTCGGAAGTCTTGAATATTCAAAATGTCGATGTTGGCAGAGAAATGGAAAAAGTCTGTGTTGTGTTATAATTAACTCATGGGAGTTGGGCCCTCCTGACATCACGTCGCAGATCCTATTCATGATGGCGGTTGGATTCGAAAGTCTCGGTCCCTCATTGGATGCTCCTATGCCAGGAAGGCTGATTTACAGCAACGGTTTCCCATGTCCAAGGGTCGATGATGGCCAATATCAGGTATGTTTTCAACTGATCATTGAAGCGTTACTTTGAGCCTCCGCGTAGACTCTTCTCCAAACATGATGATACGTGGGGGTCGAGTGGGACGAATTATGGCTACATGACACGCCCAGTGGAGGCGATGTTGAAGGTTGGTAGCCTCGATGCTGGGAAGAGATGTCCGAGAGAGGACCTCGTTGTTGGTGATGAGATCCTCTCAACTGATGCGAAGGGTTCTTTTGAGCTTCGTTTGCTGGAACCGTTGTAGACGTTTGATGTCCCAACGATACAAAGTCCAGGCCTCGCAAGTGTACAGAAGGGTGGATGCGACCACAGCTCAGAAGACCATGATTTTGTTTTTTTATGGTGATAGCGTGATTGCTGAAGTTCCGATGTGAGAGCCTTCCGTACACTAAACGCACACGCACACACTAATATACAAATATGCACACATACTCACACACACATACACAAATGTTTAATAAAATGTTAATATTTCTTGGAAAAGTATGATTTTTATTTTAGTTTTGATTAGTTGAAGCAATTTCAATCCTTTTTTTTAATTTTGAAGAATATTTACTTTCATCTGATATTTTTAGTTATTTTTATCGCAACAGAGCTTGATAGCATTTGTGATAAAATGTAGCTGAAAAGTTATAATGAAATTCAATGTCTTTTGTTCATTACAAATGAATTTATGTCAGTCCGCTTTTTTTTTTTGGCAATATATATATATATATATATATATATATATATATATATATATATATATATATTTATTTATTTATTTACCAACATACAAGATAAATATATAAATTCTAAGCTCATAATTTCTGAATTTTTCTTATATTTACACATTTAGTCAGCGAATTCTGAAATAACCACTGACCATTGAAAGCGCCGAGAACGGCTAAAATATACACTTTTGTCCATTTCATGAAGGTCATAAATGTCAAACTCATTCTTAAAGATCATTTGTAAAATGCTCAAGACTAAATAAAAGGTTATTTTGTCGCTACACCAAATAAGTCTGTTGATCAGACAACAACAAAAATCTGTATTTTGGGCTTTGGGTTAATTAAATCAGAGAGAAATGGATCCTTACAAATGAGATGACTGAATATTATAGGACCTCGAAATGGATAGTTAAATTTATATTAGTACTTTATTATTACGCAACTGTTGCGTTTGAATGTTGCTTTTGAGTAATTCCTATGACATTTGTACTTACATTTGATAAACTCTTCAGATATCGACAATGGAACAAAATTGTGGTACACTGTGAACGTAAGCTTAAAATAGAAAACTAAATTGATTTCGTAAATGTCAAAGAATTTCGTTGCCTAGGATAAGCAGTCGCGAGTGGCAACATCGGGTGGCCCTGCATATAATCCTGACTGTCCTCTTTTGTAATGCATACATTTAATTTAGTTTAGTCTTAACACAATCCAAAACAAATTTAATACGATCCAAACGAAATTCCCATAAAGAAAACTAAAGCTTGTCACATGGCTTCACCTTCTAAATATTCCCACCTACAGCAAATAATGTCGATTTGCTTTAACAACTTCATTTGCATATTCCAATTTAACTTTTCAATAATCATCACACCACAATATTTTGCATACCTTGATCTTTGAACAACATTTTGATCCGTAAACTTTGTCAAGCCTTAAAGGGAGATCATCTTCCATATTCGAAAAATAAAAAAGTGAGTATCTTGTTTTATTCACACCGAGTGGAAGTTTATTTGCTGCTAATTATTCATTAATAACTGGCCATTCATTGTATTATTGAATCAACCAGTTAAATGCCATACGCGATACACGCTTAGGCGATCATCTCTCCTTCGATTCATTTTCCCGTAGTAGGTTGTTTCTTTCTGTAGTAGACTGGTTGCCTACCAAGGCTAGAGAACTCAGTCTGTCTTGCAATTCAACACATGGTTGGGAAGAATTGAGATGGGTCCGCATTTGTCAGTCCCCCTCTTAAACGTACTAATGTTTGAAGATGATTGTTTGAATCTCTTCTTAACAGGTAACGGTTATCGCATCAAAAGCGACGCAATGAAGGTATGTTGTGGTGTAATGGATATCGACTCGAACTGAAAACTTAGAGAGCCGAGTTCGAATTCCAGTCGGGTTTGTTATATTCACTTACGTGCAAACAACGTTGAGGAAGATATAAATCCAGCTATTTAAGAGATATTTTTACTAAAATCACACAAAGAATATCATGGAATAGTGAAGAGTCATTGGCTTCAATCACTGCATCCAGACAACTACTGTATCTCCTGCAACTCTTCTGGACGGTCTCCCTGTTTAAGTTGGTGAATGTTACCACAATCCTTGCCTTCAATTTATCTTTGGTGTTACAAGGAATTTTGTTGGTCTCTCGGTCAACTGCGCCCCACACATAATAATCAAGGGTGTTGCAGTCTGGGGAATTAAATGGCCAGATGTAAGGGGTGATATGATCGTAGAAATTATCTGACAGCTATGACTGGGTTTTCCTGCTTGTGTGGCATTGTGAGAGTGCTGTTGCCAAACATAGGGTCTTCCAGCAGCCACCCTCTTGAACCAGGGCAGCGCTAGCTCCACAAAGCACTTCATGTAGCCCTCCGCGTTGAGTTTGAGGTCCTTGCCAACAAATTTGGGAATTATTTTCTTATCAAAACGATCAAAGTGAGTTTTCCGAGCTGCCGTACCTTCGTAATCACCATTAGACTCATCCAACTCATTCCGAATCCTTTGAACTGTCCTTAGATTAACAACCAAATACTGTGAAATGTTCGTATTGGAGCTTCCGGCGTGAATGCCAAGCAGTAAGTACATCATGCCGTTTCCAAATTTCTGACGGTGAATTGCTTCATGGTGCTCTTTTTCTCACAGACGGTGCCCAACTGACCCTACTATACTGTGCTGTCAACAAAATCAAGAACAAATAACAAACATGCGCAAAATTAAAAATATAAAATAGCGACAATTTACCCATCACACCCTGTATTCTCTCACATTCAGTAACCACTTTGCGTTTTAATGGATTTATTACCTAGCATAGGATGAAATGATAACACAAATCTCTGCATCAACGTTTAATAAAAACAAGAAATCACATAAACTGCATGTGTGCCTGTACCTTAATAATGAACCGTGTGAAGTCGAAGTTCTCCAGGTGCAGTGTAATACGCGGTGCCCTCACTAGGAGTCGGCACCGTATTACGCTGCGTCCAGTTTCTTGCCTGACAAGTTCCCATGGCAAAATAAATGCTCGTTTATTCTTGTCTGAATTTCTTTCTTCGATAAAGGACCAAATAAATGCCGACCACCTTTTATCCTTCTTCTGCAAGGATATGACGAATGCGCAAAGACGTTGACACTGGCAGGGAGGAAAAAAGCCGGAAATGCGCATGGCCAAGCAAAGTAAACGAACCCGAGTTCAGACCATGAACTTTTTAACCGAAACAACTTGAATTTCTTACATGAATAAAGATAAACAAGAAAAAAAAACTAAACATGAAAATACTTCATGTAAGTAATTCAAGTTTTCCGTTATCTTATTGTTGTTTTTCGTCACAGGTCGTTATCTTCTGCAGTTTCTAAGTATGCATCAATGATCTGACATAAACAAGTAATATGAAAAGATTTATATCAGATCTTTGCTACTGATTTAAAAACGAACGTCGTATGCAAATATCTAAACGATAAAACAAAAGAATAAAAGGAAATAAAAACAAATAAAAATTAATAATGCAATTGCTTTATGTAAAAATTCATAAAACTTGAAATTATTATGTTTATTACTACTACGAGAGAGAAAATAAATAATATAGTGTAAATAATCAGACGAAAAAATGTATATATACAGACATATAAATTGTTATGATCCAGAATGATGCTGATATTTCAGTGAACATAGAAAATAGGGATATTTCATCGTCCCTGAAATAAAGATAAAAAGGTTCATCATCCTAAAAACAACCTTGCCACCAGTGATGAATGATTTCATTATTCTAAAATCTGATTATAAAAACGACCCTTCCGCCATAAACGAGGGTAGTCAGTAGGGTAAAGAGTAGAGTAGAGTAGAGTAGAGTAGAGTAGAGTAGAGTATCAGTAGTAAAAAGGAACACAATATATCGTATTACTATTGCTCAGGAAAATCGAAAGTTGACGATCTCAAACGCTACCCATAACAACAAAATTCTTGAAACAAGCAAAAACAAGTAAGCATATACGTTTAAAGAAACAAAAGAGACAGTAACACTGAGAACATTTTTAACACACACCATACCAATATCTGTAATTCACATCACGAAAAATCCACATTCTTGTTATTAATGTCAACACGTGCCTCAAGTTTTATTGTTGTTATATCGTTGTACTTTTATATTCATTTCGTTTTCCTTATAGAAAAAGTAAAAAAAAGATTCCTCTATCAACTACTACTACAAATACATATAGCAACAGGGTAACTTACATTACACATACTCAACATCTTACTCCGTTACAAACTCTACAGTAGCCGGTTAATCTCCGTGACCAAAATAATAAAAGTAACGTACATGTCAAAAATTAATAGTGCAAAAGTACCTTGTCAGAGATCCGTGTATTATTTTCCGAATATTTTGGATCGATGATTCTAGATTTAACAATCAATAATCATCAATCCGATACAGGGCCTGTTTTTATTAATATCAGCCATTTCAGAATCGAGCGAAGTGTCCCGGCGAATACATATGCTGTCCAGCGATGTTGCCGACATTTTGTACTCTGGACAATAGCAACAAAGGAGGAAGAGATTATAAGAAAATTATTTTATATTTACCAAAGTTTACTTTATTTAGAACATGACTACAGAAGGTTTTGCTCGTTAACCACCACATCACAAAGAGAACAGAAAAAAAGTAAAAGTGTAAGAAAGAAAAAAATAATAAAAGACAGGACAAATTAAAAATGAAAGAAAAATAATGGAATTAAAAGGAAAAGAAAACTGAAGAAAAAAAAAGAAAAATTCAAATAAAAAAGGAAGAAGAAAAAATGAAAGAAAGGAAGAAGAAAGAATGAAACATTATAAATAAAAATGTCAATATTGGTGCGTTGCAGAATCGTTCGTGTGAATCCCGTAAGTTGTTCTGTACAGGAAATATTGGCTTATTTTAGTCATTTAAAATAAGAGTAAAAACCTGCTATGGGAGAAAATAAAACCGGAAAAATTCTCAAGTGTAACGAACCAATAAACAAGAAAAGAAAAAGAGATTGAATTGTGCGAAAATATTAGAAAGAAAGAGGAGGGAGTAGCAAAGAAGAAGTAAGAATAACAATGCGGAGGTAGAAACAGAAGGAAAACAAAGATAAAGAGAAAGGATTTTTGCAGAAAGAGGTGGGTAAGCTAGGATGAAGGAAAAGTGAGAGAAAACATTAAGAATGGATATGAGGAGGGGGAAGAAGAAAGGGAAAGGGGGGGTAAGAAAAACGGAAAGGAACGAAAAACAAGAGGAAGAGGAGTAGGAGAAGAAGAAGAAAAGATGAACAAAATAAATGTAAAATAAAAGGCTATGTAAATATGATAAAAAGAAAATGAAGAAGGAGGCGAAAGGAAAATAGAAAAAAGAAAGAAAGAATAAGAATAAGAAGAAGGTAAGTTGGGAGGAAAAGAGGAAGAAAAAGATGAAAACGGAAGAATTATTAGCAAAAAAAAAAAAAAAAAGAAAAGGAGACAGCAAAGAAGCATAAAAGAGGGAAATATGAAGACATAAAAATAGTGGATGAGGAAGGAGACATAAAAAATGGCGTAGAGGTTGAAGTGGAATAAGGAAAAAGCAGAGAAAGATTTTCTTTTATGCAGGATCGATTTCATTTTTAGAAAAAACAGTAAAAGAATAAAACGATAAATTATTAATCTGATATAGGTCAGGGGGGGGATGATGTATCGATTGGCTCTGTCCACACACTATTTGTGGATATTTACTTAGTGTGGAAAAGGTCACACTTATTGAGTCATTAATGGAAATCTAACTTACTACAATAGTGAAATTGCTTGCCAACAATTTATCTTCAGGTACTGAGTAGACTCAGCACCTGAAAATTGCGTTGTGCATGTTATCGATGAGAATATATATATATATATATATATATATATATATATATATATATATATATATATATATATATATATATATATATATATATAAGCAGTAGCAAGGATTCATCCAAACAAATTTGATTGAAAAGAACCGCCAAAGTCTGTTTATTTTTTAAATTGCATTTGTCTAAATTTTGAATAAAGTGTTACGTATTGGGATCAAAATAGTGGGTAAACTATCAGAAGTTTGTGTTGTTTTTACAAGTACATTCGAACGTCTCAATCATTTTCAAAAAGCAATGTGGTGTCTGTGCAGTAAGTAATATCCCTTTGTATACAATCTGGTATTCTTTCGAAAACTAAAAGTTTGAAATAGTTCATTTGTAACGGTTATTGCGCCTGGTATTAAACTCACAACTCTTTGGGTCTTATCGCTGGATCTCACCAACGTCTTTATCCACTGGGCCATGTATCCTTGAGGACATCAGTATATGAATTTTGGGGACTTATAAACCTAATATCCCAACAACAACTTTTTACCAGAGCTTATATTGCAATTTTTGTTGTTATTCATTGCTTTTCTCTGACACTCCTTATTACTGGTTTCCATATTGTATTCATTTGTATGCTTGGTCGGCTCAGGAGATTTTTGTGGCTCAGCATATGTGCTGATTCCTTAAATTTTCGTATTTTTCCAGTGATGTTCTCTGTCTGTTATTTCAACCTCATCCCACAGAGAGTAGTGATCTCCCCACCGTATGTGGTCAGCTACGCCTGATGTTTCTATTTCCTCTCATGTTACCGCTTTGCGATGTTCTTGTAGTCATACCTTAAGGGGACGGCCTGTTTCTTCTTTGTATTTCCTACCACAGCTGCACGGGATGGCGTCCACACAGTCCTTAGTCATGTTCTCCTCTATGGAGGGAGGAGGTCTTACTCGGAAGAGGTGTCTGCGAAGTGTTGAACCACTTCTGAAGGTTGTCTTGATGTTATATGGACCACAACTCCTTTGAGTTTATATATATATATATATATATATATATATATATATATATATATATATATATGTCATGAATTCTGCTTTGTAAGGCAGGAAACCCTGTCTATTTGACTGATTACCCTACATAATCTCTGGTACCCGAATAAACTACATTTTGTATCTATATATATTTGTCTATCTATCAAGACATATGCACTGGTTTTTGTGTGCGTATAGATTTATGGAGAGGCTGAAACGAAAGCAGAGAAAAATAGCGTAACACATTCAGAGCTGCGCATGCGTAAATATGCAAACACACAACTTGAAAAATCAACAAATTCGTCATCAATAATTGGCCAAACCCCACAATTACAGCTTTTCCATCTGATATTCACCCGACAATGCGCAAGTGGCAACTCATGTTCCCGCTTCCATCAAGGAAATAGAGAGTGGACAGTTCTCTCTCTTAGTTGTTCATATGACTCCGTCCATGATATTTGGAATTAATTTCCGATTCAAACACCAATGGCGTGATTATTGATGACGTCATGTCCGTTTGGTTTGCAGCGCATGAGCAGTCAGGACATAAATGATGGGGCTAAGGAGGTGGCAAATCTATTTCTCGCTTTGTAAAGGTTTACCTGGATTAAGTCGACGTCAGCGGTTAGCATTTTTGCTTTAATCTGGTCGATGTTTTTTAAATTCTGTGCAGCGAATTTTCGTTTGTCAAACATTTTCTATTTTTGTCACTCTTCTTTTTTTTTTTTTTTTTTTTTTTTAAGATCCCGTAATAACATCCTTTTCGAATCTTCGGTGATCTCCTCGTATTTCCAGTGTCATCTATATTTATTTGTTTAACTGCGCTTATTCTGGCACATGGCAAAACTAATGAGATGCCGAAAGGGTACTTCAACAGTAAAAAGGCCAGCGAAAAGGTTGCTTTGCTCATTTTTGTCAATCTCCTCATCTCCCATTATACGTCCATTGGTCACAGCTAACACAGAACGTTCTTGCAACATTTCAGACTTTTCTATTTGGGTCGCAGGGTATGTGACGACATTACTGTGATGTTGCGACCGACTGTTTTCTCTCAGCTTATAATATGACGTTGCTACATCGTTTTGCAACGTTACATAGCGGTTGCGAAATTTGCCTTATAACGTTACATTAATGTTCTTTTGTAGATTCCCCATAATGTGCCCGTAACGTTACAAGGTAACGTTCCAAATATGTTGCCTTGTAACATTTCATGAAAGTTTTTTTGTAAACTCCGTGCAACGTACGCAACTAGTTGTTTCGTGATATATGTCATGATATAACTAGTTGTGTACCATGATATCTATGGATTACTGCCGGGCTGCCTGTACCCTGCCAACGCTCACATAGAAAAGGATGTTTTTTTTTATCAGTCATAACTGTTTTGTGTTTGTTATAGCCGCTAATAAAGTTCACGAAATGGGATTTTGAAAGCCAGTCAGTCACTTGATGAAAAGGGAATAAAGATAAGAAATTAAATAAATCGGGAACAAGTGGCGCTTGACCGGGCGTTAGAAATTTCCCTTCGCAGACTTATATAAACAGGCAGACTTAGAACGGATACCGGTTGGCGGGGTACATGATGACAGAGAGAGAGAGAGAGAGAGAGAGAGAGAGAGAGAGAGAGAGAGAGAGAGAGAGAGAGAGAGGGGGGGGAGAGAGTATGTGTATGTTTTTATTTCGAGTCTTCCTGTTAGAGTTGCTAGCCGTGAATAGCAAAATAGAGATGGACAGAGAGCTGATCGGATAGAGTTTTCTCTAGTTGAAGTTCATTATGACAAAAGCAGTAGCAGTTATTCGAAGTATTATCTATCCTGGCTGCGCACGTGAATCCCTAAATAAACAACCAAATAAAATGGAAACAGGATTCGAGTCTTCATTTATCACTGTGGCATTAATATAACCTTTCATTTCTCTTGTGAACGTACAATGGACCTTTCCCAGTTTTTGTGCACACCGACGCGAACGAGAACAGACGCAATGTGGTGTTATTCGTGAAAAGCGGGGGAGAAGGATCCGTTGTCTGTTGATCCCTTTATTGTAATCCAACTACATTATTCGTACTTTTAAATGTGTGTAAATCGAAACACATATTCAAGGCGTTGTAATTTTATTTTTTGTTAGTGTATATTCATCTTTGAGTACTGAAAAGTTCGTAGCCCCACCAAAATATCCATTCCTGAAAAAATTCTGATATTTGGTCATTCGCTTAGATTTTGGCAAGAGAATATTACAGCATCCCCTCATACAGGATAGGATGGATAAATTGTCGTCTAAATTATGCAAAAGTGAAAATAACACAGACATCTCATTTTAACAGATATATTTACCAAAATTACACTAAAATATCTTGAAATACTAAAGAGTAAATTTATTCAATAAAGTCGCCATTGGCTTCAACAACGACTCCTAGCCGACTTAGGAATATTCTGCAAGTTTTCTGGACAGTTTTCTTTTTTAAGTTGATAGATGCTGCCATAATCCTTGCCTTCAGTTCATCTTTGGTGTTACAAGGAATTTTGTTGGTATCTCGCTCAACTGCACCCCACACATAATAATGAAGGGGGTTGCAGTCTTAGAAATTTGGTGACTAGATGTAAGGGATGATGTGGTCGAAGCAATTTTCTGACAGCCATGACTGTGTTCTCCTGCTTGAGTTCTGTTGCCAGACATAGGGTTTTCCAGTAGCCACTTACTTGAACCAGGAGTTCGGGAGTTCTTTTCATATCAGAACGACCAGAGTGAGTTTTTCGAGCTGCCGTACCTTCGTAATCACCATTAGACTCCTCCAACTGTTTCCGAATCCTCTGCACTGTCCTCAGATTAACACTTAAACACTCTGAAATGTTCGTATTTGATGTACTGGCGCGAATGCCACGCTGTACATCATGCTGTTTCCAAATTTCTGACGGAGTGAATTACATTATGGTGTTCTTTTTCTCACAGACGGTGCCCAACTGACCCTACTATACCGTTGCAGTCGACAATATCTAAAACAAATAACGCGCCTGCACGAAATGAAAAATATAAAATGGCGAAAATTTAACCATCGCACTATATGTGTATGTGTGTGTGTGCATATATATATATATATATATATATATGTTAGTATGTCTAAGCTTATACTCCTCTGTCTCTATCTTTTTCTCCCTCTCTCTATTACCTATATATCTATCTCACGGTTTGGTTATATCTATCAAGGTAACGTACACCATCTATGTACTGATTTTGCAGGCACATACACACAAGACGTTATGCCCAGAATCGGCACACGGCCTATGCTTAACACGAATCTAATGTTGTTTTCTTGTTTATGAAAGACTAAATCATGTTGAGAACATTTGTAATAACTCGCTTCTTTCTTCGGAACATTGATCGCTTTTGTTCAACGCTCTCAAAAGGCTTGTAGCAATTGCTAATTTGTAATGTCGGATATTGCTTTGCAAGAATATAACGAGTCACTGAGCAGATGCCTACTGTAGAGCCCCGGCTTGTGTATCATTGTTTGCAAATTCCTTATTCTCTAATATTGTGGCCTCGTGCCAGACTAAAATAACCATCGTCTATAAAAGACGCCCTTTATGAACACACAATACCAGCAACAGCTTGCGAGATTTGCTTGAAGGCCTCTTAAATATTTATTAAATTTAGTTTAACCTGGTACTCCCGCTGAAGACTGAACTCACTATGACAGGAGAAAAAAGCACAAAAACAAAATATATATAGTTACCGTAAAGACGTAATTCGAAAGAAAAAAATATATATTTACCGTAAAGACGAAATTTGAGAAATAAAAAGAGGTTAAAAATATGATTAGCTGTTTTAATTCCTTAAACGTCAGGACATTTGTCGAGGACTGGCAAATTGTACACATGTATGAAGTAGCGAAACATCGGAGGACAAGATGTTATATATATCAGATATTCCTAAAGAGTTAATTGGATTTTGATTTTTAATTCGACAAATTTTTATTACTTCAAACGTCATTTTTAGTGGCTACCCGTATTTGAATAGAACGTCCCGTTTCTTAAACAGTATTTATTTCACATCTACCGACCTACAGCGGGGGGAAAGCTTCATAATAAAAACGTAGGTGGAACCATAAAAATATGTCGGATTAAAAATCAAAATCCATGAACTTTTTATAAATTGCTTTGTTTACGTTTCGGATACGAAACTGAGCAGATATAAGCCTGGGGTAAAGATCTGAACGAGGAGTTGCTGTTTAAGAGACAAACAGAATCGTAATTGGTTGTTTTGCTTTCCGTATGCATCTGGTCTTAAATACACCAGATTATAATTGGTTCCAACTATGAAGAGGGATGCCTGCTCGAATGCCGGCGAAGTGCATATTCTCTTTATTATATTTTCCCTAAATGCATAGGCCGGTAGGCGAAATAAACACTGTTTGAAAAACGGGACGTTCTACTCAAATACCGGTATCTATTAAAAATAAAGTTTGAAGTAAGAAAACTTTTTTAGGACTAATAAAATTCTGACCGAAACAACACTCCTACTTACAGTAAGATGACTAGAATGGATCTATCTATCTATCTATCTATCTATCTATCTATCTACTAGTGACTTCCCATATATGAAACCCAATGCAAAATTAAAATACATGAATATTAGATCAATCCATCCTGCGAACATAATAAAGCACATCTGTAAAGGAATAGATTCTAGGTTATTCATAAATTCTTCTAGTAAAATAATTTTTGTGGATATATAGTATAAAAACTTAAAGGTAGAGGGTCACAAAACCAAACTAGAATTTAAATCTTAAATTAAACAACATATGAAGAACAATTATAGCAAAAGGAAAAATATCACTTGGTTTATTACCACTTTTTAACTTAGAGGTAAAATGTAAAATTTGGAAATTATTTTTCAAGTTGCTTACTAAACACTTTCCCCAGAATTCAAAATTACATAAGATATTCAATAAAAACACTGTTAAATTAAGCTACAGTTGCACTAGTAATTTAGAAACAATAATAAATAGACAAAATGCTGTAAATTTCAAAACTAACTATGCAACTGCAGAAATAAAAATAGATGTCCATTAGATGGAGCTTGTAAAATCGAAGCAATAATCTATAAAGCAGAAGTAACAGATATTAATGGCCAAAATAAAACGTACATAGGATGTACTGAAGGTACTTTCAAATGTAGATGGTACAATAACAGGTTATCATTCAAGCTGGTAAGTCTTAGGAGATCTATCACACTAGATAAACATATGGGGAATTTAAAAGGAAAAAAAACCCAGCAGGAATCCGATTGTAAACGGGAAAATTTTAAAAAAAGGGCCAAGCCTTACAGCAACTACAATAATATTTTCAACCTCTGCCAACAGGAAAAAATTAGCAATAATGACATTTCCGGATCCAAACAACGTTTTGAACCAGAAATCCAAAGTCATGAGTCCTTGTATATATACTAAAAAAAATCCTCTTAAGCTCATATTTATAATAGCCTTGTTTTTCCGATACAGTTATTGCATGCTTCTTCTTCTTCTTCTTCTTCTTCTTCTTCTTCTTCTTCTTCTTCTTCTTACCCTTGCATGCTTCTTCTTCTTCTTCTTCTTCTTCTTCTTCTTCTTCTTCTTTGTGTGTGTGTGTGTTTGTGTGCGCGGTATTTAGTTGAAAGTGCTCAATATCTGTGAGAGATAACAACACCTTTAGATGATAATCCGAATAAGCTTTTCTCACTACGGAGACATGATCTGGCTATAGGATCAGGCACATTATATCCGTTGTATTGAAATTATTCAATTTTGTATCTTAGTAAAATATTTAGAACAGAGAGCTATTTTGTAACAGTAGCTTACTAGCAATCTCTGTCGAGTAGCAACCTATTTGATATTTACTAAGCCTGTGACAAGCAATGTAACAGAGAGAATGTGCAAGAAGATGGTGTTGCGCCAGACTTTCAAGTGACTGGGTTAGTATTCAGGCTTTTACCCGAGATGAACACGAATATCAGGGAAAATTACGTAAGTATCTCTATTGAAATCCGAAAATCTTCCTGCTATGATTGTTCAGGAAGAATTTCGGATTTCATCGTAGCAAACAGTGTGGCTGAGAGTCTTTTATAGAATTCACCATTCAAAGACATGAATTAATCTGAACAATTATCTAATTTTTTCTTCTTATTTTTATGCTTCTTTTTTAGGTACTTGTAAAATCTTAATTCTTTCATGACATAAGCGTGTAGGAAGAATATGTATCAGGTGATACACAATATCTGCAAAATAGTATGCGTCAATTTACACATATGTTGTTTGGCTTTGCCTTGTTTTTTCTTTGTTTTTCTTCTAAATTGTTTGCTTCTCAACATCTGTCGGCTCGTACGATCTTTGGTGAGAGCAAGCCGTTCTGCCAGGCTC
Source organism: Acanthosepion pharaonis (assembly GCA_903632075.3). Classification (NCBI taxonomy): domain Eukaryota; kingdom Metazoa; phylum Mollusca; class Cephalopoda; order Sepiida; family Sepiidae; genus Acanthosepion; species Acanthosepion pharaonis. The sequence goes on along the minus strand of CAHIKZ030001413.1, from coordinate 2,015,431 downwards.
GATATAACCAAGCAAAAATCTGCAATAGTTTCTGTCTTGTGGCTGTCAACAACAGGCAATAACATCTTAGGAAACTCTTCCTCTACACGAGAGAGAGAGAGAGAGAGAGAGAGAGAGAGAGAGAGAGAGAGAGACTATCATCTCGTTTGTTTATAAACAATTCATTCTGTCAAGATAGAAACGATGCGCAAAGAACTGAAATTAATAATAATAAAAAGAAACAAACAAAAATAAAAAAAATCTCACATATATTCTTCTTTCTAAATTTCTTTTCCTTTCTTTCATTTTACTTCCTTCCTTTGACATATCTTTACCACGTGTAGATATCGAAACCTTTACAAGACTACAAATGTACTTACCATTCGTCCATGCTTTGAATATTCCTGGCACATATGGCCTGGTGCTCCTACTATATATTTAGAGATTCTTGATAAAATAAAAAAAAAAGACTCGATTGTGTTAATGGTCCTGACCTGGCATCTCGGGTTTCAGTCGTTTTCCTACCGCTGTAATGTAGCTTCCTTGTTTCTTTTCTATAAATACTTTCATGTGAATTGTTTTGATAAACTTTCCGCTATGATACCGAGATTTTATGAATTTAAGCGCAGTACTAGATAACAAGGTCTCATCAATTTATAGTTGAATTGGCTAGATGAAACCGTAAGTTCTATGGTAACAGTTTATTCTCTCACACTTCTCGCTTGTGGAAATCTCTTCAGTTTTTTGCTTTTTTGTCAAGTTTAATCTTCGAAAATTTAAATGCAATGCCAATCGTTATCTACTGTCTTCTTAATTTCTGTTCTTTTATAGTTCTCTCACCTTAATAATGTTCCTCTTTTTCCTATTCTTTCACACTGTTGTGGTAGGATCCACCTAATTTGCATAGTGGAGTACCGACCATATAAATATGGTTGGTACCGGGAAGAGAGGGAGGAATCAAGAGATTCAACCAGAGACTCTGCCCGACTGCGACTCAGTCAACACATTCTCCAGGAACGGTCTTACCAGGAATATACAAAAGACTATATGTAAATATTGTGTACACTTTCTTGTTTCAATACATTTTGTTCTAAGTACATTTTGTGTTGCATTATTATTCCATGCATTAGTCAAGTTTCAACACACACCCAGTAAGCCCCTGTGTCTTAGTGGCTTTACTGAATTGCTTGGGGTGAAATGATAAAAAATATTCTTTCTTTCTTTCTTTCTTTCTTTCTTTCTTTGTATGTCTGTATGTAGAAATACTTGGGTTGGTGTCCTGGCTGGCTCTTAGTGTACTGGGAGGGATGGTCCTCAAGCTTTTGATATGGTATCTGTCTAAGAGACGGAAAATTCTGATAACAATACTCGCCTCAGTGCTAACCCGGATATCGTCCATCAGCTTACCTTTTTTTTTTTTAGTGAGGCTCCGGGAGCCACTCGAGGTAGAGGGTTACATGGGGGAGAGACACAGTTTATGCGGAAAGAAAACTTTTAACCCTAAACTTGAACAGATTAAGTTTGTAGTGACCGTAAAAACATCGTCTTGGGAGTCGGTTCCACAGAACAGTGGTTAGCGGGAAGAAGCTGCTCCAGTGGAACTTCTCACCAATGGAATACGGAGAGAATAAGGATGGTTCGCTACACTGCACGTAGGCAGCGGGGGTCCTAGCCATGAAGGTTAGAACTGGTGGAACTAAGGAATGTAGTTCGTCTGTGAACTTTCCATGGAAGTAGCGATAGAGTAGCGAGAGGCTTGTGACATTTTGTCTGTGAGACAGAAGTTGCATGGTAGATCATAATTTGTCTCTCACAAGGACTGGAAAGTGAGGACCGGGCAGCTCTTACCCAAATATGACAGCGGTGCTCCATTTTAGGCCTGATATGGCTCTTGTAAACTTCGCCAAAGAGTCAGGTACTTACTGGAGCGTTACAGAGAACCTGAATTTTTAGCTATGGCTCGTATGTGCGAGTTCCACTTGAGGTCTGTGTTGAGTTTAAAGCCCAATTGTCGCGCACGGCACGGGGCCTCCCTGAGGGAACATCCCTTTATCCAGACTGATGGTAATTCAGGGTCCGAACAGCGATGATCAAGTTTATATGAGTATTTGCCGTGCACAACTATAATTATCAGCGCGGGTATCGCCTATATCTTAGCATATATTGTTGCTCTGGTTTCTAAAGTTCAGTAGCGAGGGTGATGTAGCAACGCATACTGGTATGACCGGCTGAGAGTATATAGCTGCTGACCTAGACACAGGCGGCCTTTAGCAAATACAAAGTCGTTTTCCTAGCTATGGAGGCAGAGATAGCAATCGGTTGCTCCAAAGGTGATTGAGCAGCCCTGTTTAAGGATAGCTCTACTAACCACATATCTGGAGGGGGGTTTAGAAAATATGATCGAAACATTGCCTGTCTCATTGATTAAGTCTAGCTAGATTAGCGTGGCCGGCAGTTGTCGGTGGGGAAAATGAATTCAAACCAATAAATAAAATAATAATAACGAATAAAAAACATTAATCAATTTTCCCATGATGCAAGTTATAAAGAAATCGGAGAAGGTTTCTGGTCACATATGCGATTTTATGACCTCACTTACGGAAAAAACAAAATCTTTCTCGTTCTCTTCTTGGCTTCAAGATGTGAATCACGCAGTAATAGCGTTCTCCCTGGGGGATGTTAGTTTACGCGGTCCACTGGTGACTGAACCATTTACACTTACTAACGACATCGTCGGACATGTTTTAGTAGCCCCTACTCATGAAGTAGAAGTTCGGATTTCCCTAAATAAGCGCGAAGCTGACTTGATTTCGTCCGGCTTCAACCCTTTTGTATCCTTAAACCCTATGAATGATTTTCAGAACGAAATAGAAAACATACATACTCAAGAGACCTTTTCACTTTATCTCAATACAGAAAACATAAAAGGAATAAACATCCGTAACCGAAACACAATTTTTTGTATGCTTCTGCACTTTCTTTGTTTATATATTGAAGAGGCACCTTCACCTAAAAATTCACACAAAACCCACAACCTTGTTAACATCCACATGTCTTATCAAACGTTCGAAATCAAAGAATGAATATTAAATCTAAACTTAAAATCTCTTGCTGAAATATACGAATGGTCATAGACAGCTCAGGTAGGCCATCTTCAGCTCAAAGAAGCCCCTTAATTGCTAGAGAACAAAAGCCGCTATTTCGTTGATATTACCGTTCTGTGTGAGACCCACCTTGTTGCAAGATATCCTTCAATCTGCTCCACAGGGTGATAAAATGATCTTGGTAGGGAATTTTAATGTTTCGGCTGAAAGTAACAGCGAGATTTGGAGTTGTCTAAGGAGGTACGGGACCGGAACCGGAAACAAAATGAATGTTTCTTGAGCTGTGCACAAAGATTCAGCTTCACATTGCAAGTAACCAATTCCAACACAAAGGTGTCCATATAAAAGCCTGAATGGATCCAAAGTTCCATCAATAGCACCCACTGGACTAAGTTATAGTCCGCAAATGCGATATCAGGATGACTTCATTGTAAGATCTACTGATTGTTGGAGTGACCACAGACTTGCACATGCCAAATTGCATATGTTCATTAAGTCAGCTGGTCGAAATCGCACTGCTGTGAAGTTACCAAAGCGTTTGGATATTGCAAAACACCATGCCCAAAACACTCGACAAACTTTTTAAGCTCAAGTTGAAACTTAAGTTTCAGCAGCTTGGAAATTCGCTATGAGACCGGCAATGCGGCAAAAGGACGTCAGTTAAAAGTCGAGACTGTTTTGATAAAAAAAAACAAAAAACGACCAAGTCATTAAAGATATTCTCTCAAATAAGAAAAAGATATGAGAAGGCATGCTCCAAAGTGACTGCCTACGAGCACCCAGCTAGAAATGCAATTCAAAGAAGCGAACCGTAGCGTTCAGCGTAGACTTCGTGAGATGGGAGACAGCCACTTAGTGAGATGGTCTGACTTAACCGTAGAAATGCAAGTTGTTGCACACAGAAAGAATAGTAAATAGCTATTCACTCTCATGAAGCAGGCATTCTAATATCCAAAATGCCGGGAGGGTTACAAAAGATGGGAGAGATGCAATACCATTGTGCAAAGGGGCTGTGTGAGCATTATTGCGGAATAGCTTCTAGTTTTACGTTCGATAGCGGGTAAAATCCTAAAGGGGATTTGATGTCTCATTGTGGATACGTTACTGTCCAAGCCACAGTGTGCCTTCTGGCCTAATAAAGGAACGATGGATATGATTTTCACAGCGCGACACAATTCAAGAGAAGTATGAATAGCAAGTAAGCCTGTTTCAGGTCATTGTAAATCTTACTAAGGTCTTCGACATAAACAGATAATTTATGTGGAAGATCTTGCGATACTTAGTTTGTCTTCGCCCTTTCGTAGATATCATCCAGTCGTTTCATGATGATAAGGACGACATGCTCGTACCTATTGCATCACGGACAAGAATTATAGTAATCAGTTTACAATGAATATTTGGGCAGATTGAACACGGAGAATAAACAGTTATGAGTGTGCATAACTTGTTAGCTAGCTCCCTAGATAGAGACAAAGACTATACAAAGTTTACACCCACACACACACGTGAGCACACACACACACACACACACACACACACACAAGAGCGTCGGCACACAGACACACATACACACACACATACACACACACACACACACACACACACATACACACACACACACACACACACATATATATATATATATATATATATATATGTGTATATATATATGGAATCAAGCCCACCATTGCGTCTTCACTTGATAGTTCGTGTTATTGTATCGTTCTTTTTAATCTATTTATGATATCTATTAAGTTCGTCAAGTATTTTTGCTACATTATTTCTCCAACTAACGTGAAATATTCCTGATAATAGTTTAACTAAATCCCATATCACCAACCAATTCAACAAAGCATAACTAGATATCTAAAACCCCTGAAAAATAACAGCAGCAAACGATATCATATAGACAAAACGATAAAAAAAATGTTAGAAATGTAGCCATATAAACAAAGAAGCCGACATCAATAAAATTTCATTAAATTCAGAGATTTTAAGTTTAGATTTAATATTCATTCTTTGATTTCGAACGTTTGATAAGACGTGTGGATGTTAACAAGGTTGTGGGTTTTGTGTGCATTTTTAGGTGAAGGTGCCTCTTCAATATATAAACAAAGAAAGTGCAGCAGCATACAAAAAATTGTGTTTCGGTTACGGATGTTTATACTTAATATTTTTTATAAATATAGAAATAAAAAGAACAACACGTTAATACGAATTGTGACGTGAAGACGCGACGACGCGACGACGCGACGACGCGATATTTGGAAATGATGAAACGGGCAGCAATAAAACTCCTTGATAATACCTTATGAAAACCTAAAGTACTAAAATATTGGAGAATTTATATTTAAATATCTACCAGAAAATAATGAAAACGGTCCGAAATATAGGAAAAAAGTCCTTAACAAAGAACTTTCGTTAGACTATAACTTACTTTATATATATATATATATATATATATATATATATATATATAACATCAATCATCAATAAGTCACAAATTTTATTTTCATAAATAGTCATATATATATATATATATATATATATATGCGTGTGTATGTATACACACGTTAAATCTAACGTCCATTTCGACCAAATGTAGTTGCTTATATCCATCTTTATTTTAACATTTAAAAAGACCATTTTAAATTATATATTTTCTCTTTTAAATTTTCTTTCGTTTGTCAAATTTGCAAAACTTGACGTCTCTCTAAGTTAGAATGAGGGTCGGTTTTTGTTTGTTTGTTAGAATAGTATCCCCCGCTCTACAACTATTTTTCCTTATTTACCCAGGTGTGCTTTTGTTCTAACAGATGACGACGACCACCCAGAACTGGCAAACCAAGTTTGCTTATTTTACTGTGATTCTCAGAAACACTCGTACATTTTGGCTCTATGTCATCCACAGCTTTTTTTTACTCGATTTCTGTCCTTTCCTTCTCGTCCAGACAAGTGCTCCTTTCACGAGAGAGAGAGAGAGAGAGAGAGAGAGAGAGAGAGAGAGAGAGAGAGAGAGAATGGAGAGATGGGGGAAGAGAGAGAGAGAGAGAGAGAGAGAGAGAGAGAGAGAGAGAGAAAAGTCCTCGTCAAAAACACGGGAAAGGAGTTATGGAGACTAAACAAAACAAATAGATATAGAAAGATATCTTTAAATTACCAATCGTTTGGGTTCTTCACACATTTTTATGTCAACCCCAAAGTTTTAGAGAAAAGAAAAATGGAGACCCAGAAGGTGACGGTATTATTTTTCCTTCTTTTTATGACGAACAGGCTTTTAAAAATTTAATGGCTTGCAACTGTTCCTCCTTTTGACCAGTCTGTTTATTTATCTTCAGCGAGATGTAATCTGGTAGAAGAGTAGGAAATGAAAGAAAGAAAAAGAAGAAAAAATGAATGAAGTAGAAGAACAATTAAAAAAGAAAAAAAATGTAATTATACGCAGTAAAACAAAAATGAAAGAATACAAGTCAAAGAACGTATTGAATACGAGTGACTAAAGAATGAATTCAAGAAAAAGGATTTTTTTTAAGAAAGTTATAAAAAAAAAAAGTCCTGGAAAGTAAAGAAAGAAACAAAAATGAGGATGAAAATAAAAAATATTGAGAAAAGAATAAAGAAAGAATAAAACAAGCGCGTAAGAATGAAAGAAAAAAAGTAGAAAGAAATGAAAGAAAAAAATGGAAGGCACAATTTAGTGAGAAAAATAAAGATGTAAAGGAAAATCGAATAAATGAAAGAAAGGAAACGGAAAAATAAATGTAGATGAATGAAAAATAAAATAAAAATGAAAATATGAATAAAAAGAAAGATATAAAAAGATAAATGAAAAAGAAATAAAAATGAAGTAAAATAAATGATCGAAGACTGAAAAACCAAGAAAGAATGAAGACAAAAGAAAGAAAATGTAAAATCGCAAAAAGACAAAAAAAAAAAAGTAAAATATTGAATAAAGAATACAGGAAAAAATAAAGCAAACGAGGAAAAAAATGAATAATAATAAAAAAAAGAATTGAATAAATAAAACGAAGAAAGAAGAAAAACCAAAGAATAAAAAAATTGAATGAACTGAAAGAAAAAAGAAAGAACGAACAAAGAAGAATGAAAGAAATCGTAAATAAACATAGAAAAAGAAAAATGGAAGAATAAAGAAAGAAAATGTGAAGGAAAAAAAGTAAAGAAGGATGGAATGAAGAATGAAAAAGAATAATAAAAGAAAATAAACAAATAATAAAAATGAAGAAATTAATGATAGAATGAGAAATATAAAGAATGGCAGAATTAAAGGAAAATGAAAGAAAAAAATAAAAAAGTCTTAGTGAAATGAAGGAAAAAATTGACAAAAGAACGAAGCTAAAAAGGAATGAATACGAAATGAATAAAAAAAGAAAAAGAAAATGTATAACAAAACAAATGAAGCGATAAAAAGAAAAAAGAGATATTAAGATGAAAGAAAGATTAAAAATTTCAAAGAAAATCGTAAATATAAATTAAGAATTATTAATTTTTGATTAGTTTGTTTTTCATTTTTTTGTTTATAATTTTTTGTCATTTTATATTCTAAGACTATAAAAAAAAATCTAGAAATAACCACTAATAGTGATTGTATTTACATTCTGTTTCCTTAAGAGTCGATTGGACATGGAGAGAATCTTTATTTGTTACTTAACTCTTGTAGAATATAAAAACGACCTAAGTAAATTTGAATTTTAAGGCTTTCGTGGCTTAATTGTTAAGGCGACGACCATGCAAGACGTGTTTCCAAGATTACAAGATCTCGTCGGAGGTTAATTCTTTAAATGTTACTTAATCAATAGGTTATGTACAACACATAACCTATCGGTTGTGATAAAAAAACAAAACGAGTTTAAAAAAGTGGAAAGTAAAACTAGTTAAAAATTAATAATAATGACAATATTTTATTTAAGAAACTGAAAACATTTAAGAGGTTATTACGCTTATCGCTGCTAGTAAGACAGTACTCAGTGTTGGTCAGTCAGTTAAGTGACATCCATGATACATGGCTTGGCCGATCAGGTCTCCTTCGATACATGACTGGCTCGGCAGGAGATTTTTTCGCAGTAGGTTGTTGTTTTTTTCTGCAGTAGTCTGGTTGCCATCCAAGGCTATAGGACCCTGCTTGTCTTGCTATTCATCTCACAACTGGGAGGTGAATAGATGGATTTGTACCTTTCCCAATGATATTTGCAGGTAAGTGAATGTAAGTAGTCAGACTGGAATTCGAACACGGCTCTCCGATTTCTCATGTCTAGCGGAAATACTAGTAGGTTTTCTATTTCTCTTAGGATCCACTTGCTATATAGGTTAAACCAATAAGAAAGTATATCCTTGTCAAACTGTTTCTGTTTTTGCATACTTGCTTAACTCGTTCCCTGTCTACATGCAGAGGGCTTGTTCCCAGTAAATATTACGGATCATTGTAATATCTTTTCCATATATAATGCGCAGTTCAAGTAGGTTTATGCGTCGTATGCATGCTTTTGCGTAATCTACGAAATAGAGTTATCGCTCTGATAGCTTACTGATCGTGAAGATAGCATTTCTTGTTCAAGTGACTTGAACATAGCCGCTTTGTTTCTGGTCTCATTCTGCTACGAACTCCAGACAAGCAACAATAAGATGAAAGAACATCTAGTCAACAATTCATTCAAATGTTTTAATCTAATAAATTCAGACAAATGAAGACGAGAGAATCGATGTCAGTAACAGAGAAAGAGAGAAGAATGAAAAGAATGATTGAAAACGCCATAGAAAAGTACAAAACAAAATGTCGGAAACAGAAAGAAAAAACAGACAAAAACTTATTTTGAAAGAAAAATGGAGAGAAAGGAAACAAGGAAAATGACGATATTGGGAGAGAAGAAAAAAGAAAGAGAGAGAAAGAATAAAGGGGGAAAAGATAAAGAGAATAAGAAAGAAAGAGATTAAAGCAAAAAAAAAAAAACAGAAGTAAAAGGGAAGAAAGAGATCGAATGAAGGGTGCAGAGGAAGAAAGAGAAACGAAGAAAATTATTAAAAGAAAGCGAAGAAAGAAAGCAAGAAAGAAATAGAGGAAAAGTGAAAAAGAAAGAAAAAGTGATCCTTAGAAAAGTAGAAGGGGGAAGAAAAGAAATAAAGAAAACATAGAAGGATAGAAAGGAAGAAAAGTAAGTAAAAAAAGGAAAGGACGAATGATGTAAAAGAGAAAGAAATAAAATGAAGGAAGCGAAAGAAAAAAGAAAAGTATAACGAAAAAAGAAAAAGTAAAGATGAAAGAAGCAGAAAAAATAGACAAAAAGAAAGAATAAACGAATAGAAGGAAGAATGGAGAGAGAAAATAGAAGAATAATAGAAAGGACGAAAGAAACAAAAGAAGGAAAAGGAAAAGGCGAAAGAAATAGTAAAAGAAAGAAAGTAAAAAAGAGAGAAAGAAAAAAATGGAAAGAATCAAAAGAATTGGGGAAGAAGGAAAGAGAGATACCAAAAAGGAAAGAAAAGAAAAAATGAAAAAGGAAAGGAAACCCGAATGGGGAAAAAAAGAAGAAAGAAACAAGAGAAGACGGAAAAAATGAAAGAAAAAAAGAAAACAAGACAAAAAAGTAAAAAAGAGAAGGAAGGAAGAAATGAAAGGAGAGGTAAAAAAAGACGAAAAAACAATGAAAGAATGAAAGAAAATTTTAAAATGAACATAGAAGGCGATGGAAAAAGGAAAATAAGGAAAGAATGAAAAATGCATGAATGCAACTACAAAGTATAAGAAAATCAGAATCTATGAAATATTCACAAGAAAAGGAAATATACACAAAAGAATGAAAAGAAAGAAGAAAGAGAAGAAGAAAGAGAAATGAAAGAGAAATTACTTGAATTGTAAGCAAAAACGTAAGAAAGAAAGAGGCGAAAAAAAAACTGAACAAAAGCAATGGAAACGTCGGATGACAGAAAGAAAGACTGAATTGAGTAATAAAAAAGAAAAAGGAGAAAACACATGATATATATATATATATATATATATATATATATATATATATATATATATATATCAAGAATGTTCCTCTACTTCATCATCTGGAGAGATGTCACATCGCCGACGAGAGAAAAGGTCACTCAGAGAAGCAGAATTCTCAAGACAACTCTATCGACGTCTGGCTGGGTAAGCCAACACACCAATCTCCCCGGGTAGCAACTGGGAATCCAAGTCTGATCTATGCCAGGTGCCGGGGGTGGTAGCGCGGGATGTTGAAACTTATCTTCAATTGGAACATTTAGAAGGGATGTTAAAAAACAGTCTGGAACCGCTTGGAGCATGTCACAACACTATTCACCAAAAGCACCGTTGCGGTTGGCACAGAAATTCGTTATTTATTTGCTCACCGTAAATTGTTCAGTATTGGGCGGAGTACTTATTTGCGATTGAGGGTCGAGTAAAATTAAGATGCTGGGAGAGGTTTAAAAAAAAGTTAAATTCTGACCTTTTCTTTTGAAAGCTTAGAAATAAAAAAAATATCTGAATTTTAGAGCAAAATGTGAGGTTTCAGTCACCAGGAGGCGATAGAGTTCTATAACATTAGTATGATCGAGGGAGGCCTGTATCATAACACCTCCTCCTCTCGTGAAAAATACAGGAGGGAGAAATTAGTTTCAAACTTTGATGAAGAAATAACTGGAGCGGTGGATTTGTTTTAATAATTAACAATGTGAAAAATTAAATTAGCTATCCAAAATCAAAACCTCGGGCATTGAAAGCGTGGTATCTTCTCTCATTTTAGATGAGAAGGAGCCTCGTCTCTGGGATTCTAACCCTGGAGCAGCACCTTTCTCATGACACTAAGAGAGGTGGGGTCGGTTAATATGGACGCTAGCGTGACAGTGGTTGCGGGGAATGGGTAATTTTTTCCCCTGGTCCATATAACCTTGTATCAGATCTTGTCTTACTGGGGAGGTTAGCTAAGTAAAATCCAACTAGGAAAGATAGGAATCTACCTACAGGTCAGGTAAGAAATTACTTCCTGCTGAGATGTTATAGACGACTCAGACTTGTAATTTGACGATCTACGAAGTCATAGAATAATATAATTATTGAAAAGAATAACTGAATAAAGTCACGCCTACTAATTTCTGGATTTAAGTCAAAGTAATAGACAACAAATCATATTAGGAAAAGCGTAAAGTGGAGGAAAGGTTTTTCAAGAAAGGCATGTAGAAATGCACAAAGTGTGGAACTGAGCCTCATTCAAAATTGAGCGTTCAAGAAAACACAAACTATAATAATTCTTAAGAGCTTCCGTATTTAAAACAAAAAACATTTCTTAGCGAGATGTTTAGTAAGCTCTTTTTGGGGATAAAACCTCTAGTATAGTGAGTTCGATTATCATTAGGCACCCTAAAATAGTGACCTTGTACCAGACTAAGCTAAATATAGTAAATGCAATGGGCCTCTCTTAGTGGTTTCCTTTACCCACGATCAAACTCAGAAAGAAACAATTCATAAGTTTAATTATTTACATTGTTCAGACTGTTGTTCTCATCTTTATTGTCATATTCACGACGTTTCGGACGCTATACGCCCCGGCCTTCTTCAGATGATATACGTTTGAATTTCGAACCGAACGCTTTATTTAGTTCACTGGGATAGGTTGTTCCTTTTCCACGCGCCATGTCTTTTCTGGATATTCCAGTTTCATTTATTTCCCTTTAGTAACTCAACACTCCAAGTTTTTGTTCACCTCTGCTGTGGCCAGGTATTGAACTCACAACCCGAACAATACAATGTAAATAGTTACAATACCTCATTTCAGAAATACAGGCAGAAATCTATAAGTTTTATTTAAAAAATAGTGAAAGTTTTAGATTAAATAAGGAAGAAATTTTAAAAATGCTGCTTTTTCTCAGCACTGTAGCAAGAGCGAATGTTCTGTTGGTCACAAATTCTTTTACAGTATAGTGTTATGGAGACTTGAAACGAGAGGGGTGTGGTTCTACAGAAGGATAACAAGAATACCGTGGACAGAAAACGTGAGTAACGAAGAAGCTTTAAGGCAAATTGCAACGGAAATATATTAAGAATTAGAAAGAGACAGTTGAAATTTCTGAGACACAAAATGAGGAAAGAGGGTTACGTGAATTTAACATTCACAGGGTATATTGAAAGCAAGAAGGGCAGAAAGAAACAGCGAATAACCTACCTAACAAGTTTATGGAAATTGAATGACAGAGCAGGGACTGGACGGGGATGTTTAAGGAGATAAAAGTTACCCAGAAGTACAAATGATACGAAGTTGTAGTGAACCATGATCACCCATGCTCTGAGGGGGGGGATACGGCACATAAGAAAATAAGATAGTATCATAAGGAAGGTAGAGAGCCAGGCAGTTGAGACGATATGTCCCGCCACGAATCATTGTAGATGACTGCAGATATAGTAGGTTTTGAGTCGAATGAAACAGAATCGACTGGGGACTGAACTCAAATACACCGAGTTCACCTTTGGTGCTGATAATCATTATGTTATTGTCGTCTCGTGAAACGACATAACGAAAAAAAACAAAAACAAAAACCAAAAACAAACAAACCTAAAACTGAAGATATTGTTCCCAAGAATGCCTGAAATAATGAAAAGAACTTTAAAAAGAAGGAAGAAACTCCATCAATATTCTTTTTTGTTCACTTCGCACTTGGTAAAGGAATGAATTCATCTTCTTCCGGCTTTGGTTTAAATAGCAGGGTAGACGAAACTCCCTTGCCTCGAGGTAGGAATAAAATTTAGAAGGAGGAAAACTCTGAATTCAAAATCATTTCATTTAGCCATGTCAGAAATAGATGCCATGACGGTTTTATCGAAGTTGTCTGCGTCATAGGTATTTATCTGCGCGCCCATGTCGCAACAGAATGTAACCCAAGGCTTGTATTAATGTAGGATTAAAGGAGAGATACTGCCTGGGTGGATGACTGCCCCCGGGACTTTATGTGATATTATTTTCATCTTCTCCGGCGTACATAGGATCGTAGTAGGATGTTTTCGTCACAGTTATTTTATTGTTTTAATTTGTTTTTTTTTTACAGACGTTTCACCCTATGGTAAAGGGTTACGATAAGGGGTAGTCTATACGGATAGGAGGGGAAGATAACTGTTAACTCTAGACTTGAACAGGTTAAGATCACAGTAATCATGGAAACATCGTATTGGGAGTCTGTTCCACAGAGCAGTGGTTCGTGGGAAGAAGCTGTTTGAGTGGAACTTATTTCTCACCAATGGAATACGGTGGGAATGTAGGTGGTTTGTTACTATATAAGTGGCATAGCGGGTCCAAGGCGTGAAGGTTAGATCTGGTGGAACCAAGGAATGTATTTCGTCTGAGCACTTTCCATGGTAGTAGCAATAGAGCAGTGAGAGGTTTACCATGTCCCCGCCTGTGTGAGAGAGATTAAAGAGTGGGAAATAATTCATCATTCGCAAGAACTCGGGGACGCTTTTGAACTCTATCGAGATGAGAAAGTGAGGACTTGACAGCTTCCGCCTAAATATGACAACAGTTCTTCCTGAAATAAGAAATATCGCAATGTCTACTTCTGTTTAACCCCGTTTCAGAAAAATAACCACTAAACAATGGAATGTGTATGTGTATATAATTTTATTTATTATAATGTAAGCTTATTTTCATCGCAAACTTTTTGAATTTGTGTGTGTGTATGTTCGTGCGTTTGCTCTAAATACTGTTTAGATTTTGCTTAACAAAACATAAGGAAAACTTTTCTGTTTAAATTTCTGGGATGTGGCGTTATTGGCACCATTTACATTCAGACTATTGTCCTCATCTTTGTGTTGTTGTTATCACAACGTTTCGGACGATGTACTCTTCGGTCCCCATCAGATGTATATCGATCTGGGTCACCTACAGGGAATTCTCAATTGAACCCTTTATTTAATCTACAGACTGTTCTTGTTCCACTACTCATATCTAGGGATATCTCATCTCGTTCTTTTTAGTGTTGCCCAATTAGTAGTAGCTCGCCAAGTTACGACTCGCCAGTTATTGAAGCTAAGTACACAATGCCCGGCCTAGGGATTGAACTCACAATTACTATGTCACCAAGTTCCCGAATCAACGCTTTAATCCACTAGATTATTGTTCTGCGGGATTAAAGTAACTGTGAGTTCAATCCCTGGGCCATTGTGTACTTGGATTCAGTGGAAACAGACAAGCCATAACTAAATATTACTAAAATTAAGAAGAGATATCCTTAGACATGGGCAGTGGAACAAAAATAACCTACACCCCTAAATTAAATAAAGGGTTTAGTTCAGGCTTTCCTGTAGGTTACCTAGATCGATATGCACCTGATGAAGGCCAGAGGACACAACGTCCGAAACGTGGTGATAATAACAACAAAGTTGAGGACAATAGTACATGTGTAAATAATAATGTAAACTATTTAACTTCATATTTTTGACTGGTTAAAAAATAAAAGAAAATTTAATAATTTAAGTACTACTCATTTTAATCAGTGTGTATTATATACAAAATATTGTTCGTCAAAATTTCGTAGCCCAAACTCATGGCTGCGTAATATACACAAATAATTATTGCAGACAATGGAACATATACTGAAAGCAAAAGGTAGTAAACATGAACGAATAAAAGAAACATGATCATTTACATAAATCTTTAAAGTCAGGGATCGATTTAAGACTGTATCCCTATTATGAAAACGTCCCCCTTAATTCGATGATTAATCGATATTTTTCAAGTGTTGCGGAGTAGAGAACATCTAAAAAATGCTAATCTCCAAAAATGATTTAAAAAATAATTTTCAGATTTTCATCAGTGAACCGGTAGTGCTCCTTTTTTTTCTACTTTTCTTTCTTCTTTCTATTCCTCTTTTCTCTCTTCTTTCCTTTCATCTTTTATTTCTTCTTTCATTTCTTATTTACTTTCTTTTTTTTCTTTTTTCCTTTCTTATTTTCTTTTTTATTTCATCTTTCCTTTCTTTTATTTTTTCTTGCATTCTTCTTTTAACTTTTATGACCTTCTTTTCTTTCTTTTCTTTCTATTGTTTCTTAATTCCATTTTTCTTTTCTCTTTTTCCTTTCCTTGTTCCTTTCTTTCTTTTTTCTTTTTGTCTTTGATTCTTTCTTTCTCTGTTCTTTCTTTCTTTCTTTGTTCATTTCTAGATTTCTTCTTATTTCCTTCTTTTAAACCCTAACCCTCCTCAGGTCTTCAAGGATCAGTAAAATTGGCAATGAGAATGTCCCAGGCTGAGATCGTAGCTTGGTGTTTTAACGTTCATACCTAATTTTGTTTAATTTTTCCTTCTTTCGAGAGAAACCGAAGATTCTCTGCTACTCGCTCACTAATCTTATTTAAGTAATTTCTGAACCGAAAGAGGTCGAGGGGGCCAAGTAACCAAGCGGAATAACATCAGTCTGCTAATGAGACCCGCAGAAGAGGAGAGATTCTGTTTTTTTTCCCTGAAAAGTGATGTTGGATAGAGAAGAAGGATGTAGAATGATGAGGCTTTTAAGACATTCCATGTTGGTAAATTAACAATAACAGACCGGCAATTATTGTGCAGACATTAAACACCAGCCACCAAACCACAAAGACTATAAAGAAACATTATCTGTCTGTATTTCTGAGTTTAGGTATTGTAACTATTTACACTATTTACATTGTTCGGATTGCTGACCTCATCTTTATGGTTATATTCACAACGTTTCGGTCGTTATATGCCCCGGCCTTCTTCAGGTGATATACGTTGGAATTTCGAACCGAACCGTTTATTTAGTCCACTGGTGTAGATTGTTCTCGACCCACGTGCCATGCTTTTTCTGGATATCTCAGTTTTAGTTAATTCACTTTAGTAACTCAATTTTTCAAGTTTTTGTTCACTTCTGCTGTGGTCACGTATTGAACTCACGACTAAGAACACATGACCCAGCGGATGAAACTTTGGCTGAGGAAATCCAATGATTTGACCCAAAGAGTTGTCAGTTCAATACTTTGCGCCATAGTCCACTTCAAAGCACTCCCCTTAGGATTTCCAACAGTTCCTTCCTTTTTTCAAAACAATCTCCAGATTCATCTTTGAAGATCACAGTCAGCTGCCTTGTCACAATTATCCCCAATCTCTTCTACGGTTTGAAATATTTCTTTTAACGGATATAAGTAGAATATATAAACAAACTTAGATAGATAGATAGATAGATAGATAAATGCAAACTGACGAAAGTAGATAGGAACAGACAGACAGATAGTTAAATATATAGATGGCTGTTGAACTCTTGAAAGGTTTTATCCAGGTTTTGTTTTTAATCCTGTTGGGTGTGTAGCCACCGTCCTCACCTGAAAAGCCTGGTGGAGGAACCGATTTAATCGTCAATAACCCGACAATGTGGCTGGTAGTACTGGGTAACATAGAACCAGTAGCAATTATACATACATACATACATACATACATACATAGAGACAGACAGAGTGACATATATACATTCATACAGGCAGACAGACATACAGACATATATACATACAGACATGCAGACATACAGACATACAGACATACATACATACACGCAAATATTGGTCGTTAAAGAAATGATAAAGTGGATCCGCTATAAATATTGTAAAAAGAAAAAAAATATTTTAATTTATATTCATTTGATTCTCAGCGTCAGCCTCTTCGGGGTCTGGCACTTTCCAACATCACATTGCACATTTAATTGAAACTTGCAGTACTGTGTAATTTGAATACTCAGATAGATTCGAAATCAGTATCAATGGTCCAGTCCATTAACCCTAGTACCAGGAATATTACTAAGGTTAATGATTGAATAGGTGGAAAATTCATAAAGAATTTGGTATCTACAATATCATATTCAATCTCTTTTCTTTTATACTTCACTTATCTTTATACTGAATTGTATTTATTTTATCTTAAAATTACATCTTAAATTATGTTCAATTATGTTCAAATTATCTTTAACTTGAAACTATTTTAGATTAATTTTAAAATTAAATTACCTTAAAATTGTATTATTTAACATCAAATTAAATTTACATTATTTCAAAATTAACTTACACGAATCATTTAAAATCTTTCTTCAATCTCTTTTAGAATATGTTTCTTCGTGCAAGCCCTTCTTAATATTTGAAAAACTATTCTCTTGAGAGAACTTTTTACTTAGAGTAAAGGTGATTTCTTAACATTCTTCAGAGAGAGTTCTCTACTTCAGTTAGTTATTGCGTTTTAGAGAGAGAGAGAGAGAGAGAGAGAGAGAGAGAGAGAGAGAGAGAGAGAGAGAGAGAGAGAGAGAGCTTTCCTTGGGTAGAATTTATTGGATAATGTCTGGGGTAGAGCGTAGCTTTCTCTATGTAGTTGCGATCAATTAAAACCCAAGAGGTAATTATTTAAGCTACTATACTACAGGGTTATTTCCCCTTTACAGGTATGTTGCGTTGTTTATTCGCCCCCAATGACTCAAACTACCTTGGTTCTGGCTGTTTTGTTTTGTTATTCAACTAGCGTCACTTTCGAGTTCATTCATTTGAGCAGCCTCTATATAGCACAATGCATCACGTGTGTAGTTCCGGTCGATAGGCGAATGGTTAATCTACTAGAATGGTATTTATATTATATACCGGATCGCCGGTTCGACGCCCAACAAGAAATGTTAAATGCTTTTTGCCTGTGAGTTCAAATGTTGCTTGTATTTATTTACAATTTCTCTGGATAGCCAGTATCGTTCAATGTTCACAACTGAGAAATCTTACACGCCTTTTTTTGTGACGAGTTGGTCATATTGATCATGTTCATTATCATAAGTGTTCTGAAAATTTGTTGTTTTTTTTTTCAACTTTTTCTTTAAAGTCATTTACCTTCAAAACGTAGATCACGGCTCTCCACAGATAGTTTTCCTTTATTATCTGTGATTTGCTATGTATTCCTGTTAACTTCATAGTGTGCAATTCAGAATTTTCTTTCACTGAGACTGGTTGCCATCCAAGGCTAGAGAGCTCAGTCTACCTTGCTATTTAACCCATAGCTGGGAAGAGAATAGCAAAAATAAACGCAATTCACTAGGCTGAAAGAATTTAGAACCGAACCCTTTATTTCGTCCATGAGGGTAGGTATGTAGCGGTTTAAACGTGTGAAAAAGAAAGAATAAACGAATTAAAAGAAATTTTGCGAAACAATTTCACACAAAAATATTTTGTTTTTCTTTACAATAAAACCGAATCAATTGCCTTAGTGTGATAGAAAAAACAGAATGTGGCTACATGAGGAGAATGTAACGCATTTAAACTGTTTTATGAATGCGTGTAATTTTCTAACAGCAGCAGTAAGCAGTCAGTGAACGATAACTTTTTTATACTACTACTTAGGTTATAAACAAACTTAGTCCGTCTGTTTGAATTTTTTGTTTGCTTTAATTTTTTGTAAGTGGTTATTCGAATAAAATTTCTGAAATGTTACGTAATGAATTATACGAAAGTTTTTGAGAATTCAGCTTGTCCACAACAACGAACAACGAACCGTGGTCAGTGGTTTACGGAAAAACTCAATAACTCAAAATCACCAATATTTATAAGAAATAAATAGGCTCGAGAAATATAAAAGTTAGATATTACTAAATTCAGAAGTTTATTGGTTAATAAATACACTTTCCCAATTTTTAAATATTTATTTTTAGGAGGAAAATATTGTTGATCATTTTCTGGAGTGATCCTTCAAATTTCGTAGCTGGCGATAAACATAGTTGTCTGAAATTTCAAAGGTCATAGCGCGTTTACAAATAACGTATTGAACCCTGCGAACCATTTTGAAAAACAACGCTTTTATCCGCTGGGCGATGTATCATTGGGGATAAAAGCTTTGGTTGAGTGATCCAAACGTGACTTGATCCAAAAGTTGTTTTTATATTGTTTGGGTTTTTCAGTGGCTAACCGGAAATGGAAAAAAACTTGGAATTGAGTTAAAAAAGAAATTAATCTCATTATATCCAGAGGCTATTTTGATCTAGCTTTTAAATAAAGGGTAAAAATTCCAGTTAAAATTCCTGAAGAAAGCCCAGGCCAACGTAAGGCGAAACGTTGTGAATATGTATAAAGAATAACAGTCCGTACAATGAAATGTTAAATAAAAGAATATTCGGCTATTTGCATATATTTACACGCACACGTATATGTTTGAAAAATTAATTTATTTGAGTCAGATTTTGATAAGCCAAATGAAGTCAAGTATATTCACAATAATTTCTTTCGTTTATTTCCAACGTTTAATACAAGAGAAAGTGACTTTTTGTTTTCAGACTCATTTTAATTTAAATTTGTCAAGCAGCATTTGCTCTGTAGCTGTTGTAACCTGATTGGTAAAAAATTTCATCAGACCAAGGGATGATTACCTATTGACCTCAAGTTACCCCGACCGTCGAATGCATCACGTGCCTCGTTGTTTTAGATCAAGCGTGATAAAAGATGCCAAAAAAAGATTTATAAACTGACACGGCAGTTAGTGAAGAGTTGGACAGTCTCTCATATATCGTAAATGAGAATATAAGGTTCATTTCGAACCCATGGGTGACTGAACCCTTCCTCTCTCTCTCTCTTTTTCTCTTTATTTCTCTCTCTTCTCTCACACACACACACACTGGTCAAGAGTAATTGGAAAAGCATTGGAGCTTTCCATGTGCATATGAAAGTTTGAAGACTCGTCCACACTTGTTATCATTTGGTTTGCAGTATCATTATTTTAGTTAATTTATATGTACCATTTAGCGTATGAATACTTCTAAAACCCTAAAAATAAGATATGATTAGACAAAAAGCAATGAAATATGGAAATGAATGCGTTATTTCAACACAACTGTAGTCCGTTAACTTTAACAGACATTTGCACTGATTTTGTTCATATT
This sequence comes from Acanthosepion pharaonis, assembly GCA_903632075.3. NCBI lineage: Eukaryota > Metazoa > Mollusca > Cephalopoda > Sepiida > Sepiidae > Acanthosepion > Acanthosepion pharaonis. The sequence goes on along the minus strand of CAHIKZ030001413.1, from coordinate 1,995,442 downwards.
CAATCAATTAAGAGACAATACAAATTTTTCCAAATGTCAATGAGTAGTACATTATTAAATTTATATTATGTAAAACACCTTTTGCAAAAAAAAAAAAAAAAAGAAAAAGACTGAATGACTGAATTTTTTTTGAACGTTCATTGGTTTGTTTGATTTAAACTGTAAAATATTCCTACTAGAGATATATTTACCCCGCTATCCGAAAGTATAATAACAATAACTTTGCGAACCTTCCTGTATGATAGAAAAACGCGTAACGCTAAGCAGTCTGTTGCGATATTTCAAACTTTCTAATCGGCCAGAGATAATGAACATTGACCTTCAACACTGAGGCCTGCAGGCTTAGGTCAATAATAAATGTTCAGGTGAGTACTGCGGGTGAAGTAGCACATTCCAGTCAAAGTGTACCAATTTCTTCCAGGTCTGCAAAGAGACGTGAGGTTTGGCACTGTCCTGATGGAATGATAATTTCCAATTGGTTCATTGTTTTTAATTACTGCCTTTAATCTGTTCAATTTTTCTGAATTTAATATTTGTTTTGCTTCCACTTTCCCCACACAACATAATGTTCTTCGATTTTTTTTGTTTTTTCAACACTTTTTAAACAATCCGTTTTGATCTTTTTATTGTTCTTTTTTAAAAAAATAGTTTCTCTTGTGTTTGTGTAGAAGAGGCAGAAAATGCAATTAATTCTTTGTGTCAAATTTTGTGGCAACCATTCATTGGTAGTTTCATGTTTCGAAATGTTTTTAAAAGCAGTACAACGCTCATATCAGATACGTAGAATATCACTGAGGTGTTCCATGTCGTGTGACTTTATTCTTTTCTATCAACAACGGCAGTCCTATCTTTCTATCATCTTTTTTTTACTTCTCCCTCAACCATTCTAAAAACAACATTCAGCTATGGTACATTATATTAAACGGCTTTATCTTTTTAGTTGTTTTTACAGCGTTTTTGCTTTTCGGAAATTCTTTCAAATTCTTTCTATCCTCATTTTACATTAAAAACACTTAAAATTCACAGTCCATAACGTATCGTATAGAAAGCCGTATTGAAATGTTACCTTTCAGAATATGCCATATTTTATCCCATTCATTCAAATCAGGTTTAAATCATGAGAAATTTCAATTTCTTTTCCAACGTAATATATATGTTTCAGCAAAGTTTAATAAAAAGTAAGAATCTTAGTAACTGATATAAAAACATCATTTACTTTCTTTACCCCAAATTTGCACTTTTCTTGTAGTAAAAATAACTTTTTGCTATCCCTGGATTCATTCATTTTTTCCGTAAACCAAAACATGACGTGTTAAACACTAATCCTTCCTCCAAGGACTTTCTGTTTATTTAACCTATCTATCCTATTCATTCAATTCCCTTTCCAGTTATTCTTCTTTCTTTCTTTGCAGTTCCTTATTTTAATTTCTTTCAAAGTTGCTTTCTTTCCATATCCCATTCATTCATTTAACTTCATTTCAAACTCACTATTTCTTTCCTTCAGTGGCAGAATAAACGTTTTGTACAGCAAATGAAGTCACATTCATTCATTCATTTATTCACTATAGTACTTTCTTTCCGATTTCTTTGAAGAGATTCCCATATAAACAAGCACACCCAGCCACAAGCTCTTTGGTGGAATGTTTGTTGGTTCATTGTTTTTAATGTTGTTAAACAGCTTTACATTGTATTTGTTTCTGTTTTCTGACGATTTTGTTGTTTTTAAGCGTCTTTGATGATTAGCGTTCGAAATAGTTTTCTTTCTTAAAGCACATCTTGTCTTTAAGACAGGCGATTCATTCATTTATTCTATCTTCTTCTATCTTCATCTTTTTCTATCTCAGTCTATCATTCATTCATTAATTCTTTCTTTCTTTCTTTCTTTCTTTCTTTCTTTCTTTCTTTCTATCCCATTCATTCATTTCTTTCTTTCTTTCTTTCTTTCTTTCTTTCTTTCTATCTATCCCATTCATTCATTCATTTATTCATTTCTTTCTTTCTTTCTTTCTTTCTTTCTTTCTTTCTTTCTTTCTTTCTTTCTTTCCCATTCATTCATTTATTCATTTCTTTCTTTCTTTCTTTCTTTCTTTCTATCTATCCCATTCATTCATTCATTCATTTATTCATTTCTTTCTTTCTTTCTTTCTTTCTTTCTTTCTTTCTTTCTTTCTATCCCATTCATTCATTTATTCATTTCTTTCTTTCTTTCTTTCTTTCTTTCTTTCCATTCATTCATCATTCATTTCATTTTTCTTTCTTTTTTCTTTCTTTCTTTCTTTCTTTCTCCCATTCATTCATTTATTCATTCATTTCTTTCTTTCTTTCTTTCTTTTTTCTTTCTTTCTTTCTTTCTTTCTTTCTTTCCCATTTTCATTTATTCATTTCTTTCTTTTCTTTCTTTCCCATTCATTCATTTCATTCATTTCTTTTATTTCATTTCTTTCTTTCTTTCTTTCTATCTATCTATCCCATTCATTCATTCATTCTTTCTTTCTTTCTTTCTTTCTTTCTTTCTTTCTTTCTTTCTATCTATCCCATTCATTCATTTCTTTCTTTTTTCTTTCTTTCTATCTATCCCATTCATTCATTTATTCCTTTCTTTCTTTCTTTCTTTCTTCCTTTCTTTCTTTCTTTCTTTCTTTCTATCCCATTCATTCATTTATTCATTTTTTTCTTTCTTTCTTTCTTTCTTTCTTTCTTTCTTTCTCATTCATTTATTCATTTCTTTCTTTCTTTCTTTCTCATTCATTCATTTATTCATTTCTTTCTTTCTTTCTTTCTTTCTTTCTTTCTTTCTTTCTTTCTTTCTATCCCATTTATTCATTTCTTTCTTTCTTTCTATCTATCCCATTCATTCATTTATTCATTTCGTTCTTTCTTTCTTTCTTTCTTTCTTTCTTTCTTTCTTTCTTTCTTTCTTTCTTTCTTTCTATCTATCCCATTTATTCATTTCTTTCTTTCTTTCTTTCTTTCTTTCTTTCTTTCTTTCTTTCTTTCTTTCTTTCTTTCTTTCATTCATTTATTCCTTTCTTTCTTTCTTTCTTTCTTTCTATCCCATTCATTCATTTATTCATTTCTTTCTTTCTTTCTTTTTTCTTTCTTTCTTTCTTTCTTTCTTTCTTTCCCATTCATTCATTTATTAATTTCTTTCTTTCTTTCTTTTTTCTTTCTTTCTTTCTTTCTTTCTTTCTTTCTTTCTATCCCATTCATTCATTTATTCATTTTTCTTTCTTTCTTTCTTTCTTTCTTTCTTTCTTTCTTTCTCATTCATTTATTCATTTCTTTCTTTCTTTCATTTCTTTCTCATTCATTCATTTATTCATTTCTTTCTTTCTTTCTTTCTTTCTTTCTTTCTTTCTTTCTTTCTTTCTATCCCATTCATTCATTTATTCATTTCTTTCTTTCTTTCTTTCTTTCTTTCTTTCTTTCTTTCTTTCTTTCTTTCTTTCTTTCTATCCCATTCATTCATTTATTCATTTCTTTCTTTCTTTCTTTCTTTCTTTCTTTCTTTCTTTCTTTCTATCCCATTCATTCATTTATTCATTTCTTTCTTTCTTTCTTTCTTTCTTTCTTTCTTTCTTTCCCATTCATTCATTTATTCATTTCTTTCTTTCTTTCTTTCTTTCTATCCCATTCATTCATTCATTCATTTATTCATTTCTTTCTTTCTTTCTTTCTTTCTTTCTTTCTTTCTATCCTATTCATTCATTTATTCATTTCTTTCTTTCTTTCTTTCTATCCCATTCATTCATTTATTCATTTCTTTCTTTCTTTCTTTCTTTTCTTTCTTTCTTTCTTTCTTTCTTTCTTTCCCATTCATTCATTTCTTCATTTCTTTCATTCATTTATTCATTTTTCTTTCTTTCTTTCTTTCTTTTTCCCATTCATTCATTTATTCATTTCTTTCTTTCTTTCTTTCTTTCTTTCTTTCTTTCTTTCTTTTTTCTTTCTTTTTTCTTTCTTTCTATCCCATTCATTCATTTCTTTCTTTCTTTCTTTCTTTCTTTCTTTCTATCCCATTCATTTCTTTCTTTCTTTCTTTCTTTCTTTCTTTCTTTCTTTCTTTCTTTCTTATTTAAACTTAGTTCATTGAATAATATAGGTAAGGTTTGTTCAAACGGATGTTTATTTATAGTCTGTGTATTTTTCCCGTAATATTGAAGCTTTGTATTATCTCTAATTATTGTTTATAAATGTGTTTATGAAACTGGTATAAAACTAAATTAAATTTATTTATTTTCAAAATTAGGTTTCATTTTCTCATAGTTTCTATTAAGTTCCGCACCTCCGCCACAAGTTCAATCAATTTTTTGTCATTCTGTTCATGAAGAAAGATTCTGATTCAATCATCTAATTGTGACTAACAAACTCTAACTGAAATACATAACTTTGAATACCTCTTTCAATTTTGAGAACAACTGTAAGTCTGATGGTGTTGAATTAGTGGTTATTTAGGCGGTATGTGTGTGTGTGTGAGGGTAACAACTGTGGCATTTCAGACTTCTCACCTTTGGACTGTTTCTTTTTTCACTGATTTTGCATTATCGTGATGCAAAGAAAATTTAAAAAATCATCCTTTCAGAGACCCTACGACATTTGGTTGAAAGTTTTACCTTATTTTTATGATGCAATTTTCATCCTTTTGGCAGACTGTCTAGACGTTGCTTTAGACTTTCTACTTACAACCAATGGACTTTGTTACTCAATGGCGTCACACAGCGAAATGGCACGTAACAAATTTTTACAGTTCTTTATACAGGTGATTCCTAAAGTCTGGTCACATAGTAAATCTCATTAACTATGTTTTTTGTTTTTTTTTACCCCTACAGATTAAACAAGATTGCTTGCAAACCACATCAAACTTTGCATTACAAAAGATGGAAAATTGAAAATATTGAAAATGTTATTTGTTAATATTACAATTCAATAAAATGTTGTTGAAAATTTCATTTCTTGAAAATATGCATTTTTGCCAGGGACACTCTGTATTTTAATGATCCGTCATATTCATATTATTATTAGATTTTGACAAGAATTTACTTTCATCATAAAATGTTTAGTTGATTATGCGAAAGCATAAAAATATGAAAGTAAATTTGAATAAAATGAATGATAATTGTTGATAAAAAAATGGAAAATAGAACTGCAGCCAAATATGTATTTACTTTTCAGCCAAGCACTAGCATATTTCAGTATATAAAACTAGGTGTTTCATTAAGACAGATTATTTATAAGGGTGTTTCATTAAGACGGATCAAAGTCAGCAGTAGATAAATCAGTGTTATTGATGAAAGTTTATTTATTTCTCTATTAGATCATGGCAACTATGTGTGAAAAATAACATCGTCAAAATGTCCGTCAAATCTGAAAGAAAAGAAAAAAAAATCATGTGACACTTAAACATAATTCACATTTTAAATCGGTCCAACTTATTGGAACACCTTTATATATATATATATATATATATATATATATATATATATATATATATATATATATATATATATATATATATATATGTGTGTGTGTGTGTGTGTGTGCGTGCGTGTATATGTGTATAAAATATCAGGCGAGACATGGGCAGCACAGTTTAAGTAGAGAGATTGATCAATCTGTTTAAGTCTTTGAATTTTCCAGAGTTAGCAACTTATGTATAAGCGAATCGCTCCATATTTTCTTGTTGGTCTAGGATGTAAGCAGCAGTTGTTGAAAGTATAAAAATACATTTTTATAGAAAAATACAAGCAATTTTTATATAAAACATCCCAACAATACATATTTATATCAAAATGACCAACAATACATTATTAAAGCAAAATGACCAACAATACATTTTATCTGTTGTTGACGGCATACAATTGCGTTAAAAGTATATTTAGTTGAAGTCATAAAATAGTATTCAAAATATTTAGATTTCCGCATTAAATAACTCATAAAGGTGTTGATATGCCGCTAAACAAAATCAACTAAAACTTTACGGCATTTGAATAAATATCGGCTTTTCAGATAAAATCAACGGAAAAAGTCATATACCACAAAAAAGAGAAAGTTTTATATGAGAGAGAGAGAGAGAGAGAGAGAGAGAGAGAGAGAGAGAGAGAGGGGGAGATGCGTATTTTGGTGCATCTTCTATGTGTCGTGTCGCTTCAGGACTTGGCTGATCATGGCTCTCCGCATCTCTGTATCCTTTGCGTTGCTTAGCAGCACTCTAGCTTTGCTAACCCCCCCCTGCATCTCAGTTCCGTCCTACATTCACATAAGCTCGTCAGATAAGGTGGTACGTTGCCTTACCTTATCTCTCTTGCCCTCGACATGCCCTGTGAGAGTTAAGTTTTCCAAGTCCTCCTTTCTCATTATGTGTCCAAGAAATTTCAACAGTCTCTTTCTGATTCTGAGTATAACTTCTTTTTGTTACCATTTTCGTTAAGAATTTCTCGATTCTTACATGGAATTCTCATTATCCTTATGTAGAACCAGATTTCTGTTGCTTTCAGTTTCCTCATCTGTGATGTGCATTCTTCACTGCCATACAAGAGGATTGATATTACATTGCAATTCAGCATTCTTTTCTTTGTTTCTATCAAACACTCTAAAAAAACAAAAAAAAACAAAAAAAAAAACAGTGTTGTGTTCACTTTTTTCGAGTAAATATTTTCTCTTGAAATGCATAAAAACATGTTTGAAAAACATAGATTTGTAATAAAATGAACCGCGAATCAAAAAAACCTAACTCAAGAACAAATGGTCGACATTTTTAGAGTTATTGCAAAGCCATAGGTATAGGGTTCTGGTGCGGATAGAACACACTACTAACAGCATCTTCTCCACTTTTATTTCACTAGCCATTGGTCCATATCTCAATCTGAGCTTGCTTGTCTGCATTTTTATATTTACTTTTTATTATATGTAGAATGTTGCGTGATTGTAACACCTATCAGCAGTAAAAACGGAGTTTGTTAAAGCGAATTTGAATTTCGATTGAAGAGGACGACTGCAGATGTTCACTTACCGTTAATGTATTTTGGAAAGACATGAATCAATTTTCCATGTGCTTCGTCTCATCGTAAAATATCTTGATGAAAAAATTGTTGCTGCTGATATTCTACGATTTTGTGTGAAAAAGAGAACGAAAAACTTAATAAACAATAACTAAACTACATCGTAAAAAATTGCTACACCCACATTCAACCCTGACAGGTCACAATTATATATATATATATATATATATATATATATATATATATATATATATATATATATATATATATATATATATATATATATATATATATATATATATATATATATATATATATAGAGAGAGAGAGAGAGAGAGATAGAGAGAGAAAGTGAGATTTTCGAAAAATCAATGACCACGTGTAATTTTTGCAATCACGCGTTTCGTCCTTTAGGACTTCATCAAACTAATGTAATATTTACTGCATATGTGCACAAAGGAGAAAGATCTTCCCACATTCTCATTGATTTTCCTCACATTGTCTGTCCTGGTCTATAAAACATTCTTACCATCTATCTATCGATATATATATATATATATATATATATATATATATATATATATATATATATATATATATATATATATATATATATGTGTGTTATTACAACGGAATGCAGATTTTATTGCATGCAGTTCTTCTTTGTAATTTACACCGGAAGATGATCTTCGAAAACATCGAAAGTACTTGGGTTACAAAAAACTACGGCGCCTTCCTTGATGAGTTTCATCTTAACATCAAGAAACTGATTAGAGAACGAGAAAGGAGCATCATAAAAATAAATAGAAAAATATTTATATTTTATTCAATGAAACATGTTTTAATGCTGCCTACATATATATATATATATATATATATATATATATGAAGAAATATAGTTTTAAGTTAAGCTATATTTATGCGATAAAGTGTTCAATATCAGAGATAGAGCATATGTAAATATAAATATAAAAAATCAACACTCATAGGCGACAGGCTGTTCATGCTGTTTCATACATGAAGCAATGTTCACTTTTATATATATATATATATATATATATATATATATATATATATATATGACTTGCTAGTGGTTATGAAGTCATTCTCGAAGGCAATGGTTGTTGTTTCGCTTATTGAAATAATATCTGCAACTGTGATGCTTCAAATGACAGTTGCTTCTTTTTCAGAATGATACTCAAATGCGCCTAATATCTTTTGTAGTCTGCATTAAGTTTAATGAAATTCTCTGAATTGCATCTAAATATTCTAAATGTAATGTCAGTAATATAAAAGAATTATTTTTTTCTATAGATACCTTTCATTACAAATAAAGTGTTTGTCATGAATTCGGAGACGTAAATTCAATTATTATGATGGATGTTATTTAAGTGTGGAAGACCGACGCAGCAATGGAGGCCGTAAAACATTAACTTAGCCATTCCGAACTGCAAGTTATCTTTTCGTGATTTTATTTCCTGCTCACTAAACACAATTGGTTTTCCATTAGCCCAGATATGACAATTAAGTCAATCGATTTTGTCACGGACGGGAAAAAATTGTTTAATCAAAGAACCGCTGGCTTCAATTAAATTGTCACACTTGATTTGTTAAAAAAATCTATGCACACATTCCTGTAAGTGTTGGAGAATTTTAGAGTTTAGAACTTGTATTCATTTTTCTTCGTTGTCAAAAATTGTTTATATTGTTTTCTTATAGAAATATGCAAGTTTTGGTTGGTAAAGTTATCAATGAACATATGACTGATAGCAGATTAATATTTTCATTACTTCACGCATTGTACAAATCAATTCTGGTGAATTCCGATATTCTTCTACCATTTTGGATGAGAGATTTGATGTTGTTGCTTTTAGTCTTTCAATTCATATAAATAAAATTCGAAATCTTTGAAAATGACTCAGTATTCTCATTATATATATATATATATATATATATATATATATATATATATATATATATATATGAAGATGATGAGGTGGTGTAACCTAGAAAGTGTTACTGAATAAGGAATAACCAAAAACGGAGTTTGTAAATGAAATGGTAATCTTTATAACATCAACAAAATACAAAACTCGCCAGCGGCGTGATGTAGGTAAACCACCGCTGGTGGTAGACTACTTATACAGCATATTACCCCCACTTAGAATAGTGTCCAACGTATTTATAAGGATTGGAACATGCCCATTAGTGTTCATAGGTATATAACATGAGACAAATTATAATATTTATTCGTTTCGCCGAGATTGTATTCTCTCTTTGAATTCCTAAGGTTAGGTTGATTTCTCGGCGAAACACGTCGTTAATAAATTTTCCATTTTTTCTGTTCATTTTCACTCTTGTTTCCGATATTATAATACATTCAACACACACACACACACACACACACACACACACACACATATATATATATATATACACCAAGCGGCGACAGACTTTTTCATATCTGAAGGCCTGAAGATTGCGTTCTAGCATAAAATCGACTGACTGCGCTTGGTGTTGACCCCTGTGTCCACTTTTACAGACGCTCTATCACTGGTATTGAGCACTTTTAATTATAGATGTAGTATACCTTAAAACAATATTTTTATCATATCTATCTATCTATCTATCTATCTATCTATCTATCTATCTATCTATCTATTAAGAACAGTAATTATTGGTTATTGGAATCTATTCTGTATACACCAATCCTATACTTGTATACATACATACATATATACATACATACATACATACATATACATATATATATATATATATATATATATATATATATATATATATATGAAGAAAAATATACGGAAAAACAAACAAAAATCCTAATATGCAATTATGCTGTTTTAATGTTAATATAATGTCAACATCGGACGTTTCGGTCTAATAGACCATCTTCAGGACATATTCATAAAACATAATTAACATTAGACTATATTCAATTGAACATGAAAAAGACGATGGCCATAAGAGTAAGACTAATCCTGATATAATTTATATATATTTGCTTACACACACACACACACACACACACACACACACACACACACACACACACACACACACACATATATATATATATATATATATATATATATATATATATTAGATATATACAGTTTTATATACCTGAAACAATATATATATATATATATATATATATATATATATATATATAAACGTAATTTTGTGTTCGTTTGTATATGACAAAGTCACCTTGGATCGAAACAAAAATATCTTTTCAAAACATTCAGTTTGATTTAATAAAAACGATGAAAATAGAAGAACTCAAAATACAGGTTAAATCGGGATTTATGTCGGAAAGACTGGAGATTCGGCCAAACTTAGGCGGACGGGTTAAATATTAAATTCAGTAAATTTTCCGAAAAATCGATCTCTTTTACCTAAATAGTTTAAAACATTTTATCGGAGGAAAACGTTAGCAAATCGTTGCCACGCGTGCAGCACCAAATATGTCAAGTTTTACAAAGGAAGTATTTGAATAAATAGAAGAATATAGAACATTTTTTACAAAGATTATTTACTAGAAAGGCGAGATCCATTTTCTTTCAGTTAGCTATAATTTTTTTGCAAGTCTTGAAAATCAATCTACACCAACACACACATATTGGAATGGATTTTTTATTCTATAATTTTCGTATTATTATAAACGTTATTTTTAGTGAGTCCAGGCATTTCAGATATCCTTGAACTAGTCTTCGCAGATTCTTCTGTCGTTGTTCCTTATATAATGACGGCCTAGCCTCTTGCAGGAACTGTCTAGCGCTTTGAAGTCAGTTTGAAGTTCTTCATCAGCCTATACCCCAGGAAGAATAGCACCCTCCACGCATTATCATCAGCCACACTGAACTGAAGACAGCACCCCAATTCAACTATCTGGGATGCATCCTTTCATCAGATGCCCAAATCAACAAAGAGATTGCCAGTGTATTTGGTTAATTAAATAAACAAGTTTGCTAAAACAAAGACCTGAAGACAACTAGTAAGGTCAGTATGAACAGAGCTGTTGTGCTGACGATTCTCCTGAACAGTACAGATTCGTAGGTCATCTATCACCACTAACTACCACTCCTTGAGCGCTTTCACCAAAAATATATATATATATATAATTTATATTTGCATATCCTCTATCCCTGATATTAAACACTTTAACACATAAATATAACATACCTATATAAACTATATTTTTATCATCTAATTATCTGTCGATTTATCTATCTATCATGTATATGGAAATTGGAATGAACACTCTTGCAAGTTGACTGCCAGTTTCACGCCACAAGCGATCTTTAGCCATCTCTGTATATAGGTCACCGGAGGATTAAGGGAATAGGTGAGGGAGAAAACTGTTCGTTTGTAATTCATGATGTTTTTGTAGGTAACGTAGTAGGAATTTATTTTCGTGTCTGTATTTGGGAATTTTATTTAAGACGTTATTTTGTTTCGGAAATGGGATTATGACTATTGGGATGTAATTATGATAGTGAATTTAATTTGTCCGAAAACTGGCTTCTCCGAAAGCATGAAATCGAATCTTTATTTCGTGGAATGGTTAACTTCAGCGAAAAAAAAGCGTAGAAAATGAAAGAAAGATAACGTTTTATATCTTAATTAAATAATCATTTAAAAACGACACCTGCTAATTCGATTTATTGTTTACTTATTTATGATAATGAATAACTTTATTTCATAACTTCATCACTGAAATTTTCATTCTCTTTTTCATGTCGCTTAATATTTTGGCTTTATTTTACGAATATTTTAAACCGATGGAAAAAAGGATGCAAAACAAAATTCATTTAAATATTAGTCTTAAATTAAATATTAAAAAGTCTTCTGTATAAATTCATCTTTTATTCGTTATTTATTCTATATTTATATTTAAATCATTTTATTTATTTATATTTTATTTTCATTACCCATTGCGGCAAGAAAACAGGATTTCCTGGGCCTAACCGATTTTAACATTAAATAATCCCGTTAAACAGAAATTGGTATTCATTATTGTAAATAAATAAGCAACAATCGAATTAACCAGCGTAATTTTAAAATGATATATAATTTAAAAAAGTACTATCTATTCTATAAGAAGGGTCATTTGTCTCTGGAATCTTAAACTCCAAAACTACTATATATTTTGTTCCTTAAAACCATATCTATTCTGATTTAGATGATTCCAAAGAAGGTTTTGATAAACAATCTATTTCTGTACCTTTTATATAGGTACATATAAAAAGCGATACCTTAGTTTGAAATTCGTTAAAAAAAAGTGAAAGATCTTTCATGAAGATTTAATTTTAGCTTTAATTTTATGTTAATAAATTAAGTTTAATATTCACAATAAGCAAAATACTTATGTGTATTTCAAACCAAATTTAAATTGATTGGAAACTTTTTTCTTTTTATCATTGAAATCTATATATTCATCCATATTGACAGATTTGTCAACACAAATTAATTCTCTATATTAAAAGATCTTTAAAAATAATATATAAATGTCTAGAATGTATTTGAGGGTGATTAGCTGATTTAAGGTTTAATTAATCAAAATTGAAACAAATATTACTTACTTTTATTTTAATATATCACAGAAAAGCATTTTTATTAATATGGAGAAGGTATTTTTTGGCGCGATGAGCGATTGATTGACAGCCTGATGTTTGGAAAATTTAAGTAAGAGCAATTGAACTGAAAGAAATTGTCTAAAAAAATAAAATGTGTGCATCATTCTTATATAATTTATTTAACAACCCAGAAATCTTAAGAATTTCAGAAAATGTTTTAAACAATTTAATATTTTATTTATGATGACGCTTGTTGAAGAAATGATAAACAATTAGTAATAAATGTTAAAGTTATTAGAAATATTTCTCATATTTCCTGATGACATTATGTATGGACGCCTGTATTAACAAAAATTGACACGTTTATACACACACACACACACACACACACACACACACACACACACACACACACACACACACACACACACACACACATTAAAATTCTTTTTAAAATACCGGCGGTCGTTGAATTGTAATAAGCCTTTCCATTTATAATTAGTAAATACAGTTTTAATTTAATAACAATATCACTTGACCGCTACAGATTAATACAGAATTTTAAAAGATTCAAAAGTTTATAAATTATTCTAATTAAAAATTCATTAGCTATCGAAAAAATTACTCTTAAGACAACAGTAACAATTATACATTTTATTCATAAAAGCAATTAAATGCTTTTCTAATTAATTGATAGTTTTATTGCGTTTTTTATTTTATGATTTAGGGCATATTTTATACTATTGGGATCCTGTCTGACCAAAAAATGTTGATGATTTGAATACTCCGAGGACTTATTCTCATAAAAAATATAAACATTAAGCGATACAAAAAGCAATTTCCCGAAATTTCATAAGAATTAAATGTGTGCGTGTGTGGCGAGAGTAACAAAAAAATTTACAAAAATTTTCTAAAAAGGAAACATTTAAAAATAATTTAATTCATCTCTGAATAAGTCCTGAAAGTTTCAGTAAAATCAGACTATTATCTAATTTTTATAATAATTTCCGAATCAATGTTTTTCACCTCAAAAACACTCAAATTTCCCGTACAAAATATAAATCTTGTTTTTCTGACGTCAACATCGGAAAAACAAGATTTTCAACCAAGATATACGAAATTCTGAATAGGATTAAAAAATTATTTGTGCGTAAAAAATCCTTTGATCTTTATTCTTAATAATAACCCAAAGAATTTGACGATAAAATTTTGTTTTTATTATGTTTTGGGTATTTATTTCATCATGCATCCTCCTTTTGTAGCGAACATTTGGAGGCATGAAATTTTTATATAAGCGAAGAAAATTGTAAATTAAAATACATGTAATTAGAAAATGTAGCAATAGCGTTTCCAGTTTAAACCCCCCAATCAATTATTTAAAAAAGTTAATGAAAGAATAATAAATGAATGAATTGTAGAATGTTTCATTGGTTTGTTTAATAAAGGGCGGATTTTAAAAATGATTATTAATTAATTTATTTTTATAAAAACACACCCACGAATCTATTCATTTTCATACATAAATCTTACGCGAGTCAATTATTTATTTAGATAAACAGTGATTAAAAATTAAATTAAATTGAAAATTAAAAGATTAAAAGAAAATACAGGTAATAATTTTATTTAATAAAGAACTTATTCGCTTTAAGTTACAGACATTTTTTCTTGGCAGGCTCTTTTTCCTAACAGAAACAAATTTCTACTTTTTATCAATTAGAAAAATATTAAGTTTAAAAAGTCTGTAAAAAAATTAAAAATTATTGAATTAAAATAAAAAAAATATTTTAATTTATAATATTTAATTTAGCGAAAAACATTGAGAAATACTATACGCTCAACTCACTGATTAGCATGCAGATCTCGGAAGTCTAAAACTACTTATTAATTCCGAAATTAATGATAGTACGTCCTTGAATTTTTAAGTTAAAAAAAAAGCCATTGCACTACGTGTACTGATATCCGATTCAATCTCTATCCATTCCGCCTATATTTTTGTGTTTGTTGGTCTATGTATATTTGTATAATATATATATATATATATATATATATATATATATATATATATATATTCGAAGCTCAGCTTTTTATTTGTCTACTTTCTATACAGACGTTTATGTATTTTGCACTTACATGTACATATTTTAGTTAGTTAAATGTATACGTCCATTGATTCAGTTTATATATATTCTCTGTGTGAGAGAAATATCAATTGATATTTTCTTGTTCTTTTAGTTTTGATGATGTCATTTCCTTTACCCGCCATTTCAAATGGAAAGAAGCAGACGAGAAGTTATTATTCCTTTTCTCTGTCCGCCATCATTGATCCGTTCTACACACATTCTCGTCTTTTCTCTGACAATCAACCAAGAGGAGAAGCTTCATCTATGACAAATGATTCAAGTATCTTAATTGAAGAAAAAAATAAAATAAAAAATAATTGAATGAATAGGTAAGTGAATAATAATAATAAAAATAATGATGATGATGATGGTGAATCATCTTTTTTATCAGACTTTTTCAAATAAACCTAATTCTCGTTTTAGAGTAACGTTCAGATGAGATTTGAACGAACACAAGTAAACAAATTACTGATCAAAACAAGAATCCCTCGCAAAATAAACTAATAAAAGAAAAGAGCAAACATAAAAATCTAATAAAATGGAGAAACAGCATTCAAATCTGCGTTTTTTGGTTGAGCTTAGGAAGAGTATTGGGTTGGGACTAGGGTAAATCGAAACTAAATCTGCGCTGATAAAGCTAATTACATCGAGAAAACGATTTGAAAAATTTAAAAATAGAGACTTTAATTTGCATAGTGAGATTTTATTTATAATCTGAATTTTAAATACACCTTAATTCTATATTATAATTATAATTTTTCTGAAAATATTGTTTTTTATTTTCAAAATTTATCATTTAAAATGTAAAATCAGTAACATATTTAAAAAGCCTAAACGTTAATTCTGTTTTTATCCTCCGATGGCATTAGGAGCGTTTGTTTTAACTAATTTCATTAAAACTGTTGCTGGTGATTACATTATGAGAACAATAACAACAGCATGAAGTTTTACAAAGAAATTGATAAACTGGAGCATTTTTCTTGTTTATTTTAAAATTAGAAATGTAAGAAAATGAGCAACATTTTCGGTATATTATACTTTTTATTTTAAGAAAGGTAAAAATGTAACTCATACAAATAGGAATGATTTATGAAGAAGGTACTGTGGATGTTCGAACGTGTCAGAAGTGGTTTGCGAAGTTTCCTGTTGTAGATTTCTCAACAAATTATGTTCCATAGTTGGATCAAACAACTGAGAACGATATTACTCAAATGAAGACAAGATTAATAAACAAGATTAATAAACGTTATACATCTCGAAAGATTGCCAAAGTAATTAAAATATAGGCAAAATCATTTAGAGCAGCTTGATTATGTTGGTCACTTTGATGGGTTACTTCCGCATAATATAAGCGAAAAAATCTATTTCATTGTCTTTCTGCGTAGAATTCGCTACTTAAACAACGAAAATGTTCCATTTTGAAGCAAAGTGTAATGAGCAATGAAACTTGGATGCTTTACAACAATGTGGAACGCAAAATGAATCATTAATGGAAGACTGCTATATGTATCGGAAATAATTCTATCCTGTCAGATATGCAAAAAGGGCTAAGAGGAAGGAATTGAGAAATTGCCGGAAAGATAACAAAAAACAATGGAGGAAAAGAGTTTTTCAATTAAGTTAACGGAAACAAAGCAAAATATGTTTTACATAATCTAAATGAACTTTGCTGCAGCCCAATACATAAAATAATATTTACATGGATGGAAACAATTTTCAGATAGCGTAGAGTGACTTGAGCGAAACGCAAGTGTTTCATTTCCTACACCAGTTAGATCATGTGATTCAAAGTTGAACGTGGGGTTTATAGTTTTAGTCTTATTTGACGCCGTCTGATAAAAGGATATCTACATGAGTAAGAATGTGATACTCGTCAGCACCAACGAAAACGCTTTCCTTCAAAGATCAAGTCTCTACTACAAATAATCTGCATACATTTTTGTCAATATTACAAACGTAAATAAATAACCGATTTGACAAGAAGCTGCAGCGGGAGAGGATTATTTAAAGCGAATTAGAAATTCACAACATGAATAATCAACATTGGTAAGGGTCGTTGAAAGTGCCTCGAATACGTTTCTATTTTGGCTTTTATTTTCCCATTTATATATATATATATATATATATATATATATATATATATATATATATATATTAGAATATAATTTAGAGTCTGGGTCTATCAGCTTTGTGTCATGACTGAACCGAGTTATACCACCCTTTTAATATGGGAAAAAAGCTTTGTAACCAATAACAGAACTGATTTGCACAGTTTAAAGGAGGACACGACACAGACAGATGGCTGTCATAAAATCGACTGTTAAAGGGCGGTTGGCATCTATGTACGCAAACGTTCTTCACAACCGATGTCATGAAAATGCTTGAGTAAGATTGTATGTGGTCATATATTTAAATATGTACGTCTTCAAGAGACCTAGTTAAATATTTCCCTAAAATATTACTTTTGACTGGTATTTATTTCATCTTAATTTTAGTCGCTTTTCATTGCGACTGTTCAGATCATCACTCTATGGCCAGTCTGAATTGTTGCATGGAAATGAAACTAAAATTAAGATTAAAGCAATACCATTCAATAAGTAATAATTATTGATAATGTTTACCCAAATAAAATAAAGATATTTTCCTTACCAATTAAATACGCTTGTATGCGGTAATATTTAAAAGACAGACCGTTCTCAAGATTTGAAACAGCATATTTTACGTCATAACAATTTATATGTTATGGAAATACTGGTGAATGTTAATTTAAACTTTATATAGTGTTTTCGGTTCCTTGGAGATTAACTTATATTATTATAATATTTGCTGATTGCATATTTTTCCTCTTGTATAATGAAATAAAAAGTTATCTTCTAAAAAAAATGGAGTTGTTACGTAAGCTCCTTTTTTCTACATCTCAGTTGAGGATCTAGTAGAGGTACTGAGGCCGGCTGTAAACAAACAGGAGTCCAATATACAAATAGTAAAATAAATTAAAAGTTAAAGTAAGCAGAACTTCTTTACTGTATACTTTGTCTAAACAAGAAGGATAACAATCAGTATGCTAAAATTAAGCTGACATAATATAAACGATAAGGAAATGATCAAATATAACACTTCTATATTGGCCATCACCCATAAAAAAGCCATTTTGGTTTAAGAACAATGAGTGAAGATTAGGAAAAATCTTGATTACAAAAAGGATATACATATTTCAGATGTGATATTCTCACGATATTTGAAGGAGAAGCGTTTCAAAATGTTTTATATCAAACCAAAGATCAATCATATTTGATAGTGATCAGTAGCTGTTAAAATAATCTTTTCTTAGCAGAAATAAGCAAATAAGGGACTTATTTGAAACGATTCAAGGGTGCTAAACGCACGCTGTTCACCATTTCAATTGCCTACGGCTTTCTATGATAAATGCAGATTGCTTCAAGAATGAAAATTTTCTTGCTGTTCTGCTTTAAGATGAATCCATAATGCATTTCTTGAACTGATTTGGAAACATGCCATATCTGCACTCTTGTAAAGAATAAATTGTTTTTCAGCTCCAGTCTCAACGCATGATGACTGTTGCCTACTTATAGCCTAAGCTGCTTTTACTAAATCACTAGACAGACACACACAGACATATATACATATACCGGGTGTAACACCAAAATTTTCCAAATCGTGCAACAGGACAATTGTTCATCACACAAAATGTTTAGTATCTAAAAAACACTAAACTAATTAAGTTTCTTTTTTTCTAGGTTTTCAGGTAAGACGTTTAGCCATCTTGATACCATTTGTCGTAAGAACCACTGAAAAACCCTTTGAGTTATTCAGCTAGAAAGAGAACAGGTTAAAATCGTTTTGTGTCAGACCCACTGTATTTTCAATTGATCAATGGTGAGAGGAAAAAGATTATTCAGGCCTTCAATAATGGTACCGACATTCATACTCCATCTTCAAAGGTCATTTAAGACCCATTAAGAGAACGGAGAATAAGTTTAAAAAAGAGGGAACAGTAGAGAGGAAAACTGGATCAGGAGGTCACAACAGGAAGAGGGATCATCATTACAACTTAGAGCTAGATCAATTAGAAAAGACTCAACTCAATCTATAAGACATTTGCCACGTGAGAGAGGAGTTTCGCCTATGACAGTCCAAAGAGCAGTGAAAAAAGATTTGAAAATGAAATCGTACGTGAAACGTGAGGCACCGTGCTACTCCAGGACAAAAAGTAAAAAGGTTAGAGAGGGGAAGATCATCTTGGATAAGTTGTAAAATGATCCTGGAATAATATATATATATATATGAACTTTATTTCAATCCTTCATGAGCTTCCGATCCTTATCTATGATTAATTAATGATGAACATGTCATTTTCGTTTATGATTGATTTCATCAGGATTCTTCTGTTAAGCTTGAAGAGTAGTTATACATTGATATTGCGGAAAGTAGAGTCCAATAGTGTTAAAAACCTTGGAGAATTCAAGTAAGATATCTTTAATCATTTCTAAGATACTACGATTCAAAGCTTAATTTAACAAATGAACAATTTTGCTTTTATATGATTTGGACAATTTTGCTGTTACACCAAGTGTATACAGGGTGTTTCAAAAATACGTTTTCAAATTTTGGCGGCGGGTTCCTCACACTAGAACAAGGTCAAAAGTCTATATAAACATATGTCTGCAAATCCTTCGTTTTTGAGTTAAAGAAAGTTTACGGTAGATGGCGCTGTGTTTCCATGTAGACTCGGTTACATTTGTCATTCGTGTACATTTGTGGCTAGTTCAACGTGTGTAGTACTGTTTGACAATGGCATGATATTCGTATCGTGAGCAGGCAGATATGTTTTTTTACATATGACCGCGCGAATGGTAATGGACGCGAGGCTACACGGCTGTGTCAGATTGCATTTCCAGAGCGAAGGCAGCTGAGTCATCCAACCTTTGCTGTTTATCGCCGCGTTGCTGAAACAGGATCCGTGGCAGCAGAAACTATGGACCGAGGAGATCCGCTCGTACGCCTGACCACGGAGAACATAGGCTGTCGGAGACGATCCAGGTATCAGCCCACGTCAAGTGGCCCTAGCATGTCTGTATCCTTATCATTTGCAAAGTGTTGAGGGTCTTTCACTCACCACGGGAGAACTCTTGCCGATGTTTCATTACACAAACTGCCGATGTTTATATGAGCTTCTTTTGTCGTTATTTTGGTGCGAGGAACCCGCCCAATGTTTGTAAAAGTATTGATTGACCCTATATATATATATATATATATATATATATATATATATATATATATATATATATATGTAATGGTGCATTCATTTAAACAAGCTATCTTAAATTCAAACGACAAGGAATCAAACTTGTGGAGAAACTACCCAAAGTTAATGTTTTGTTCTGTTTTTGTTCAAGTACCTTTGACTTTCTCACTCATCATCAAATACTGTTATCGATATGGTAGAAATATTTTAGGAACACTAGAATTCGAATTTATTAAACTAGACGCGTATTGTATTCTTATAATCATACATTCTCTTCCGGTGTATTTTACACATGAAGTCATTTATACGATTTGAATTCAAGCGTTTTAAAAATGCCAGGACATAGCCAACAAAATCTTGTCTATCGTACTAAAAAACATACAGTTCTTCATAATTATTGACATTGTTGGAAGTATTTGAACAATAACAGAACAAGACAGGAACTTTTGACAGTTTAT